>ML785599.1:290049-322599 GCA_009831015.1 Picea engelmannii | reverse complement strand
GTCCCATCAACACCTTGGGGGTCCGAGTTGGTGGTATTGGGAGGGACAAGTGTCATCTCCTAGTGAAAGCATACCCCCCTTCCCAATATCACTTACCACCTCAGGGGGGGTCCAACCAAAACCACTCTGCCCTCCAAAGCCGCCCTTCTGAAAAGTGAAAAAATCGCATTTTTGCGAGTTCGACCAGTCTTTTTCTGAGGATGATTCCAGGAAAAAGGAGATGGATTTTCAAAAATAGAGAGAGGTTTTTTTTCAGCACAGGCTGAATAATAAAAACCTATTCCATATTTTTCACAGGTGCCACTAGTTGCAATAATCGAAGCCATCTTTCAACCTCATTTTTCATATTTTCAGTTTTTTATGTTTCAGTTCTGATTTTGCGGGAGCTGTTTCGGTGAGATGGAGATGAAATTGGAGATATCGAAGGAGGTTGTTTCTCCATAAAAACTCATATACAATAAATGAATTCATTTTTTAGACAGGTGTCACCTTTGAAGAGAAACAGATGTTTGATTTGACCTCATTTTTGCAGCAGTTTGGCCCGCCTTTCATGCCGGACAGTTCCAGATTTTTGGGGATTGATTGTTATTTTTGGCCGAGGTGGTTGAATTAAACCTCCTGATCCTGGGGAGAGTCTTTTCCATATATTTTAATAAATCAAATTCACAATGGTTGATTGTTGAGCTCTTGATTCATGCCCCACAGGGGATACTTTGTAATTTTCCAGATGACTTTCCAGAAATAAAAATTGTATCTGCAGGATTCTTGTGTTAGACTCCCTGGTGATGTTTTTCCTCTCTCGGTAACTGTTTTCTTACTCTGTTAATCCACCCATGTTTTTCCCTGATCTAATCATTAAAAGAAAGATTAAGAACATAATTTGTTTTTGCACTCTATTTTTGGTCTTTTAATGACCTGCATGTTTTCATTTAAAGTTGAGCATAGGAATTCTTAGTTGCTCCTCTTCTTGATGGAATTTCCCTTCTCTTAATCTCCTTCACTTTCATTTGATTCAATTTGATCCAACATTCTTTCTATCCTGCCCTATGGAAACAATCTAATACATCTGAAATAGATCCATTTTTGGAAAAGGTAGACCCCATGGCCCAATGTAAATTCGAGTTTTGAATCTCCCAAACATACCAAATCCATAAAAAAACCCATGTACAGTATATCTATCATAATATCCAATATAAAAAAAGTTAAATCATATAGAGAGATCCCTCTCTGAGTCTTGGGGGGCTAGATCCTTGACTCAAAGCAGTTTTGTGGTTACCCCTGTCGATTTCCTCCTCAGCCTGGGAAATTCCAGGGTGTTAACACTTATGATGAAGAAAGTGAAATTGCCTGTTGTTTCTTACAAATCCAATTGACAGGTCCTAAACCAAGGCTAAAAAAATAACCTGCAGTAGACTTCTGATCATCAGGGTTGTCGGCCCAATCTAAATCTGGGAAACCAACCAATAAAGGAGTCCCCCCTGAACTATAATGTATCCCAAAGTGAACTATACCATGGACATAGTGAAGTATCCTTTTAGCTGCTTTCCAGTGACATTCATGGGGTTTTTTCATATATCGGGCAACAAGACCAACGACAAAGGAAATTTAAGCATATAGGGGCTTCCGCAGTGCAAGATATTTGATATTATTTTCGGGATTAACTACGTAGTGTAAGTCATTAAGTGATGATTGATGCTATGCGATTCATTTCGTTGGTTTCAATCCCATTTCTTCACCCCTGTGAGCATCACCCAATGCAATGTGTGCTAAGTGGACTATTCAAATCATGAGAATTATTGGTCAGTTGCAACTAATACTCGTGAATATGGGTCATAGATTAATGACTTACACTACGCAGTTAATCCCGAAAATAATATCTAACAAAGGAAATATCAAGACGGGTATGAGTCAAGTATAAGAGGCTACTAACTAACTGACAGTACAGGGTGGCATCAACTTCGGGAGAAGTACAAGTGGAATTAATATTGACTCCAGACTGGAAGGGATAAGGGGTCGGTTTACAATCATCCATGTGAAAGTGATGAATAAGGTCACAAGCATACTTTGACTAGGAAAGAAAAATTCCTTCATTGGTTTTCAAAACTTTGAGGCCAAGGAAATAGTGAAAAAAACCTAAGTCTGTCATTTCAAATTTTTTATTAAGGCTGGTTTTCACATGGTTTAAAAGTTTTGAGTCAATACCAGTAAGGATAAGGTCATCAACATAAAGGACAAGGATTATGAGATGGCTTCCTACTTTCTTGGTATAGACAATAGGATCAGAATGGCATCTAGAGAATTTGGTGTCAATAATAAATTTGTCCATTTTGTCATACCAAGCTCGAGGAGATTTCTTAAGACCATAAAGAGATTTCTTAAGGCGAAAAACAAGGCTAGAGTCATTCTAGACATAACCAGGAGGTTGTTCCATGTAGATTTATTCTTGCAAATCTTTGTGCAAGAAAGCAGATTTAACATCCATCTGATGGACCTCCATTTATGTGAGGCAGCAAGGGAAAGAACAAGGTGGATGGAATTCATTTTGGCTATAGGGGAAAAGGTTTCATTATAGTCAATTCCTTCAACTTGAGAAAATCCTTTGGAAACTAACTGAGCTTTGTGTCTTTCGACACTTCCATCTGATGCATACTTAGTTCTGTAGACCCATTTACATCTGACAAGTTTTCTTCCTTTTGGAAGAGGTACAAGATCCCAAGTATCATTTTCCATTAAAGAACGATACTCTTCATTCATTGTTGTATCCCAATATGGATGAATTGAAGCTTCTGCAAATGTCTATGGATCATGAGTCTCTGAAACTTCAGCCAAAATAGAAGCGGCTCGCTGGAACTTTGAACGTGTTCGACGCTAATATGAAGGATCACTGACAAGACCACCAGCTACTTCTCGTGTTGAACAGACCCATCCAAGAAGCGGTGGAACTAGTGTTGGTTCAAGTTCAAAGGACTCATATGGAGGAAAGTGAGTAGGCGGAGGTGGATTTTCATCCTCACTTGATCCAAGTGGATATTGGTGGCCACCCACCTAATCCAACTAGCTCCTCATGTCCATTTTTTATTCAAAACGTCTTTTTGTACGACTTTATAATTGTGAGTTCTACACTTTTTGGGTTGTCTGAAGCCTCACACATTCTCCAGGTGGATACGGGTGGCCTCTCGCCTAATCCAATTGGCTTATTTTGTATGTTTTCATGTCATCACATCTTGTTGTACTTCCAGGAATGTTTTGTGGCCCTAAATGTTGTTTTCTTGACTCGCCACAGTCAGACTATAGACAAAGTCATAGTCTAATGGAGGAATATGTATTTCTCTTAAATTAATTTCTAGCGGGCTATCACATGCATAAAACGGAGACCGTATGAAAAATTTACGACACTAGGAAGTTGAGGTACCAAGTTACACCAACTTACCCATAGGGCCCACATGAATTTTGGAGTTTCACCTTCTAGGGTTAGGTTTTTGGATGTCTATGGTTTTGGCATTCATGAGTAAGATGAAAAGGGCCTATGGAGCCTCATTGTAATCCATTCTTCTCATACAGGTGCATGTAGAAGCCACATCTCTTCTTAGAGATAGCTACCACCATTCGGGAAAGTTTCAGTTATGTAGTTTTACAGTTTCAGCCTATTTCATTATTTAATAGAAGATATTATTCACTGAATATTTGTGTTATTATTCCTATATAATTGGATCATTGGTATCAAATCGGTTTTCTCTTCATTTATTTTTCTTTGTGCATGTCCCCAACAAGGTCTGGATACAAGAAGTTGGGACTCGAACCAATCGATCCATTACTAGATCGGTCCCGTCGAGCCCAACAACAACCCATGGGAGATGAAAAAGAAAGATGATGGAGCAAGATATCCTATTAAAATGTTGCTCAAGGAATCCCTGGCACAACAAAGGAACGAAATGATGGACAACTTCGTGCATATCCTTCGAGGGTTGCCCATGGGAGAAGCATCTTCATCGGGCATCCATGCAACCCTCTTCAAGGTACATATAAATTTTGATATTCCAATATCTGAACGAATGATAGATGCAAATGATGTAGATAAATGGTTGAATCTGCTCGAAGGATATTTTTCAGTCCACAATTTTTATGATCGGGAAAATATCACTTTTGCACTCCTCAAGGTCATTCCCCATGTTAAATATTGGTGGGATACTTACTTTGATCAAAAGCCCATGGAGGAATCTACAATTTTTGTGGTGACCCCTACATGGGATTCCTTCTGGGACGCCATTAAAGAACAATACTACCCTATTGGAAGCTACGAGGACTAGTACAACAGATGGACCACCCTACGTCAAGAAAGGGACTAGACAGTACCAGACTTCACCAATACTTTCATACCCTCCGCACCAAATTAGGTATCAAATATTCTGAGTGTCATATGGTGCTCAAATACCACAGTTGTTTTCATATATACATTCAAACAAAAATGGAGTTCCTGGAAATCGTCTCATTGGGAACAACTTATAGATACAGTGTCAAGATCGAGCAGAAATTTAAGCAGAAACGTTGAGAGTTTAGATCTACAAACCCCTCACAGTTGAAGCAGGTAAAAGGAAACCCTAACCCACACAGAAGGGGACCAAGTCAAGATGGTCTCCCTCAGGACAATTTGTCCAAGCCGCAACACAAAAAGGGCAATGAGAAGATGAAGAAGGACACGGGAAAATGGTGTGAGTACCATAAAATTCCTTGGCACAATATCGACGAATGTCGCTCCAAGTAGTCTCTCATGGTTGAGCTGAAGGCTTCCGAGTTAGAGATCAATTCTGATTTTGAGTCAAATCCTAAAGGAGGGAAGAAAATTATCGATTTTGAACCTAGTGCCACAATCACCACCACCAAATTCCATCCAAGTGAACCAGAAGAACCAGAGGAAGGGGAACACCTCTTTCACTCACAGATGTGGGTCAAGGGAGATCTGATTCACTTCATTGTCGACAATTTCAGAAGAACCTAATTTCAACAGAGGTCATCAAGAGGCTGAACCTTTCAATGAAGCCTCACCCACAACCCTACACCATCAACTGGCTTCGTCAAGTAAGAGACATTCATGTCATTCAATAACGTCATCTTCCCTACGGCATCAATCCTTTCAAAGATGAGGTATTGTGTGATATTTCTCCCCTTGAAGTTTTTGATGTTCTTTTAGGACAACCATATTTGTGGAAGCATCATGTTGTGTATGATTCTAGACTCTAGAGTGTTATTATTACTTTAGGTAGACAATTGTACAGGATCCCAGAGGTGGCACTGCCTACTACTATTTCTTTAATCTCTGCTAATCAATGCAGTAAGGTCATTTCACATACTGGGAAGTTCGTCTTTTTTGTGATCTGTGCTCACAGTAAGAAGAAGGTCACTGACACATCTGTGTCCTCTACACAACACCTCTCTTTGCAGCAGAATCAAGTGGATGAGATCATGGAAGAATACAGAGACATATTTTTCTCACCTACAGGGGTACCGACACACTTCTAAGTCAAGCATCCAATTGATATGAACCTTGACACACCTCTACTTGATGGACCAGTCTATCAGTTGTCACTGATGGAGAATGAAGAAATCATGTGTCAGATCCAAGAGCTTCTTCAAAAGGGGCACATCAAACCCAGCTCCTCCCCTTGTGGAAGCTCAATTTTACTGGTGCAAAAGAAGGACATGACTTGGCGACTCTACATTGATTAGAGAGCCTTAAACAAAATCATAGTCAGGAACTGCTACTCCATTCTCAAGATTTATGAACTTCTTGACCAACTCAAGGGGGAAAATTTCTTCAACAATATTGACCTGCAGTCTGGCTACCATGAGGTTCCCATCGAACCAACTGATGTTTGGAAGACAACCTTCAAGTCTATTGAAGGTCTCTACGAATGGCTAGTCATGCCCTTTGGCTTAAAAATTCACCAACCACTTTCATGAGGTTGATGGACGATGTATTGAGACCCTTCACCAACTCCTTTGTGTTAGTATATTTGGACGACATCCTCATCTTTAGCAGAACGTGGGAGAATCACATGCGGCATATTCAACAAGTTTTGAGCACTCTACGGCAACACAAGATTTTTGCCAACCTAGAAAAATGTTATTTTGGCATGAACAGGGTGTAATACCTAGGTTACATTGTTGATGCGAATGGGTTACATGTTTATCTAGCTAAGATCCAAGTCATCCATGACTTTCCATCCCCAACCACACTAACCAAGCTTTATAGCTTCTTAGGACTCACTAATGTTTGTAGACGGTTCATGTTGGGATTCTCCCATATTGCCTGGGCCCTCAACCAGTTGACCAAGGAAAGTGGTAGGGCCAAGTTCGTATGGGGGAAGGAGAAACAATGAGAATTTGAAGATATGAAACATCATTTATGCTCAGCTCCAACACTCTCCTTTCATGATCTGCAACACCCATTTGAGATTGAGACTGATGCATCTGACTGTGTTGTGGGTGCAGTTCTCACTCAGCATGGCCATTCAATGGCGTACCATAGTGATACACTCTCCGATACTATCCGAAAATACCCCATCTATGACAAGGAAATGTATTCTAGTGTACAAGAATGTCGTTAATGGAAACATTACATTCTGGGGAAATAGATGATCATACACACTTATCACACACCTCTACAGTTCATACAGACATAGGGAAAATTCTAGAATGACCACCATCAAAATCGGTCCACCTACCTGCAGCAATTCCATCTCAAAATCAAGTATAAGACAGGTATCTCCAATTGTTTCACTGCACGCCTCAGTCAGCCTCATGTGGCTACACTTACCACTGTGCTCCATTCTTGTATACATGCAACATCGAAGTGGCCCCAACTTTACCAGCAAGATCCAGACTTTGCCACCACATATCAGCGCTTGGGTATAAGCACCACTATCATTTATTGTTACATTCAGAATAGACTCGTATGCCACCTAGGCCATCTTTGTGTTCCTACAAGCGAGCGTGCAAAGATGATTTGGGAATCCCACTACAGTCAGGTGGCAGGACATTTTGGTGTAGAGAAAATCGTGGTCGTTCTTCATAAACTTTTTTATTGGCCAAAACTTTGACAGGAATTCACCAAATATATCATATCTTGCACTTCATGTTCCATTACCAATTCGACCATCAAGAAGAAAATCTTATACACCCCTCCTCCTATTCCCGAGAAGTCGTGGGAATCCATCTCTATGGATTACATGTATGTTTTGTCATCCACCAAGCATGGAAAAGACTGCATGTTTATGGTCATTGATCGGTTTTCAAAGATGTCCATCCTCATACCCTATAAGAATAATGTCACAGTGGTAGATACTGCCAAGTTCTTCTTCAAACGAGTTCAGGTTCAGTTTGGGATACCATAGACCATCATCTCTGACCAAGAAAACAGGTTCCTTAGCATCTTTTGGCCAATTCTCCGGTCTTTGTTGGACACGAAGCTCACAAAATCCACTTCTTTCCATCCCCAAACCGATGTCCAAACCTAGGTCATCAATTGGATGATTGTGCACATCCTGTGCATGTACAATTCTAAGCATCCCTATACATGGGACGAGAGTCTCCCATATGTCCAACATAGTTACAATTGGGCTCTCCATAGTTCCACCCACCATAGCCCATTTCAGGTAGGTCTGGGATTCCAACCCTTGGGACCCATTCATGTTGAAATTCCTCTAGCCACCACACATACAAACTCTTCCCCTGATTATTCTGCGATCGACAAAACCACTAGATTCATTGAGCGGATCCAACACATCCTCCAACATGTCCAGGAGATTTTGTAGAAATCCAATGTTAAGTAAAAGAAGCGCCATGATAAACATAGGTTCCACACCATTTTCAAGTTGGCGACAAAGTCTGGTTACATTTGCAAAAGGAGAATCTCATCGGGCCCCATTAGAAGCTTCACCCACTTCATTATGGGCCTTACACTATCACCAAGGTTGTGGGTAGTAATGCTTTTGATCTCAACACTCCACCCTGCATTGAGTATTCAATGTGGACCTCCTTCGACCATATTTTCCACCATTACTGAACACCTCTGAGATCGCTGAACAATTAACACCAACATAGCTCAACCCTGACTGCATGGAACAAGCATTCATCGATCATATATTGGACACACAGGTCAAGGGCACTCGCCAACAATGAATCCATGTTTATCGGGTTGTCAAGGTAGGGAAACTCCTACACCAAGGCAAGTGGCTCACCCACGACCAAATCCAACAGAAGTTCCCTCACCTGATGGGGGAATTCAATGAAATGGAGACCATTTATTCCTAAGGGGGGAGTATTGATCCAGGTGGATATTTTTGGCCACCCACCTATTCCAACTGGCTCCTCGTGTCCATTTTTTATTCAGCAAGTCTTTCTATACTACTTTATAATTATGAGTTATACACTTCTAGAGTTGTCTAGAGCCTCACACATTCTCCAGGTGGATATGGGTGGCCTCTTGCCTAATCCAACTGGCTTATTTTGTATGTTTTCATGTCAGCACATATTGTTGTAATTCCAGGGATGTTTTGGGGACCTAAACATTTTTTTCTTGACTCGCCACAACCAAACTTTAGACGGAGTCACATTCTGATAGCGGAATGTGTAGTTCTCTGAAAGACCTTTCCAATGGGCTATCACGTGCCTAAAACAGAGGTTGTATGCAAATGTTATGACCCTAGGAAGTTGAGGTACCAAGTTACACCAACTTACCCATAGGGCCCACATGACTTTTGGTGTTTCACCTTCTAGGGTTAGGTTTTTGGATGTCTAGGGTTTTGGCATTCATGAGTAATATGAAAAGAGCCTTTGGAGCCTCATTGTAATCCATTTTTCTCATATGGATGCGCGTAGTAGCCAAATCTCTTCTTAGAGATAGATACCAACATTCGAGCAAGTTTCAGTTTTGCAGTTTTACAGTTTCATCCTATTTCATTATTTAATAGAAGATATTGTTCACTGAATATTTGTGTTATTCTTTCTATCTCTATGTTTATTATATTCATTCTGTTAATCAGTTCGTTCCACTCCTAAATATGGATCATCATTGTCATCATCTGAAAAAGAAACTAGAATAGGAGCATAAGAAGGAACAAACATCAAAGATGGCTCACAGACCGAAGAAGGCACAATCGTCGAATTAGGATCGTAGGCCAAGATATTTTCATCAAATTTAGTATCTCTTTTAATAATAATTTCATTACAATGTGTTTGAAGAAGTCTATAACCTTTGACATATTCAGAATAACCAAAAAATATACACTTCTCACTTTTAGGCTACAATGATTTCCTTTTCTCATCAGGAATGTGAGCTGATGATATACTGCCAAATACATGGAAGTGACTTACATCTGGTTTAATTTTAGTCCAAGATTCTTCCGATTTTATATTTTTATAGCCTTTGTGGGAGTGGGATTGACTATGTAATTTTCACAATTGATTGCATCCACCCAATACTTTAGACTTAATCTCGTAGATTGAATCATATAATTAGCCATTTCTTTTAATGTGTGGTTATTTCTCTCAGCAACACCATTTTGTTGTGGTGTATATGGAATAGTGTGTTGCATTTGGATGCCCTGTGTAGTGCAGTAACTTGTAAAATTATTTTTCACATATTTGCCTCCATTATTTGTTCTTAACTTTTGAATTTGATGTCCAAATTGTTTTTCTACAAGGGGCATGTAGGCCAAAAACTTGTCAAAAACTTCACTCTTAAGTTTTAAGAAGTAAACCCAAGAACATCTGGAAAAATTGTCAATGAAAGTTAAGAAATAATTGCACTCAGAAAAAGGAGAAGAAAGTGGACCACACAAATCACTATGAACAAGCTGCAAAGGGCTCGAGGCGTGCCAAGAGGAATGTTTATCAAAATTGTCCCGATGATGCTTTTCGAGAACACAACCGGCATAAACACCATCTCTGCATGAAACAGGAGGAAGACCAGTCACCATCTGTTGATTACATAGTTGTTGCAATGATCGGTAGTTTAGATGACCAAACTGCTCATGCCAAAGTTTGCTCAAGTCATTGCTATGAGCAACAAAAAATGATGAAAAATATGATGACCCAAAGTTGTCAAACGTGTACAACCTGGTAATATCATCAGCAATTCCAATTGCAAGAACATGCTTAGGATCTTTTAGATCCTTGATTACAACTTGGTGAGGTGAAAACTCTATGATTTTACCCTCACCTAAATGAGTGATTTGATATACTGATAGAAGATTACAAGAGGGACTTGGAACACATAATACATCATTGAAATGACCATTATCTACTTGAACTGTTCCAGATCCTACAACACTAAGAGATCTATCATCACCAACAAATATTTTATTGGTGTTACATTCATTTAGAGAAGAAAATATGTCTTTATCCTTAGCCATATGATAATATGCTCCATAATCAATAAGCCACTCATTAGAAGAAGAAGTAGAAGTTGTATTGAATAAGAAACCAGAAGCAGAAAGTGCATGTCCATGAGAAGAAGAACAATAAGTAGAATCAATACTGATGTTGTGCTTCTTCATCGTTTCTTCTAAAGTTGTCATCTTCTTGAAACATTTGTGCTCATCATGACCATTTTTATCACAAAAGTTGCAATGTCTGTTAGTCTTCTTATTTTTTATATTTTGCTCCTTTGTCACCATTAGGAGCTGAAGTTGTCTAAGCAGGTTTGGAACCCTTATATTGCTTGTTGTTGTAGCAAGGATGTTGCTTCTTGGGATACTTGGGTTTATCTTTCTGTTGGGAAACTAAGGCTTTGTTAGAGGTACCAGCAGTGTTGATTACTCCAAGTTGTATAAGCTTATCTTCCTCTCTAATCAAAGCAGCACAAAAGGACTCAAGAGTGGTTTTTTTATAATCTTTCCCTAGAGCCTCTCTCATAGCATAAAAGGTAGATATAGATACAAACCTATCTTAGAAAGAATAGGATAGATGAAACAATCTTCCTCCATTTTTATCTCACATTCTTCACATAAAATTCTAAGTGTTTTAAACTTAGATAGAGAGTCTCCAAGGAAACAAAAAACACTTGGAATTAAGGTCAGTACTTGATTTTCTAATTGTTTTTCTCGAATAATATTGAGTTTACCAAACACAGATTCAATATTTTCCCAATCTTCTTTGAGGTAATCAATTTCGTTAAGGTAGAGCCTTAAATCAGGAGAGATGGACATTATGATTAGTCCACATGCTTCATCACTCCTATTAGCCCATTTGACTTTCTTATCATCATCAGTGGGTTCTTTTTTCTTTCCCAAGGTAATCTGGTACAATCATTTACTTCTTAATAAATCTTCCATATGAGATTTCCATTGGAAGTAGTTGGTGCTAGTAAGCAAGAGATTACTTGTATAATCCATATTAAACATGAAGATAATATGGATTTAAAAACTGAAACTGATGATCTAGATGGAAAGATATTGAAAATTTATGTGTTTTAAAAAAAAACGGCACTGAAAACGGACTTCGGATGTGAGATTTATGCCCTTTTAAAAAAAACATAAATGGTAACGAAAGGACCACGTGATAGTGTAAGTTGTTTTCTGAAATGACCCACTTTTATAAAGAGAAGTGGGGATCACTTTTACAATGAAGTTACTTTATAAAAGAAAAGTTTCATGCAAAATAAATAACTCTAAAATAAAATATTAAAGTTACTTATAGTGATTCACTTTTATACTTGAAGTGAAATACACTTTACAATTTTAGCATGATTTTTTTCAAAAAAAGTAATAGAAGAGAGACTTGAACTCAAGACCTCTTACTTAATAAGGCATCTTTTAACCAAATGGTCTAGCAAAAAATATTGTATTTTTTAGGAAGATAATTGGAGGTGGTGTTTTTGTTGTTGTTGTTGAAGATGACCTTGGAAAGCATGCTAAAAAAAAACTCTTTTCACACAAGAAAACAATTTCGTTTATCGATGACAACAAGGGTTAGATCTCAGTTAGCTTACCCGGAAGATGCACATTTTCCTATCTGTTTCTAATTTTCTCATATTGCACAGGGCACGGGGAAAATAGAATATTCAGATCTAAAAGAGTATCAACTTAGAAATAAATAATACAAAACCAAAATGATACTCTGCAAAAAATTTAAAAATACGTATTCAAGCTTTATACCTCCGAATCTGGCTGAAATGGTTGTATCTTGGGCAAATGGAAACTTTTTCCAGTGAAACGAAAAGTGTTCTTGACTTAAACGAGTGCTCTGGATGCAATGGAATAGTCCTATTAGCCCAAAAATGTACAAAAATTACATAAAATGGAGATGAGGAAACTAGCTTCACAATCTCGATCTACAACAAGAGAGGGTCTTCAAACAGGCTCTGATACCTTGTTAGAAAACATAGGTATTCCAAGAGAGGATGAAAACATTCAAAAACCACCCACATAACCAGATCAAAGATATACACATCGATATTTTCACATGGTAAAACCCCTACAGGGAAACATCAACAGTCCCAGCCAACACGACCACTTGGAGTAGTTTATTAATGAAAAAGAAAAAAACTACAATTGATATTACAAAATATTTTCTCACAGTCAATCATCGACAAATGACCCTCCATTATCTTTAAATAGAGATCATGGACCAACCGGGTGTTAAGCCACCGATCAATGGTCATTAAGATCGAGGAGAATATGAACCCTCAAATCACTCTATGTCGGGAACATATCGTGACCGTCGTATTTCCTAACTACAAATGCATACTAATGAATACTAAAGAAAGATACTAAGAAACACACTTTTACCTAACGACACATTAGACCAAGTAGATCTTAAATAACTCCTAAGTGTCTAAATATCCTAACATTTTTTTAGTAAAGTTGCATGATAGATGCTCCCATGCATGGAAATCTTCTTGAGTGAAGGTGCAGGGTTTTGTTCTGAGTGGAGGCACGGGATGGATGCACAATGATAAGAGAGTTTCTTTTTACAAAATGCAGAGGACAACAAAGGGAAAATGCAAGGTGAATTCACATCTCTGGGACAACTATTTATTAATTCGCTCAGCAAAAAGAAAGACAAAACATGGAGGATACTCATTTTATAAAATCGATGAGGGAAAAAAAAATCTCAGGTGATACACATGGTTATAAATTTTCTGAAGGAAATAAAATCTCAGATGATACACATGGTTATAAATTCGCTGAGGGAAAGAAAGGAAGAGAAGTGGTATTTTATTTGCATCTGTGTTAAAGAAATCTTCAAGATGTCTTTCACATTCACAAAACGTATTGGAGGTGCCATAATTTAGACAGGGACAAAATGCTTATTAATTTATCTGAACAACATCTTAAGGTGAATTATATAGTAATACATCAGTCACTCTTATTATCGCTCTCATTATTAGATGAATGCTATAGTGAGAACAAGGGAAAATTATTATCGCTCTTGTATTAGATGAAAGTTACAGTGAGAACAAATGAAAAATAATATCTCTTTTGTATTAGATGAATGCTATAGTGAGAACAAGGGAAAATTATTATCTCTCTTGGATTAGATGAATGATATAGTGACAACAAAGTGGTTTCACACGCCCCCTCCCCACACTACCCGCAGGTCGGGAGGTCCGCGCGCTCTCAGGATCTTTCCTTTTTTCATGGCCCGAAGAACTCTAAGGCTCTTCTATTTCCCTATCGGGAAATCTGTGCCCACAACAATCCTCGTGTGATCCCCCTCTTTTCAATCGGGAGATCGGACTTCGCAACTTCATGAGGTCAGTGGTCGAACGTTGGCCTTTTGAATTCCCGAAACCCGAAAACCAATCAATGCTGACCTTTTCTTTTCCCTACCAACAATTTCCTTATCTTGAATTCAACACTCGCGATGTCGAGAAACTCGGTTCTCTGACTCCCGAGTCCTGATATGCCGAAACTCCAACACATTTCGGAGTTCTCAATATCGTGAATCCTAATGCATATGTTTTGGGACTTCTCGCCATGAAACTCCGATAACTCATGCCACCTGTCCACCACTCTGACCCTTGTGGCCCACACTATTCTATTAGCCGTCAGGATATCGCGTATCGCGATTTTGCGATTCTCATTGCAATGTTACAGAGTTTCAACCCACGAAACTCTGATATGCAAATTCACATGTAAATCCGACGGCCCTTGTGGCTCGGATCTACGGTACTGTCCCTCCTGAGATTTGAACCCTTTGGGAATACTCGCGTATCTCCCCTGCTCCTCTGTGAGATCTAACGACTCACGGAAATTCGCGAATTCTCCTCGGATAATTCCAACCATCCGTTCCTTCTGATCAAATCTGTGAAATGACGAAGAGTTCCTCTGCGAAACTCGTCCACCTCCGACGTAACCTTGCGACGCTTCTTACACACTTCTAGTCACAGCCTCCCTACATTGTCCTTTAGTAGATTCGAAGGCCTTATCCTTCCTAAGCTTTGTTGCAACTCCGAGTCTTCTCAGAAAACCTCCTGCTCACACCCCCTGTGGAAACCTTCAAACACTTTCCAGTGATGAATCCTTTCGACTCTGCGTACACCTGCAGCAACAGTCTCTCAACGCTTCATTCAGGTTTGCAACCCTGAAGCTTCACTCGGCCTGTGCGCTCCTTGCATGGCTCATGTGCCTATCTGCACCTCAAAGTGAATGAGGACAAAGTTGTCTCTATCTGAACCCTCTGTCAATGCACTCCTTGCAGACAAATTCGACTGTGCTCCTCACAGGAATCCTTGTTCAGGTAGAGAAACAATTGAAACTCATACTACTTCCTCTTAGACTTCAAAATCAGACATGAAATCATATACAGAGCATATAAATCAAATGTATAACAGGAAAGCAAACATTCATGAGCATATCATTCAACATGAATACACAGAGAACAAACATGAAACCATGAATTTGAATCAAACTATTTCTATTAATCCAAATATCTGTACATGGGTGTTCTTACACAGCTCTCTGCATGCTCTTGCTCTTCTCCTACTCCAATAATGTTACAATACACAATGAGGGTGTCTATATCCCGTTTCCCTCTTGCGCTCTCAAACAGACTAATCTAGAATTAAATTCTATCTACCTGCATTAACTACTTTAAATGCCTTCTACCTACTAAGAACGAGACAAAACCGCTCAAGGTCCATTTTAAAATATACAAGTGTGCTTCTTCTTAATGACTACATTTAAGACTGCGCAACAACTTCAAGGGAAATTCAAAATTCGTGTTGGCGCTGGTCCATTTGTCCTTCGCTTCTGCGCTAGCTCGCTTGATGTTGGCGATGCTCCTGCATCATACTCCCTCGCTTGAAAATTTTCATGGGCTCCTGTCCATGAGCTCACGCACGATCTGTCCATGCTTCTGGATCTCTATTTCATTCTCCCAGTTGGCATCTTCAACTGGATGGTTCTTCCACTTGACCAGATACTCAAAGTATTGCTTTCACCTGGTCCTCTTGCTCACTCTTTTATCCAATATGCACTCCATCTGCGGCTTATTTGCAACTGGCATATGCTTCATCCATTGGATCGTTGGCTACTCAATCCTAGCTCCTGCTTCTCCAGCTCTATATGGGTACAAATCCGAGATATTGAATATCGGAGAAATTTTGATCCCATCGGGTAATTCAATCTCATAATAATTCGTCCCAAACTTCTTCAAGACCTTACATGGCCCGATTTTCTTCATATTCATCTTATTATATGTTCCTCTCGGGAACCTTTCTTTTCTCAAATGTGCCAAAACTAAGTCACCAACTTCAAACTGAAGTTGTCTTCTATGTTGATCGACTCTGCACTTATACTCCTAACTTGAATTCAGCAGTCAATCCTTCACCTGGCTATGAAGTTCCTTCATCATCTCTGTGAATTCTTCTGCACTGACGCTCCTAGTCGCAGTCTGTTATGAATCCCTCAGTTCATAAATTCCTCTTGGATGCATACCATAGACAATGTGAAATGGACTCTGGCCTATGCTCCTATTAACTGAGTCATTATAAGAAAACTCTGCCTGTGGTAATATATTGTCCCACTGGCTGTGGTGCTCTGTCACCAAGCTTCTCATCAAGTCTCCAAGACTTCTGTTGACCACTTCTGTCTGTCCTTCCATCTGAGGATGATAAGTTGAACTAAATGACAAGTTAGTTCCCAACTTATTCCATAAGGTCCTCCAAAAATTCCCTATGAATTTTGTGTCTCGATCTGAAACTATACTCCTCAGCAAACCATGAAGTCGAATGACCTCTTTGAAAAACAGGTTAGCAATGTGAGTTGCACCACTGGTTTTCTGACATGGAATGAAGTGTGCCATTTTGGAAAATATATCCACCACCACAAATATTGAATCACAACCCCTTTGTGTTCTTGGCAACCCCAATACAAAATCCATGCTAATTGCATCCCATGGCCTCTCTGGTATGGGAAATGGTTGATAAAACCTTGCATTCTGCTTCCTTCCCTTCGAATGCTGGCAAATTCTGCATCGGTCTACAAATCTCTTGACGTCTGCTCACATTCCTGGCCAAAAGTATGACTCATTCATCTTTGCAAACATCTTGTCATGACCAAAGTGCCCTGCTAATCCTCCACTATGTTTCTCCTTCAGTAGATTCTCCCTCATGGAGCATTTCGGGATACACAGTTGATTACCCTTGAACAGTAATTATTCCTGGATCATGTACTCTATCCACTGGTTTCTGTCTCTGAGAATTGGATTCTCAGCTGCTTCATACGCTTCCCTAAAATCCTGATCATCAGTGTACATGTCCCTGAGATCATCAAACCCTGACGTTTTGACTCTGAATTCTTGCAACAACAAACACTTCCTTCTCAAAGCATCAGCCACTTTGTTAGCAGTACCAGAAATATGTTTAATCACAAAAGTGAAAATTTGCATATACTCAACCCATTTAACATGTCTCTGATTCAAATTTTCCTGTTGAGTCACAAACTGCAGTACATGATTGTCACTGTATAAGAAAAACTCCTTGGGAATCAAGTAATGCCTCCATTTCTTCAATGCCTGAACAATAACATAGAACTCCTTATCGTAAGTGGAGTATTTCACTTTCGCTTCATTCAGCTTCTCACTGAAGTATTCTATCGACCTGTCTTCCTGACTCAAGACTACCCTGATTGCAAATCTGCTTGCATCACATTTCACTTGAAATGTCTTCCGGAAATTCGGCAACACCAAAACTAGTTGTCCCGTGATCTTCCTCTTCAACAGATTGAAACTTTTCTCAGCCTCTTCCATCCAGTGAAAACATTTGTGTCTTTTCTTCACTGTATCCATCATTGTTGTGCTAATTCCACTGAAATTCCTGATGAAATTCCGGTAGAAACTAGCCAATCCATGAAAACTTCTCACCTCAAAAACATTCTTCGGTGATGGCCAATTCTTGATCACTTCCACCTTATCTGGATCCATCCTCAACTCATTTGCCAAAATAACAAATCCCAAGTAAATGAGCTTTGTCTTCATGAATGAGTATTTCTTCATGTTTATCAATAGCTTCTCCTGCTGCAATTTCTGCATCACTGTAGCCAAATTCTTCAGGTGCTCTGCCACTGTTTTACTGTAAACCAATATATCATCCAAATACACAATGAAACATTTTCCGATGAACTCCCTCAGGAATTCGTTCATCAACCTCATGAAGGTACTCAGCGCATTTGTTAAGCCAAATGGCATAACAAGCCATTCATACAACCCTTTGTTGGTTTTGAATGTTGTCTTCCATTCATCACCTTCTCTCATGCGGATTTGGTGATAACCGCTTTTCAAATCAATCTTTGAAAAATACTTTACTCCACTCAAGAAATCCATCATATCATCCATCCTTGGCAATGGAAATCTGTACCTGATGGTTATCTTATTGATCACCCTTGAATCAGTACACATCCTCCAGCCTCCATATTTCTTTGGACTAATTATTGTTGGAACAACACATGGACTCAAGCTTTCCTTGACCAAACCTTTCTCCAACAAATCCTGGACTTGCCTTTTACCCTCTTCGTTCTATTGCGGCGTCAATCTCTACGCGGCTTTGTTTGGAAAACTGGCTCCTGGTATGAGATCAATATGATGGCTCACACTTCTGATCGGTGGTAATGAATGAGGTAATTCATCCACTACTATGTCATCGAACTCTTCCAGCAGTTCCTGAACTTCTTCTGGTAAATCATCCACCCTTGTTCTTGTCAGAACAATTCTAGGCTTTCTGACCATAATGAACTGTGGATCCTCCTTATTCTTAACCTCTGTAATAAGTTCCTTCCCACTCATGAGAAGTACAGTGTTTCTTACTTCCGGCTTCACCTCCTTATCCTTAATTGGAAGCAACATGTGATTCCTCCCATTCTTCTCCAGGGTGTATCTGTTCATTCTCCCATCATGAATCACATTTCTGACATATTTCCATGGTCTTCCCAGCAATAGATGACAAACATCCATAGGAATGAAATCACATAAGATCTTATCATTATATCCTCCTATCTTGAATTCAACTAAACATTGTTTAGTGACAGTTACTTGGTGTCCTTTTTGTAGCCACGAAACTCTGTATGGGCTTGGATGATCAGTCGTCTCTAGCTCCAGCTTCTCTACCATCTTCGTAGAAACGAGATTATCCATGCTACCGCTGTCTACGATGACCTTGCATACCCTGTCCTTGGTCTTGCAAGCAGTCATGAAAAGTCTGGTCCTTTGCACTGAACTCTCCACCTCCTTCTCAGGTGTCAAAAGGACTTTCTGCATCATCAGCGATCTTCCGCCTTCAGCATCTTCTGCCTCAACATCCCACCTCTATGACTCGATGATGTGAGCTTCTCCAATTTCCTTCTTTTTATCTGGACACTCATAAGACTTGTGCCCATTCTTTCCACATGTGAAACATGTAATTACTCCACCATTTCCAATTACCTGTGAGATACGACATTGGCACAGAGTTGCTTGCCAATTTCGAACAGACGATAACGGACCATATCTCTGATCATATCCGAGAGTGGAGACGCCGAAAGAGTCTCATCAAGGTACCAGTTCCACCAGCATTCCTGCTCGAGTGGTTCCTTAAGTCTTTAGTCCCTCAGTTATCCAAAGACGTCGTGACTTCTTGAGTTTTCTCTGAAGAAGATGCCATCATGAGGGCTCAACAGTTTGAGCTCATCTATTCTCAGTCTGGTTTATTATACAACATCCTGTCGGATGCACCATGATCGATACTGGATAAAACTAGACAGAGAGCCATACCACATGCCGATGGTATCGTTGGTTCGGCACAAACCAAGCCCGTTGAGCAATTGTCAAAAAAATTGCAACAGTTATCTATACAACACTCAGCGACCAACCAGACTAATGCTTTGGCTGCTCCCCCTACCCAAACGTCGGAAGTACACTCCATGTAGACGACTAACCCAAAGGCCACCCAACAGCCTGAGGGGAAGAAAAAACAATGAAAGAAGGGTAAGGGGGAGAAAAAACCCACTGATAATACTGGTGAGGGTACCACAGAAAAATGGAAGGCAAGGTATCCATGCAACTTGTGTGCAGAAGACCACCCGACCCATCTATGTCCTCGGCTTGCAGAGGCCCAGAAGTTTGTCACACAGCAACAACAAGCCTTGTTGACTAACCCCTTTCAGCATGGGAAAATTTTAACTCAAGCCTCTACAAGTGCCGAAGGGGGCAGCTAAGAAACCTTCCCTCCCCTAAGCAATTCCTCATCCACGAACGTATATATGGTTAGGGGTGATTCTTTAATAATGACTAGAGTGCACGACTATAGTAAGCCAAGTGCCTCTGAGAAGGGTAAAGAAGCTAAGATCCCATCTCTTCCTCTACAGATCGAGAAGACGTTGGGTGAAACAATGACACGCATTCCAAAAGGTGCATTTAAGAAATCTTCTCACAACCCAAACACAAGGGTCGTCCAGAATTACTCTGTGGTGGAAGATTTATCACAAACCCCTTGTGCGATGTCCGCTTTGGAGGTCCTCCAAAGCTTCCCTACTCAGAGGAAATCCTTGTTGACTACTTTAGGCTCTACTGAGACTTGTAACCCAGGTACCATCATGTTAGATACGACCGACTTAAAACCTCGTATGCCTTACCAAGTCGCGTTTCAGATAGTAGTGGCTCATCCCACAAAAACTTTTACACGGAATATCTTTCGCATGGTGGTCTACAAGGGCGCTTCGACTTGCGTTATGTCGTTATCATGTTGGAAAGCGATTGGTCAGCCCGCTTTGTCTCCATCACCTACTCTCCTCACTGCGTTCAACGGTCATTCTTTCCGACCACATGGCATCGTTCCTTCTTTCCCTTTGCAGTTAGGAGGGAAGACCGTGTGCGTCGAAGTAGAGGTAGTCGATGCCCCCCTCGACTATAATCTCTTGTTAGGTCGGAGTTGGACTTATTCTATGCAAGCTGTGGTTGCTACAGTTTTATGAGTCTTATTGTTTCCACATGAGGGTCGGATAGTGACCATCGATCAATTTTCCTTCTCTAGACCTGACCCAGCGTTGGGGGCATCCACGGTTCCCATGATTGATAAACCTCAAGACGGTGTCATTAACGTAGGAGTTGGTTTGTGCCCATCCTTGATGGGTACCTTTGATTACCCACCTCCTCATGATGATGTCAAGTTTATATCGAATCACCACAAGGCTGAGATTTTTCAAGTTTCGTCGTTCCGCACAACTTACTTTTAGGATCCATGGATTCTTCCTTCCCCATCAACCACGATGGATGAAACAGGGCACTCTAGCATGTCCATGCCCTTTTCGGTTGCTGAAGTAGCATATTCTTTAGTCCAACAAGCTTCAGCTAACTCTGATCCGACTCCCGCACAAGAGTTGGATTCACTTCCAGAGCCTATTTGGGCTCAAGATTCTCTGGCTACCACCAATTCATTAGACTTAGTATTGCCTTCTGACGAAGTAGTAATCGAAGCAATGACTAGTTCGAACAAACCTTGGGAAGATCTTCATCACAGATCGTATTTCCACCCAAAGTTAAGCTGAATCAAAGAAGGATAATTCACCGTGACTATGACTGGAGATAGGTCTTGTCATACTAATCCCTTAGCTACACACAAGATCTATACTGAGGGTAATATGGAAACCATTTCTAAACCGATATCTATCAATATCTCCAGAACCCCTGGCGTCATAGACAATGTTTTCGTCAGAGCATACAACTCCCCCGAGGAGATGCCATTCATTGACCCACAAAGTGTCGATCATGAGCTAACTTTGTTGTTTTTCAAGCTCGCTTTGAGATCCGAAAGCAACATCCGACGAGACTGCATTTATGCTTTTCGGTCTCGTCCGGATTAACTGAGAAAAGTAACCATCATGGAGTCTTCTTTAAGCCCTTTTCAGACTCCTTAAAGATGAAAAGATTGTCGAGTGACCTTGTTTCTTCACACTCGTTAAATTGGTCCAGAAGAACGTTCCTTAAACGGGTCTCCTTTTAAGCCCTTTTCAAACCCTTTAAAAATGAAAAGATTGCCGAGCGATCTTGTGTCCTTTCACGCTCGTTAAACTGAAATTTGAAGTCATGTCTATCCGACGGTAGTTTACCCCTTTTTCGGTCCGGATGGTCAACTGTACGAACAAAGGAATACTCTATTGAATTTTCATTCTTTAGAAGAGTATCCTCGGGTATAATTTTATTCCTTTTTCAGGCCTGAGGGACTAAATTTACGAAAAAGAAACCCCCCCGGAGTCCATAGTTAAGCTCTTTTCAGACTCCCTAAAATTGAAAATATCGTCGAGTAACCTTATTCTTTCACACTCATTAAAATGGTCCAGAAGAACATTCCTGACGGAGTCCATAGTTAAGCTTTTTTCAGACTCCTTAAAATTGAAAAAATAGCCGAGTGATCTTGTCCTTTTCACACTTGTTAAAATGGTTTTGAATTGACGTCTAATTGGTGCTAGTTTATCCCTTTTTCGAACCGACTAGACTATTGTCGAAAAAGGTACCCCAATGGAGTTTCCTTTTATGCTTTTTCAGACTCTCTAAATATGAAAAACCACCGAGCTTACCTTCTCTGGGCTCGTTAAACTTACATTGAAGGACGTTACCATTGTGTGTTCTATCAACCGCATTTGCATACCTTACCCATCAGTCTTGTAACAGTTTTCTTATGCGTCTTAACACCTTTGGCCACTGGAGGATTTTTCTCGAGTATCATTTCCCTAGAACATCAGACTTGTCCTTGTGCCTAGAGATTGTATGTTTGCAGTACTCATTCCTCCATTGTAACGTCATATTCCTTTATTCTTTTCCAAAAACTATCAAAAAGAACAAAAAAAACAAATATACCCCAAAAAGAGGATGGGAAAAGTATTTTCTTTATTGGAAGCATAATGAGTCGCCCTTGGATAAAGCACATCTGTCTGTTTGATTCATTAGACTATGGGATGTAGTACGACCTTAGGAAGTTTTTCTCGCTATATAGAGTTGTGTCCTCTAGCGTTTGGTTACTCTTCTAAACACATGGAGAGTTTGTGTTGCCTCCTGCTTCGTAGACTTATGATTAACAGATATGCTGCCTGAGTCTTATCACTTGTTGTGCTATTATCCAAGGGAAGTTTGTCACTGAGCCTGAGTTGGCCCCTCTGCAATATGTCTCTTGTCCGCATACTCAGCCATCCTGAACGTCCAATCAAGTCTTTGTTCTAAATCATTGAAGCCTTCAGTCCGATTAGCAAGATTATCAAGTCCATAACCGACGAGTCGTCGAAGACCTCTGGATAGTGCAGTTGTACACTCATATTACACTCCTACTCGAGTTTAGAAGATTTTGAAGTTGTTGCTCGAGCATTGAAGTACAGCCATCAGGCCGAATCATCTTCTGGGAGATGGATACTTTATATGTATATCTTTCGGATTTCTAGATGTAGCTCTGCTGTGTATTATTCGCGGCTACTCTTTATAGTTATTTGACATGGATCTACAATGTATTTGATTGGTAGCCATGGTTCTAGTTTATCCCGAGCATGGGTATGCCTGCCTCGGTGAGACATTTGTTGTTTTGCAGAAGGCACCTCCTGGTTCCTGATTCTTGAGCTCACTCATTCAGTATATCAGTACAGATTGGTAAAATATTGGTAATGTATTTCAGCCATCAGATGCTCTTCTGACCTCACAAATTAGGGGGCATCTATTATAACCCTAAACTGCACCATACATGCTTACCTGGCATCAGGCCAACTCATTACCCTTCATTGCCAAAACATCTACTGAGAAACCTTTTTAAAAATCCTCCTGGGTAAAGGTACACGCCCCCTAACCCACTACTGCACACGTTGGAATGATGGCAGGCCTACTACTGCACGCGTTGGAACGCTGGCAGGCCTACTACAGCCCGCGTTTACCTAACAAGGAACAAAAACAGGAAAGTTGTTGATGGGACAAAAAGCTATGGATCAGTTAACTGAAACTCCCGACCATGCATGGCCGAGAGTTCGTCCAAAACCCTAGCTCCTTCTAGCCTATAAAAGAAGGGGTAGGGGTACTATTTGGAGGAGGAAAAACATAGCAAAGAAACTCTGCCCATTTGCCGAATCCATTTGTCCCAACCCTTTAGCCTTTCCTCAAGCCTAAGGAGAATTAACGCAAAGCAGTTGGAGGACAAAGAAGAGGAGGATCCCAGGATCAGGATCAAGGAGCGGTGGTCAGTCTCGACTTTGATTGTAAGTTGATTCATTTTGAAAATAATAAAAGAATACTTTTCCCGTCCTAATGCATGAGTTGTTTATGTTTTGTGCAATTTATGCTTAATTTCTAACCCTCAAGTAGAAAAATAGCATGCATGCATAGTGGTTTGTCTTGATTACAGATTAACTTTGGAAGGAGCAGCGCAAGGAAGCGGGCAAAGCGCAACGGAGGATCTACACCAAACATCAGTAAAAAGGTTAGTAGTTCATTTCCATGCATGTGTCTTGAAAGAGGGGTTTAAGTTTTGGGGTGGTAGGTTAAAAGGTCATTTCTTTAAGGTCAAAATCTGCATGCAAATCAGACCCTAGTTTGCTAGTCCATAGGGTATTATTTCCCAACAACACCAATTCCATAAACCTAATATCATATTCCTCTACAGTCCTGTTTCCCTGTACTAGAGCATGAAATTATCCTACCTACTATTCCTCATAGTAAGCTGGCAGATATTTCCTTCGAAACCTCTCCTTGAAAAGTTCCCAAGGTACAGTGTCCAGGGTAAGATGCAGTTGTCTTTCCAGGTTGCCCCACCAATTCAAGGCACTGTCTCTCAACTGAAAAATCGCTATCTTCACCTTTGAGGTGGACGCATAGTCCCTTAAGGAAAAACACCTTCTCATGCCTTCCAACCATGCTTCTGCACGTTCACTGGCGCGACCCCTGGCAAACTCTGGAAGTTTGATCTTCTGCAGTTCTCTAGTGATGTCTTTGGGTGGAGGTCCTCCCCTTGAACCCCTCGACGCTTCATGATTACCCATTCCAGATGGTGGGGGTTCCACTTCGATCCCTGCTGGTTGACGCCCCTTTAAAGTCTCATTTATGGCCTACAAAGAGCACAGTATGAGAGCTAGTTCAAGCGATGGTGGTGGCAGCGTTGGCGGTGTTGGCGGTGCCTACGACGATGCTCCTCTACCTCGATTCCCTCAATTCCTAACCATCCTGTATGATTTAACCTGCATCAACCAAATTTGTTAGGGTAAGTTCAAGGACATTTCAAATTTGTGCATCTTAACTAGAAAATAGGGTTAGGCGTAAGCTTTTTTTTACTTGTCTGTAAACAGACGTTACTCTCTTTAGGGGAAGTGGCTAGGTTAAGGTTAAGTGTCTAAGCTTGGTGTCACTGCCTAAGAAAACTATTGACTCTCTTGCTTGGTATCTACGCTAACTTTTCACCATACTCTCCAATTCTCTAACTTACCTTCCTAGTGCGCACGAAGCCCCCCCCCCCCCCGCTTGTCTTGGTATAAGTCCTTATACTTTGTGTTTACAACTAATTAAGGTGACTTCCAACCTAATGTCAATGAAATGAGTCTAAGGCTATCCTTCGATGCTTGAATAGTGGGATTTCCTTGGCACGTTGTACATATGTGTTGAATTGTGTGTCTCGGTGGCTGCAGGTGCGAGTCTTGAGGATTGTAGAGTGGCTTTCAGGCATTGGAGCTTAGCGCTTGTGCGTTGTGGTTATGTATTGTTCTAGACTTGTGGTCGTATGATGTAGTGAGCCTAAGGCGATGCATTGAAGCTTGGTGCTTGGCTTTGATTGGTGAAATGGAATGGAGGGACTTGGCGCTTGGCTTGGTGGTTGAGGGCACGAAACTGAGTGTTTGGTTAACATGGATAATTGGAGATTATACTTCGGGATAGTATTTTATGACTATTAATTTATTTATGTATAAGAATTTATTTTATAACGACTCATGTGTGGCACGTTGGTGTTCGGTTGTTTTCCCAAGGCTTGGACTATGGTGAGTGGTCGTGGGTTCAAAACCCGTGTGCTCCAACAAAATTTAATCTAATCCCTAAAATCATTAATTAACTTTAATTTAGATTAACCTTACACTAAATAAAAAAATTAATTATTTTAAAGATAATTAATTAACTTTAAAATTATTTTTACACTAAATAAATTTAAACGTACAAAAATAAATAATAATAATAAAATATATATATATAAAAATTTAAATAATATAAAAAAAATCAAAAAAAGTGCGGGCACGCATGGATTCCACATTCCCGCCTTGCTTCCTCCCGCGCCCTCCTGACCTAAACCTAACCCTACACATACTCTCTCTCGAGCTCTCTTCCCCTAAAACCTTACACAAACTCTGCCACCTCTCCACTTTGCTCTCTCCCTCTCGGCAGGCTCGATGCTCGACTCTAAGCATTGGTGCTTGGGCGATGGCTTGTGTGTTTTGTCTCTGGTGTTGGTCGTTGGTGCTTGGATGATGGCTTGTGTGTATTGTGGCTTGTATGTTAAGCGTGCACGAGCCCAAGTTTACCCATTCGTGCTTGGTGCCTGGTGTGTTGGGCTTTGAGACATTTGTGGTTAAATGCCTTATGGTCGTATGATATTGTGCGCGTCTCATGCCTTGCGCATATTGTGGGCTTGGAGTTGGTCTTTGTGTTGTGTATTGGATAGTTAGACATGTTGTATGGATTGTGTGTATTGTGTTTTTCACTGCAGAGGCTCTCGGGCAGCGAGATGTTCCTGTCGAGAGTGCAAGATCGTGAGCTAGTGCTTGGCTTGGAGGCGAGTGAGCTCACATTCCTCTGGTTGCTGCACGCTCCGCAGTTCCTCGTGGGATTCGCGTTCGGCGCTAGGCTTGTATATCGTGTGGACTTTGTGCTAGCTTATGTGTTGTATTATATTGATTGTTAAACAAACTCGGAGTTAGGCCTACCGGCTATTTTTTTTTTACTAAAGAATGTTCACGTATGAATGTTTTAGGTTTATAAAATGTTAGAATGGTAGGGTAAGTTTTATAGTCCACCACATAGGCTCATCTTCTGATCGGCACTGAAGTAATATTGTGGCTATGCATGTTCAAGTCAGTGGTGATGAGTGTGGTAAAGACTGTTAATGCATGAACGTTTTAGGTTTCCGATTTTTAGCCTAGTGACTGAAAGTTTTTCCGAACCCTATTTCCTCAAGCGTATTCTTCTGTTGTGGGAAGTGTTTCAAACTGTTGTTTGTTACTTCAGAATGGCCATAAAAGAAGAGAATGTCTCCAAATGTCCCAAGGATCTACGTCGTTATAGCTACAAAACCTATGGAATTACAAGATCGAAACGCATTATGCTCAAGCTTCAGATAATCTCTAGCCACGGAAGAGAAGCCCTAAAAGATGACAAAATATTTTCTTTAGAGGCGGATGTCCGGAGCCATAGGCGTCTCCCATGTGTTTTTCAAGAGTGTGGGGTTTCATTTAATAAACCCGTTCATCTCGAATAGCACAAGTTATCACGTACAGGTTAGGTTGGTTACGTTACAAACCATTCAATTTATGCAAATTTGTGATTGTATTTGTATTTGTTAACTGAAACCCTTACATTTTAATGAATGCATGCAATAGTGGTATTAGTTATAATGGGATTCTATGATAGTGGTTTTAATCTTTAGTGGGTTTCTGTTGTGATGATTTTTATTCTAATGGGTGTCTGTAATAGTAGTTTTAAATTCAATGGGTGTTTGTGATCGTGGTTTTACTTTTAACAAGTCTCCATGATGGTTGTGCTCCTTTAATGGATTTCTCTAATACTGGTTTAAATTTAAATGGGTGTTGTATGATCATGGTTATTGTAATGGGTTTCTAGGTAGTTTATATATATAGTGTCATTTCAGGTCTATTACCTAGGGTTTATGGGTTGTAGGTCTATTTGCACGGCTCCTTACTGCTACCGATTTTTTTTAGGGTTATTTCAGGATTTTCTGGGTTATTTATGCTCATTATTTTATATTTATGTCTATATCTGTGTTAAAAAATTTCAGTATGTATATTTTATTTATATTTATATCTGTGTTAAAAAAAAATTATGTGCTTGGCTTGCAGGTTAGGTGGAGTTGGAGTTGGAGTTGGAACTTGGCCCTCAGGCCCAGATTTCAAACTAAGGCTCTGATACCATGCGTAGGGACCTAATTTAATTAAATCCTAATAAAATTCATAAATTTAAACAATTAAGATTACTTCGACGCATAAACAATAAGTAAGTTCTTTATTCAACATATAAGCAACAGAAATTTAAATTTATGAACAACATGCTAATAATTTTAAATAACCATCACATGTTCATGAGAATGCGTACATAAAAATACCTCTGTCTGATGCTAAATTCCCGACCTCTGATTGTCCTCTCTACTGCTCTGCCCAGACTCTGCTTGATGCTCTGACCAAACCCTACCCAAAACCGACTAACCACCCAGCCAGCTAGGAGCAACCTATCCGACTCCCTAGCTCCAGGATTCCGTGAGGATTCCTGGCCCCTGAGCCCAAAACTCCCAGCAACCTGGTGCCCCCTGCAATAGTTCACCCAACCTCCAAAACCAGAAAAATATATCACAGAAAATACAGTCCTCTCCAATAATGCTCCTCCCCCAAATTTTCATAATCATCTCCCGAAGGCCTCTGCCTAGTCATATCCTTTTCCATTCACCAAATCCTACTCTCCTTTAATTCCACCCACCTTATCCCTCCATTTATTACCTTATCCTTCCATTTATCACCTTATCCCTCCACTCAATGCTTCATCCCCCTGCATACATAAAGTTTTATAATAAATAATTTAAAGTTATTAAGCCATTTAATTCATTACCCAAACCTTTAATGAGTCAATTAATTAATTAATTAATCAATCAACAGATATAAACAATTAATTAATAATTAATTAATATTATTAATAAATAATCATTGTTTAACTAAAACATATTAGGACAGTTAATTATCTAATTAATTATACTTGATAAACCTTAAGCAATCATTTATCTAGGGTTTTTACAAAAACATAGCGATCATGTCCTCTTTCAAACATCGTTGTTTTAATCATTGGAAATCCATTGGCATGTTGAATAACAGTTATTTCCTCATCAAGTTCATGCATTCATAACCTATACCATTTGACATCAAACAAAACTAATTTGAAGGAATTAAAGTCACACTCAAGTATATATTTTAAATACCCATAGTATCTATTTCAGATTCTCGGGGATGTCTCTCACTCCTAGAGGAAATATTAGTAACCTGGAATACTACAGTTATCCCACTATCATAATTTTTCCTAGTTTCATCCAATTGTTTGATGTGAAATTTATGACCATTGCACCACATAGCCTTGTGGTGTTTCAACTGCAATATGTCAGATATGTAAAAGATGCATTGTCAATTAATAAATTAACATATATTTATATAACTTCGAAATTATCTGAAAAATACAGTACACATGTAGTCACATTAGTATAATATAAAATAACTGAATAAAATGGGTGAAATTACTTACCTTTCCATCTTTCAAACCATATGCTAGATCAATTTCCCTCTGCGTAACATTGGCATCTTCGTTATGACAAGCTTCTCTAACCAATTCAGACAGTCGTTACCATGATAACCTACCTCCATTATGTTGTTTACATCTTTCAATCCATACACTCATCCAGTCAAGATTGTTTGCAATGTATAAATGCAGTGCATCCCACTCTAGAGCAACTGAATCAAAAAAACATAATTCACCTATATTAAATATTAGTTTTAACATACAATATGCAGGTAATTATAAATATTTTTAATTTATGAAATAAATTGTATTAATATATTAATGAGTATGATCATATACACAAAAACTAAACTTTATATGTATTATTAATATAAATTTTCACAATTATTAATATATTACCTCTCATTTTTTTCATTCTACCTTTCCCCAACAGATGCTCCTAATCTTCAAATTTTTTGATGGAGTTCATATCCCAAATGTGATCCACTACATGTATAGTTGTCGTTGCTAATTTAGGAAGATACTGACTAATATACACCATGGATTGATAGACCAGATATCCCTCCACCATAGAACCCTCAGGACGTGCTCTTTGTCTAACCAACGTCTTCAATGATTTCAAGTGCCTCTCCACCATCCACATTGACCTTGTGTGAACAGGTCCACAAATTTCAATCTCCTCAACTTGGTGTATGAGGTAGTGTTCTTGTGCATTGAAAAATGTACGAGGTATATACTTTTTCATTTCACACATTAGACGAGGAATTTCTCTCTTCCAATACTTTATATCATCTTCATGGATTTTTTTCAATGACAACCATCTACATGAGATCATGACACAAGAAAATAGCATGTTTCAACATAACATAATATAATATATTACATTACATTACAAGTAAAACACGTGTCATTAAGTACAACAATAATTTGAAACAACAACTTGCATATAAATCACAACTACATCTTACCTCATGTATTTTCCAAGATCATATATAACTTGGTGTACATTGTTGTCAAAGTTGTTTGGGAGAGATAGTTGTAGAACATACTGTAACAACAAAATGATTCGTTATTTGTTCCGACCAAAGTAGAGAAGCAAAAATAAAAATAAAAATAAAAGATTTGTAAGGCCAATATATATAAATATGTATACCAAAATTATTACCTTAATGAAGGTATGCCAATCATGTGTTTTTACCCCACCAAATTCACCTTTCTTCGTTAAGATATTTTTTATGTTTGAAGAAAAACCATTGGGAAATTTAATTCTTTGAATGACCTCTTTTACATCATTTCTTTGTTGCTTTGTTAATAACCATGGAAGGTTATTTTTGTCTATTACTCCATCTGATCTATTTGAATATCGGATCACACTTCGCATTGCATGATTGGATTCCTGAATGTCAGTACAAATTTTGACAATTTTTTCTTTTTCCCTTCTACCATCTATGATTCACCATAACGTTTCAATCACATTCTTCCTGATATGCATTGTATCAAACAAATGAGCTATTTTTAGATCCTCGTAGTAGGGAAACCTCATGAATTGAGTGCGATAAGATTTCATTCCTCGTGGAAGCCCATTATTAATACCTTCATGATGATTGCGACCTTCATGAACCATAAAAGAAATCACAAAAATAATTATCAAATACGGTAAAATATATTCAATGATTAAAATAAACATTCAAAACATTACATGATCTACGATACATTATGAAATTGAGTACCTTGATGATTTCTATTATATTCCAACCTCCATAGGTGAGGTGCCACTCTTCGTGGTTTTAAACTAGTCTCTTCTTTCCCATTGAAAAGATTTTTTTCAGTAGTACGATACCTATGGTTCTTAGGAAGAAGGTGCCTATACTCATCAAACACCATCTTTCCTAAACTTTTTGAATGACGATACTTCATCTTAGGGCCACAAACTGGACATGAAAATTTACCCTTTGTTTGAAGACCTGCAACAAATGGATTAATGTCAATTATACAATGAGATTATTTAAAAATTAAACATGCACCATGATAACATTAAAATGGTATATAGTATTAAAGAGAAATATTAGAATGCTACATACCACAAAAATGTGTTAGTCCAGGGGCATCATGAATTGTCCATAAAAAAATTCCGCAGAATTTAAATTTCTTCTCCCCGATTGGCTTACATATGTCATACATTGTGATGCCAACCCATAACTTTAGTAGCTCGTCAATAAGAGTCTCGATATATACATTTATATCTTTAACCTGGTACTTACCTAATTGTTTAAAATTACACATAATTACTAAAGGAATGATATCATGTAATATGTATAATTAAATAAATAAACAAAAGATATTATGCAAAAATTGAAACAAATGAAAATGTTAAATTCAAAAAATTAATGTAAACAAATACCTAGAACAATCATTGTCAACATTATGTGATCCCTCTTTATTGACATCCAAGGAGGAATATTATTGTTGATAACAAAAATAGGCCACATTGAGTAAATAGACCTAAGCTCTCTGAATGGATTAACATTGTCAGCTGCCAATGAAAGCCTAACATTATGAGGTTCATCTTTGAAATCTGCCTATTTTTCCTCAATTTCCCTAAATGCATAACCATTCGGCAGGCATTCTAAGAACACCATCTCCACTTCTGTTATGTGCATGTTAATCCATAAATTGTGCTATGCTTTCACACCTGAAAAATCGTTGCAAACGTGGAATTATGGGAATATGACGAAGAACCTTTCGAGGCACCCTTTTTGTTACTTGATCTGTTCGATATCTATTGATAAGACATTGCAGACATTCGGTTTTGGAAGCATGTTGTCCATAATATATAATATGGTCATTAGGACATGCATCTATAGTTTGATAATCCATTCCAATGTCTTTCATAATGGCATGCAAACCTCAATATGTGTGAGGTAAAATATTTGACGATGGTAAAAAAAATTCACCTAACAATATACAACATAACAAACAACTAGTTAATGTAAGAATACTAATCATAAAAATTGCATTATTATTTTACACATTAATTAACACTAACAAATATAAAAAAAATCAACATTTATGTATAATATGAGATGAAACATATTACATACCTTAGTATTTGTGTCATACAAGTGTTCGACAAATTATTCATAAACTTTAAGTTCACTAGCAACAATGTAGCGGACAAAATATTTTCTCTTGATCCTTCATAAAGTCGTTTATTTTCCTTTTCTAATAGAGGTTCATCATAAATACCATCATTTTCTCCATCCTCATCCGGCTACGAAAATAAATCTTGGATCATTGGATTTGTCCCATCATCTTCTTCCATGGGATCATTAACTTTATTTGTCCCATCATTTTCTTCCATGAGATCCTCATTTGCTTGGTCATGATGATGTTCATCAGCTTGTACAACATCATTTCTACTATTACTTGGTGCAATATTCTGCGGAAAGTTAGAGGGAAACTCTAACTTTATAATTACAAACAATCATGCAAAATTAGTGTATACTATAACAAACATTCAAACAATATATATATATATATATATATATATATATATATATA
>ML785599.1:277941-289863 GCA_009831015.1 Picea engelmannii | reverse complement strand
AATATATAGCTAATTACCATGGGACGATATTCATTTGATCTGCCATCAATGTGACCATATTTCCTACAATGTTTTGTAGTTGTTGCTATTAAAATTCTTACGGGACGTCTAAGGCAACATTTTTTACAAGGGAAATAACATCTACCATCACCCTTTTCACCCGCTTTACTTTTTTCCCCACCTCTAACAACATTCTGCGACATTTTTCCGCTCAAAAATACCCTTTCGGAACCGTTGTTGTTATAGCAAGATTGTCGCAACATCTTTAAATCGTCAAATATTTATAGTCCAATTTTAGGTCACTATTGTCGCAATTGCGATGAACGTGACCTAAAAATATTTATTTTTTTACCTATTTATTTTAGGTCATTTTCAACGGTCAATTTTAAGGTTAGGTAAGTCATCGCTCTTGTGACGGACAAACTACATTTGTCACTCTTGTGATGAACATTGATCATAATAATTTAGTCAAACTACATGCGTCGAGATAGCGACGAATACAGGGTGGATTTAGAAAAATTTAACTTTTTCTCTTGCATGTTGCAACGAAAGAGTACTTTCGTCGCAAGTGGTCGTCGCAAATTTTTCAATATGTAGTAGTGATAACAACAACAACCCCAATCCTCTTCTGAAAAATAAAATATGTTTTTCTAGACCATTTGGTTAAAAGTTGCCTTATTAAGTAAGAGGTCTTGAGTTCAAATCTATCTTTTGTTACTTGTTTCGAAAAAGTTCATGCTCAAATTGTAAAGTGTATTTCACTTCAAGTATAAAAGTGAATCACTATAAGTAGCTTTAATATTTTATTTTAGAGTTATTTATTTTGCATGCAAATTTTCTTTTGTAAAGTAAATTCATTGTAAAAGTGATCCCCACTTCTCTTTATAAAATTGGGTCACTTCATAAAGCAAATTACACTATCACGTGGTCCTTTGGTTACCGTTTATGCCTTTTCTTAAAAGGGCATAACTCTCACATCTGAAGTCTGTCTTCGGTGTCATTTTTATTTAAACCGTGTAACTTTTTGAGATCTTTCCATCCAGATCATCAATTTCAATTTTAAATCCATATTATCTTCATATTTAATATTGCTTCTACAAGTAATCTCTTTCTTACCAGCACCAACTACTTCCAATGGAAATCTCATATGGAAGATTTATTAAGAAGTAAAGGCTTGTACCGGATTACCTTGGGAAAGGAAAAATCATCCACTGATGATGATAAGAAATTCAAATGGGCTAATAGGAGTGATGAAGCATGTGGACTAATTGGAATGTCTATCTCTCCTGATTTAAGGTTCCACCTTAAATAAATTGATGACCCTAATAAATCTTGGGAAAATATTGAATATGTGTTTGGTAAACTCAATATTATTCGAGCACAACAGTTAAAAAATCAAGTATTGACCTTAAGTATAAGTGATTTTTATTTCCTTGGAGACTATCTATATAAGTTTAAAACACTCAGAATTTTATGTGAATAATGTGAGATAGAAATGGAGGAAGAGCATTAAATCTATCTTATTCTTTCTAATCTAGGTAGTGCATATTTTGTGTTTGTATCTACCTTTTATGCCATGAGAGAGGCTCTAGGGAAAGCTTATAAAAAACCCACTCTTGATTCATTTTGTGTTTCTTTAATTAGAGAGGAATATAATCTTGTACAACTTGGAGTGATTAGCACTGCAGGTACCTCCAACAAAGCATTAGTTTCCCAGTAGAAAGATAAACCCAAGTATCCCAAGAAGAAAAATCCTCACTACAAAAACAAGCAACATAAGGGTCCCAAACTCGCTCAGATAGCTTCAGCTCCTAATGGTGACAAAGGAGAAAAATATAAAAATAAGAAGACTGACAGACATTGCAACTTTTGTGATAAATATGGTCATGATGATTCCAAATGTTTCAAGATGATGGAATCTTTAGAAGTAGTGATGAAGAATCACAACATCATTATTGATTCTACTTCGTCTTCTTCTTCTCATGGACATGCACTTTCCGCTACTGGTTTCTCCTTCAATATAACTTCTACTTCTTCTTATCATGAGTGGCTTATTGATTCAGGAGAATCTTATCATATGGATAAGGATAAATACATATTTTTTTCTCTAAATGAATGTAACACCAAGAAAATATTTATTGGTGATGACAGATCTCTTAGTGGTGTAGGATCTGGAATAGTTCAAGTAGAGAATGGTCATTTCAATGATGTATTATGTGTTCCAAGTCTTTCTTGTAACCTTCTATCAGTATATCAAATCACTCATTCAGGTGAAGGTAAAACCATAGAGTTTTCACCTCACCAAGTTGTAATCAAGGATCTAAAAGATCCTAAGCATGTTCTTGCAACTAGAATTGTTGATGATATTACCAGGTTGTACAAGTTTGACAAATTTGGGTCATCTTCTTTTTCATCAGTTTTTTTTTTCATAGTGATGACTTGAGAAAACTTTGGCATGAGCGGTTTGGCAATCTAAACTATCGCTCATTGTAGCAACTATGTAATCAACAGATGGTGACTGGTCTTCCTCCTATTTCATGCAGAGATGGTGTTTCTTCCAGTTGTTTCTCGACAAGCATCATCGGGAAAGTTTTCACAAGCGTGCCTCTTGGCATGCCTCGGGCCCTTTGCATCTTGTTCAGAGTGATTTGTGTGGTCCACTTTCTTCTCCTTATTTTTCTGGGTGCAAGTATTTCTTAACTTTCATTGATGATTTTTCCAAACGTACTTGGGTTTACTTCTTAAAACTTAAGAAAGAAGTTTTCGACAAGTTTTTGGCCTACAAGGCCATTGTAGAAAAGAAATATGGACATCAAATTCAAAAGTTAAGAATAGAGAATGGAGGTGAATATGCGAACAATAATTTTACAAGTCACTTCACTACACAGGGAATCCAAATGCAACACATTGTTCCATATACACCACAACAAAATGGTGTTGCTAAGAGAAAGAACCGCACATTAAAAGAAATGGCTAATTGTATGATCCAATCTAAGGGATTAAGTCTAAATTATTGGACGAAAGAAATCAACTGTGCAAATTACATAGTCAATCACACTCCCACAAAGGCTCTTAAAAATATAACACGGGAAGAAGCTTGGAATAAAAATAAACCAGATGTAAGTCACTTCTGTGTATTTGGCAGTATAGCATGGGCTCACATTCCTGATGAGAAAAGGAAAGCATTGCAGCCTAAAAGTGAGAAGTGTATATTTGTTGGTTATTCTAAATTAGGTTATAGACTTCTTCAACCACATTGTAATGAAATTATTATTAGAAGAGATGTTAAATTTGATGAAAAACTCTTGACCTGCGAGCCTAATTCGGCGATTGTGCCTTCTTCGACCTGCGAGCCATCTTCTATGTTTGTGCCTTCTTCTGTTCCTATTCTGGTTTGTTCTTTAGATGATGACAGTGAGGATGAAAATACACCTCCACCTACTCACCTTCCTCTAGATGAGTCCTTTGAACCTAAACCAACACTAGTTCCACCACTTCCTAGATGGGTTTGTTCAACACAAGAAGAAGTTGGTGGTCTTGTCGGTGATCCTTTAGATCAGTGTCGAACACATTCACAGTTTCAGTGAGCCTCTTCTCTTCTGGATCAAGTTTCAGAGACTCATTATCCAGAGACATTTGTAGAAGCTTCAGTTCATCCAGATTTGGATACAGCAATGAATGAAGAGTATCTTTCTTTAATGGAAAATGATACTTGGGATCTTGTACCTCTTCCAAAAGGAAGAAAACCTGTCATATGTAAATGGGTCTACATAACTAAGTATGCGTCATATGGAAGTGTTGAAAGACACAAGGCTCGATTAGTTGCCAAAGGATTTTCCCAAGTTTAAGGAATTGACTATAATGAAACCTTTCCCCCTATAGCTAAAATGAATTCCATCCACGTTGTTCTTTCCCTTATTGCCTCACATAAATGGGAGGTCCATCAAATGGATGTTAAATCTTCCTTCTTGCATGGAGATTTTCAAGAAGAAATCTACATGGAACAACATCCTGGCTATGTCTAGAATGACTCTAGCCTTGTTTGCTGCCTTAAGAAATATCTTTATGGTCTTAAGTAAGCTCCTCGATCTTGGTATGCCAAAATGGAAAACTTTCGTATTGACACTGGATTCTCTAGATGACATTGTGATCCTAATGTCTATACCAAGAAAGTAGGAAGCCATCTCATAATACTTTTCCTTTATGTTGCTGACCTTATCCTTACTGGTAGTGACTCAAAACTTTTAAACCATGTGAAAACCATCCTTAAGAAGAAATTTGAAATGATATACTTAGGTTTTTTGCAATATTTCCTTGACCTCCAAGTTTTGCAAACCAATGAAGGAATTTTTCTTTCCCAATCTAAGTATGCTTGTGACCTTCTTCGTCACTTTCACATGGATGATTGTAAACCAACCCCTTCTCCCTTCCAGTCTGGAGTCAAGATTATTTCCACCTGTACTTCTCCCGAAGTTGATGCCACCATGTATCATTAGTTAGTTGGTAGCCTCTTATACTTGACTCATACCCGTCCTGATCTTTCCTTAGTTGTTGGTATTGTTTCTCGGTAGATGAAAACACCCCATGAAATCCATTGGAAATCATATAAAAGGATACTTCATTATGTTTGTGGTACATTTCAATTTGGGATACATTACAGTTCAGGGGGGACTCCTTTATTTGTTGGTTTGATTGATTCAGATTGGGCCAGTGACCCTGATGATCAGAAGTCTACTACAGGTTATGTTTCCAGCCTTTGTTTGGGACCTGTCACTTGGGCCTGTAATAAACAACAAGTTATTTCACTTTATTCAGCAAAAGCAGAGTATCGAGCAATGGTAAATGTAAGTCAGTAAGCCTTATGGCTTCAACAAATCCTTTCAGACTTTTTATTTTAGTAGCAAAATCCAACTAGCCTTTGGTGCAACAATCAAAGTGCCATCAATCTCGCCAAATACCCAGTTCAACATCAGCACATTGAGCTACACATGCACTTCATCATAAATCTCATTCGTGATCAAGTTATTGAAGTGCTCTTTTTCCCTACAAAAGATCAAGTTGCAGACATTTTCACAAAGTCTCTTACAGAAGTGAAGTTTTCCAAACTTCGATCTATGTTAGGCATTCAAGAAGTTTTCATTAATTGGGGATAGGCTCTAATGCCTCCTTCCTTCTCCTAGTGTGTCACTATTGTAAATCCTTCAATCCTATCCCAAGTTGTTCTTAAGGGGGGATGTTAGGATATTTAGAAATTTAGGAGTTAGTTAATATATACTTGGTTTAATGTGTCGTTGGGTAAAAGTGTTCTTCTTAGTGTGTTTCTTTAGTATGCATTATTATGAATTTGTAGTTAGGAAATCTGATGGTCACGATATGTTCCCAACATAGAGTGATCTAACGGTTCATATTCTCCTCGATCTTAATGGCCATTGATCCATGGCTTAGCACCCGATTGGTCCATGATCTCTATTTAAAGAGCATGGAGGGTCATTTTTCAATGATCGATTGTGAGAAAATATCTTGTAAAATCTCTCTGTAATCTTTTTCTTTTGCATTAATAAACTGCTCCAAGTGGTCGCGTTGGTTGGGGATGTGGATGTTTCCTCGTAGGGGTTTTACCACGTGAAAACATTGGTGTGATGATATTTTATCTGGTTGTGTAAGTGGTTATTGAAGTTGTTCGTCCTCTGTTGGAAAACCTGTGTTGTCGAAAACCAATCTCTCTCTTTGTGCTGACACGATCATCCCACAAGGCATATTTTAATTTTGAATCCCAAGATCTCTTATTGTCTTCCAGAAGCTTCTTAATGATCTTGAACATTCTTTTATTGGATGATTTAGCTAGGCCATTACCCTATGGGTAATAATCATTATAATTCCTAAGCTTAATACCATAGTCCTCACAAAATTTTACCATGTTAGTGGATTTGAAATTTGCAGCGTTATCAATAATGATCACTTCTAGACAGCCAAATCTAGACAAAACATTCTCTTCAAGAAAGCTTATAATTACCTTGTCAGTTTCCCTCCTTGTAGGTACAACTTCAATCCACTTCGTGAAGTAATATGTAGCTGTCAGGATCCATATGTGTTGGCCACTGAATGGAGGGTGGATCTCACCTATGAAATCCAAAGGCCATTGTTGGAAAGGTGTAGAAATATTTACAGGTTTGAGAGGTAAGGACTTAAGATTTTGTTTTCTAGCAAACCTTTGGAATTTATCACATGCTCTAACCTTTGCACAAACATCAGAAAATAGACTAGGCCAATAATACCCAGCCCTAATAATTTTATATGTAGTTGACTTCCAGAAGTGATGTCCCCCACACTCTCCTTCATGAAATTCGGACATAACTCTCTGTGCATATTCCTCATCAAGACACCTTAGTAAAAATCCAGAAGGATCTCTCCAAAATGGAATTTGATTATTTACACAATACTTAATAACTTTGAGTTTCAAGGATCTTACTTTGGACTTATCCATTCCTGGAGGAGCTTAGAAATTCTGTAGAAAATAAAGGATATCTCTGTACCATTCTGATTCAACAATCTTTTCATTGACTTGGGAATTATTGATTTGAGGATGTGAATTTCCTAAATTATTACATATGTAGTCAACTCCCAAAGCTATACAATTTGAATCAGATAGCAGCTTAGCTAACCCCTTCCCTTTGACTAACTTGGTAGGATTGATATCCATGTCATATTCCAATATCTTAGCTATCAATTTACTTATCTTTCCATTATTGTCTGGTTGAGTCAATATGTCTTTAATAGCACTAGATGGTACATATGAAATGACTTTGGAATGCAGCACATAAACTCTAAAATACTTCAGTGCTTTAACCAAAGCAAAAGCCTGCTTCTCCATAACATTGTATTTTAACTCGACATCTCTAAGTGCCCTACTAAAGAAGGCAATGGGTTGTTCAAAACCCTCAGAATTATTTTGCAAAAGAGCAGTTGCTAAAGTATCTTGAGATGCAAAACAAAAAATCAGAAACTCTTTTTCAAAATCTAGGCTAATCAAAACAGGGGCATCTAAAATAGCCTACTTAATAGACTGGAAATAATCTTTGTCTTATGTTCTCCATTTGATCTCACTACTTTTCTTTAACATGCCAGTTATGTGTTTGACCAATTCAGCAAAGTTGGGAATAAACCTTCTAAGAAATTTTATCTTCCCAAGGAAAGACTAAATTTCCTTCTCAATTATAGGGATAGAAATATTTTGAATGGCTATCACTCTAGCAGGATCAATTTTAATTCCATTAGCACAAACAATATTTCCTATAAATTTCCCTTGTTCTAAATAAAAATGAGACTTTTTTGGATTTAAATAAAGACCAGACCTTCTGCACTTCAAAAATACCTGTCTCAAATGACAAAGATGCTCCTCATAATAGTTAGAGAATACAGTGATGTCATCCAAATAGATGACCACAAACTTATCCTTCTCTCCCAAGAAGGAAATATCCATGGCTCGTTGAAAAGTGGCCCCAACATTCATCAAACCAAAAGGCATATAGGAATACATAAAAGTACCCCAAGTTGTTTTGAATGCAGTATTTTCCATGTCATTTGGATGAGCAACTACCTAATTGTATCTGGAGAAACCATCAATCATATACATCCTGCTAGATCCTACCACCCTCTGCAATATATGTTCCATTTTGGGCAATGGATAGTTTTCTTTCTGAGAACATTTGTTCAAATTTCTGAAATCGACACAAAGTCTGATTTCACAATTCTTCTTTCTCACTAGCACTAGATTTTCTATCCAATCAGAGTACCTCAAGGGTACAATAATTTTAGCATCTAAAAGTTTCTTTACTTCCTTCTCCATAATGGGTAATAAGAGAGGATTAATCTGCCTTAATTTCTGCTTGAAAGGTTTTACATTCTCTTTCAAGGGTATCTTATGTTGAATGACACTTTCATCAAAATCCTAAGATCTTCATATTTCCATTGAAAAATATCAGTGAACTCCTTGAACAATTCTTCATATTTAGCTCGGTATTTTGCTGATAGGAATTTTGATAATTTGACATGCTTGGGATTTGCAGCAGTCCCAAGATTACAAGCAATCACCTCTGCTTCTTTTTCTGGATCAAGAAGCTTTACAGGAACATCATTATGATCAAAAATTCTTTCGAGAGGTACAGGACCTTTTGGAATATGGTTAGTAGGAAATTGTAAAATCTTATGCCCAACAATCATTTTATGAAAATTCAAATTATGATTAGCCTTATCCAAATCTTCATCTTGATCAATATGAATTAAAGAAAAATCATCTACAACTTCAATGAACCTTTTGATTTCAGAATCTTCCTCAAACACTCTCCAATTCTTAACATTGTCTGGAATGGATGGCACGCACCTAACCTCAACCTCATATTTCATATTTGGTGTCAAATGAGTTTTAAAAGTACTTGTTGCTACAACCAGTGAATCATCCTGCTCATTTTGATTTCTTGGAATATATAAAATATTAAAAGACAGAAAAAATGATTCAACAATGTCCCATACCTAATTTTTGTAGTCTTTCAACCGAATATTCTTTTTCTGATATACATTTCTAACCTTTTGTACAATGAGTTCAAAATCCCCATGCACCTTCAAATGATGAATTTTCATTTCTCTAGATGCCCTGAGGCCTAACAGAAATGCCTCATACTATGCAATGTTATTTGTTGTATCAAATTCTAACTTGTAAGACAGGGTAATGACTTCATGTTTAGGATAAATCAGCACTATTCCTGCTCCTGCACCTTCTCTGGATGAAGCTCCATCAAAGTATAATTTCCATAGAAGATTTTGATTTTCAGTAGACTGTGGGGCAACACCTGATTTTGTCAAAGGAAAATATTGTTGGACAGCATTATCAATATGAAATGTATAATATCCCAAATCCACATCAACTGCATAGATATGATGATTTACAGAATGATCATTGTCATTGATAATATATGCCAATTGAGCCTCACGATAGATTCTTCAAAATTCTCCTCCAAAAACAGGTATATTGATAACAGAGATCCATTTGAAGAGATCCCCCAAGCTTCTTACACCAATATTTGGAAAACACCATACCAAACCTAGGAGGGATATCAACTACAACTATGTCCATGACTAAACTTTTGGCTGGGATTTGAGATAATGAAACAACAAGGTATTTGATAACCCCCAAGCATTTAACCTTTTTGGAATAAAAAGGAAAGAGATCATGGTATGCTTTAGTGATTTCTAACCCCATTTCTTCCATGATAACATTTGGCATAACATTATGGGAGGCTCCAGAATCTAACAGAAAGTTATGAAGAATTTTTTCATGAACATTTAATGAGACATAAAAAGGAGGAATGGAGTCATCCCTCTCTTCTACAATTAGCCCCAAGACAATAGTTGGTTTTTCATCTTGAACATTAATCACATTAGCAATAGGATCAACAACAAAAGAAGGTTGTAACCATTTCAAAATATGACTTCTATAAGAAATGTTTTTAGCCAATTCAGTCAGAGGATTAGGAATTTTGATTTTACTTATCTCATGTTCTAGGATGAAAGGAGATGAGAACTTGTCTTCTTCTGGGGATGATACTTTCATAGTTTTTTGTACTTGCTTTCTTTCAGGATTCTTATTGCATGTATGTACTGTTGGGACAGCAGGTTTATCTTTTTGAGGAGTAGATTTGTCTTTCTGAGGAGTTGATCTAGATATAATATTGTACCCTTGTTGATCTGTATTACAAAGAATATTATCTGGACTTCCCCCAGCCTGTGAATTCAATGAATATCCATATTCATTCTATGTTAGGTGAATGAGATCAATCTCATCTCTAAACAAATGAATATCCAGATCTCCATCTACATCTTCAGCTTCTTGATTCTCTTCAATGTAATTATTCTACAAAGGTGTCTAAATTTTCTGATCGTCATTATTATTCTTATCCCTTTTCATGATCTCAGGGTTACAAAGAATTCTATATTGATTTGTATTCTGATTTCCTTCTTGAGGTGCATTCCATTTATATTTTTCCAATTTGAGTTTAGATAGTTCAGACGACATTTCCTCCATCTTTCTTGCCATCTCCTCCAAGGAAATCTTTGGATTTTTAGTATTTGATGCAGAAGAATTATATTCTTATTTTATATTTCCCTTATATGATATCTTCTTTAGTTGTTCAGGTGCTAAAATGTTGGATTCAACTTCAAGATATGAATCTTTCATATCAGCCAGAGTGGTTGATCTTATTTCCCTAAGAAGTAAACAAAAATCAGCATCAATGGCATTATCATAAGTGACCTTTTCTAACCTTTCAGCTAGTTTTATATTGTCTTGTATTTTTGGGTACATCTGATTGAATATCAGAGAGAATTCAGAGTCAGATTTACCATTCTTTCTTCGGAGATTGTTGAATTATGTCATGTAATACAAATCATCTTTCTTGTCACCCCAATTTATCAAGAAGGTGGCATCAATGTTTGTGATGGTGGTAATAGAGTTATCTCTAAGGTTCCTAAACCACGTCCTCAGTTCTCCATCTAAACTTCGAACAAAAAGCCTCATCCACACATCATCATAATCCACCTGGAAATTTTCAGGAAAGGAATAAAAAGTAGTTAAATGCTCCTCTACAGTTGTTTCCCCTTCATTGTCAAAACTTGGAAGGTACTTCATGTAATCATTTTCTCTGAGAGAATGAAGATTATTTGGCAATACCAAAGGTCCATATCTGGCAGCCCTGATAGCATCCATTGGATTGGGAGGTGTTGCACCAGCCATTTTTTGACCACCTAAAGAATGATTTGTATGTGAGAACTGTGGTGATTGTGGTAATGAGAGCTTAGGAATGTTCACCAATTGAATCTTAGGAGAGCGCTAGAGAATTTATTCAACAAGTTTTTCAGCAGCAAGGATATTAACTTGGAGGTTAAGATTGGGTTTCTCTTATTGAATTTCTTCAAGGATTAAGATCTTTTCTAAGGGAGGGTACTTTGTTTCTTCAAGGAACTTAAAGCTTTCCTCATATTTATATCTACTCCCAGGATAGGGTGTGTAAAAGGATTCTGGTTCTACAAATTCATCTTTCCCCGAGGTGGATTCTTCAAAAGGAGGTAAAAGAAACAGTTTTTCAGATCCTAATTTTTTGAGATATTTGGATTGTTTCAGGATCTTCTCAAGGTCTGAAATAGTAGGCACATTTGGAGATTCTGGATGGGCTCTAGTCCCATTTATATTTGGAGCCAGAGTGTCTAATGTGGAGTCACCAGGTAAAAAGATATTGCATTCAATTTGTGGCTAGTTATAGTTTCACCATCTACAACCAGATATATAAACTTATGGCATTCTACCCAGGGAAATTCTCATCATTTTCATCCCCAAAAATGGTGCCAAAATATGTTAGTGCTTAGAATTTTTTCCTAGACTGCTTTAGGAACAAGCCTAGTGTTATCACTCCAAGAGTCTTTCCCTTAATGTAAAGGGAATGCGCTTGGTAACTTAAAAATGATTTGAATAATGTATAAACTAGATCAAGTTGTATGAATTTATGTGCTCTCATTCGCTCAAAATACACATGAATTCACTCAAACACAGAAGGCCTTCAACTATACTAGTTCATAAATTTTAATCAAGGTGTGAAAGTATGGAGAATGTGTATCATATCAATAGAATCACATACACAGTTGCATACGTGAATGCCCAACTATAACATAAAGAATTTTCTTATAAGATTAGTATATCAATGAAGAGATGAGATGTCAGTCATCTTTCATTAGATATACATAAAAAAAAATGCACACGACATTTACTCATAAACATGGAAAAGATAAGAAATGGAAAAACTGAACAATGTGTAGTGAAAGAAGCTTTTGTTTCAATATGTATTCATAATGTCTCTAATACAAGAATAGTAGCCA
>ML785599.1:239402-274110 GCA_009831015.1 Picea engelmannii | reverse complement strand
GAAGATGAATGGTACATAGACAGTGGATGTTCTTCACACATGACCGGGGATCAAGACAAATTCATCAGCTTGAAGAGAAAGGGTGGAAATGTTGCATTTGGAGATGACTCATCTACCAAAATACTTGGAGAAGGTGTAGTAGATATTGGAATAAAAAATGTGAAAGTAAAGAATGTTCTATTGGTTGAAGACTTGAATCATAATCTACTCAGTGTTAGTAAAATGTGTGATCAAGGATACACTCTTACGTTTGATTCCCGAAAATGCAAAATCAGAGAAAATAACTCAGGAAGATTGGTTTCAACTTCAACAAGAAGACCGAACAATATATACATCCTAGACATGAAGAAGAGAGAGAATACAGAAGCCACACAAAAGGATTCTAAGGAAGAAAATGTCCCAAAGACCAAAAATAAGGATGAAGTATTATTGAGTGCCACATGTTCAGGGGGAGCAGCCCCAAAGAAGAGAGTTACATTTTTCCATTAAACTCAGGGGGAGCAGCCCTAACCTTTTCCATTGATGTCAAAGGGGGAGAGAAATTGGGATCATGATTATAGGGGGAGAATGAGTGTTTCCATCAATGGAAAAGGGGGATATTGTTGGAAGATTGGTTGTCGTCATTGATGTCAACCCTAGTCATGGGTTTTGGACCGCAAGATTGATAAAGGTATTTGGACATGAAGGACAATTCACATGCATATACAACACCCATGAATGGATAGCATACATCATGTTGTTTCCGTTGGTATGTGGCACGTCACATGGATCCTCATGGTTGAGGAGAAATGAATTTTTGAAGATGACAAAGTGAATTGAAGAAGGAAATACATGTAGGCCCTTAAGATAATTAAAGGAAAGAATTACAAAATAAGAAAGTGTCAGGTCAGCCCTAATGTTAAAAGGAAGTGTCATAAATGGTATAAATAAACATTATTATACATTCATTTTATACAAGTCGAATTTCACAGGAAATAAGAAGTAAAGAAGGACGGATTTCAAGGGAGGATGAAGTCTTTTGGTGATGTGTTCTAAGGTATGTTATTTGCAGGTCATCTTACCATTTTTTCTATAAAAAAATTTCTAGAACGATTCAGATGGTGAAATCTGTATGGTATTGAGAAGACATATCAAGGTACCTCTGGTACAAATTTCAGCTCTTGATTCACTACAATTATGGAGATACACTCTGTGTAAGATAGGGTTTGTGACCAGTCCTGAATCTAGTCAATAAACAGGTGTTCTGGGTAAAACAGTCATAACTTCTTCATCGAGAATCCAAATGAAGTGGGACAAATTTCATTGGAAATAGTATGGACTATAGTTTCTTTTTTGTGATTTTCAAAATCGGATGTTAAATATTGAGCGTGGGGCATTTTGTACAAGTTAGGTCTCCTGAATAGACCAAAATTAAATAAAGTCTACCATTATTTCTATAACTTCTTTTTGGGGAGGATTCAAGGAGTGAAACTTGGAGGAGTTTCAGAGAATACATTGAGTAATATTATATACATGATCAGAGTACTCCAAGAATTGAAGAATTGCATAAATTGAAGAAGTCTCAGGAAGCATTATCAGGTTTTATGTGATGATTGGTTGATGGTGATGATTTAATGTAAAGTTTTATTATCTCTCATATATTGTTGGGTGGAAGGAAGGGGCAAGGATGAAGAGTTCAAATCTCTCTTGATATTGGAGGATTGTATCTTCCTCTTGGAGTTTTATCCCTCCCTTTACATTTGGACGTTGTATCTACCTTTGGAAGTCATTACTTCCCTTGAACAATAACTATTGATTATTTCTCATATATTGTGCATGGTGTATTGTGGTGTATTGGTGTAACTCTTATACTATTGTTCATTTCTCATTGGATATAGTTGAATGGTTTAAGTATAAGTTGAAAAAGGTTTTAAATTGTACCTGATACTGATTCACCCCCCTCTCAGTACCAACAATTGGTTTCAGAGTCGGTTACCTTCAGTATAGTTTAACCACTGGAAGGAAGATCCTAAGAAGAAATGGAAGACAAAATTCCAAATGGGATTCCACCATTTGATGGAAGCAATTTTGAATACTGGAGTAATAGAATCGAAACTTACTTGAAATATCTTGGGGCAGATGTTTGGTTCTCAGTTTCTTCAGGATACAATGCTTTGAAGAAACCAAAGACTGCATCTCAGAAGGAAGCAAAAAGGAACAACAAATTGGCAATAGATACCATCCTGGATGGATTGACAGATTCAGTGAAATCCAAGGTGGGATCATGTGCATCATTAAAAGAGATTTGGGACAAGCTACAAGACCTTTATGTAAGGGAAGATGTAGAAGAAGAAGAAGAAGTTGAAGCAAATTACAACATCTTAGATTTCAAAGAAGAAAATAGAGGTCAGTTATTTTGTTTTAATTGTGAAGGAGTATGTCATGTTGAATTTGAATGTCCTCATCCAAGTATTGAAAGAAATGACACTGAAGAAGAAAATTCCAATGAAGAAGAAGAAAATCATGAAGAAAAAATTGTTCAACAAGAAGATGAGAATCTTAAAAAATTGAAGCATGTTGAGATTGAAAATAGAAAGCTCAAAGACATGCAAAGAAAACTAAGAATTGAATTTGTTAGTTGTGAAAAGACAGTTGTAATCTTGAAGAAACAATTAGAAGAATTTGAGAAACTAAGAGAAGAAACCATTTCCTTGAAAACTCTACTCGAAGAAGAAAGAAGAATAGGAGAAGTAAGGAATGTCCAAATGAAGAAGAAAGAAGAAGATAGTGAGAAACTTGAAGAAGAATTTGTCTCATTGAGGAAGAGCTTAAGAAACTCTCAAGTGCCAAAAGACTTAACACATCTTGGATGCATGAGTGAAACTTCATACAAAGAAGATGAAAATACCAACAAGAAGGTTGAAGAAAGAGTTACACAGACAGTTGATGAGAAGTGGACCAGGATACTAGAAAGAATGAATGATTACAAAAGAGATGAATATCCAAGAAGACCTCCTACCTTCAGGAATCAAAGAAGCTTCAATCAGTATGAAGGAAACTATAGAAGAGTAGATCATGAACCCAAATGGACTACATCACAAAGAAGGTCACTTACTCCCAAGTATCAAAATTTCTTTCTTGGTCATTGTTATACTTGTAAAAAATTTGGACATAAGGCAATTAATTGCAGAATCAATGAAAGGAACAAATACACAAGAAACATGAATGGTGTAAATAGAAGATATGGAAATAATCATGGATTTGTCAACAGAAGTTATAATTCATTTTCCCCATTGATGGACAAAAATATTGCATGCTACAAATGTAATTATCTTGGTCACAAAGCACGAGATTGAAAATATATGAATGAAGATGTCCCTATGCCAACCATAGTATGGAGAAGGAAAGATATCCCAAACAATGAAGATTGTCGAATAGAATTGACCGCTGAAGAATATAAAGAAGAATATGAATGGTACATAGACAGTGGATGTTCTTCACACATGACCGGGGATCAAGACAAATTCATCAACTTGAAGAGAAAGGGTGGAAATGTTTCATTTGGAGATGACTCATCTGCCAAAATACTTGGAGAAGGTGCAGTAGAGCTTGGAAGAAAAAATGTAAAAGAAAAGAATGTTCTATTGGTTGAAGACTTGAATCATAATCGACTCAGTGTTAGTAAAATGTGTGATTAAGGATACACTCTTATGTTTGATTCCCAAAAATGCAAAATCAGAGAAAATAACTCAGGAAGATTGGTTGCAAATGAAACAAGAAGACCGAACAACATATACATCCTAGACATGAAGAAGAGAGAGAAGACAGAAGCCACACAAAAGGATTCTAAGGAAGAAAATGTCCCAAAGACCAAAAAGAAGGATGAAGTATTATTGAGTGCCAAATGTTCAGGGGGAGCAGCCCCAAAGAAGAGAGTTACATTTTTTCATTAAACTCAGGGGGAGAAGCCCTAACGTTTTCCATTGATGTCAAATGGGGAAATAAATTGGGATCATGATGATAGGGGGAGCATGAGTGTTTCCATCAATGACAAATGGGGAGATTGTTGGAAGATTTGTTGTTGTCATTGATGTCAATCCTAGTCATGGGTTTTGGACCGCAAGATTGATAAAGGTATTTGGACATGAAGGACAATGCACATGCATATGAAACACCCATGAATGGATAGTATACATCATGTTGTTTCCAGTGGTATGTGACACGTCACGTGGATCCTCATGGTTGAGGAGAAATGAATTTTTGAAGATGACAAAGTGAATTGAAGAAGGAAATACATGTAGGCCATGAAGATAATTAAAGAAAAGAATTACAAAATAAGAAAGTGTCAGGTCAACCCTAATGTTAAAAGGAAGTGACATAAATGGTATAAATAAACATCATTATACATTCATTTTATACAAGTCGAATTTCACAGGAAATAAGAAGTAAAGAAGGCAGGATTTCAAGGGAGGATGAAGTATTTTGGTGATGTGTTCTAAATTATGTTATTTTCAGGTCATCTTACCATTTTTGCTATAATTGTTTTTCTAGAATGATTCAGATGGTTAAATCGCTATGTTATTGAGAAGACATATCAAGGTACCTCTGGTAAAAATTTCAGCTCTTTATTCACTATAATTATGGAGATACACTCTGTGGAAGATAGAGTTTGTGACCAGTCTTGAAGCTAGTCAATAAACAGGTGTTCGGAGTAAAAAATTCATAACTTCTTCATCGAGAATCCAAATGATGTGAGAAAAATTTCATTATAAATAGTACGGACTTTAGTTTCTTGTGTGTGAGTTTCATAATCGGATGTTAAATATTGAGCACGGGGCATTCTGTACAAGTTCGGTCTCCTGAATAGACTAGAATTGAATAAAGTCTACCATTCTTTCTATAACTTATTTTTGGGGAGGATGCAAGGAGTGAAACTTGGAGGAGTTTAGGAGAATACATTGATTAATATTATATATAGGATCAGAGGACTCCAAGAAATGAAGAATTGTATAAATTGAAGAAGTCTCAGGAAGCATTATCAGGTTCTATGTGATGATTGGTCGATGGTGATGATTTAATGTAAAGTTTTATTATCTCTCATATATTTTTGGGTGGAAGGAAGGGGAAAGGATGGAGAGTTCAAATCTATCTTGATATTGGAGGATTGTATCTTCCTCTTGGAGGTTTATCCCTCCCTTTAAATTTTGAAGTTGTAGCTACCTTTGGAAGTCATTACTTCCCTTGAACAATAATTATTGATTATTTATCGTATATTGTGCATGGTGTATTGTGGTTTATTGGTGTAACTCTTATACTATTGTTCATTTCTCATTGGATATATTTGAATGGTTTAAGTATATTGAAAAAGGTTTTAGATTTTACTTGATATTGATTCACCCCCCTCTCAGTATCAACAAATACATTTTGTTGTTTCCTTTTGGTTCTAGCTCTTCGATTTTGAAACTAGTTATAAACATTTGTCTCGGAGATATGACCATGTTGACCAAGCTCAGATGTAATCTCTATTATCTTTTTCTTACTTGGGGTTCATTTTCCCTGATCAAATATCTTCTCAAGAATCTGAATTTGTGCTTGGATTGGTGTTAAATGTTGTTGAGCACTCCCCTTGTGGCATGAAACACCTATCACTGAATCAAAGGAAACAGCTTTCCCAAGTGTGAGCCCCTGTCATAAAGTAGTCTTATCTGGCACTTAATGTGTTGTCATTGTTTTCATCAACTCCAGTGAAAAGAACATGAACATGTTCCTTCACCATTTTGAAATGTTGGTGTTTACTTACATCATGCAGAGCCAATACGATAGGATCACAACTGAAATAAACATGCATTGTTTGATTTTCCTGATGAAGATACACAGTCCCTGCAAAACACAAAAACTAAGAAACTGGAGGAACCCTCCTACTGTAACACTTCCACCTTTTATGTACTGGGATCTAACCACCATTTTCCCTCTTTGACACCTACACAATGATTGGCACCTATAGAAATCACCATTGCCACTTCAAGTTGTGCATTGATGAACTGTAGACTTCAAATTTGTTAGCTTAGCTCTTTGAACTCCTATGCCTGCAAATCGGGCACCTGGCATTGACACCTCACCACTTGCAAATCGAAACCCGAGCTACCTTCATTCTTAGAGCACCTGCGCAATAAACCTGGCATTTGTTCCGCATTTTATTTTTTATTTTAAACTTTTAAACCATATCCCACGTGTACCGGGAATTAAAAGTTTTCCAACTTTATATATGCCCATGCCCATGATATATAATGGATGAGACGAGAGGAGTATGGATCTTGGCGCTTGCGCTTAGCTTTGTGTGTTGACTTGTGGGTCGACTTATTAGTTTGATAAGTAATATGGCTCACGTTTAGACTAGGTCACTTGTGCACACACACCACTCCTTATTTTTTAAAGAAATTTACAAAAATAAAAAATAAAAAAGTATTTTTGTATTTGAAAATTTAAAAGATTTTAAGGATGGGGTTTCAAGCTAAATAACAATAATTATATTTATTTTTGGAATTAAATTCAAGAATACAAAGACCATAGGATATTTTTGACAGAAGATGAATGGGCGAAAAGTGATCAATGAATATTTGTCGGAGCTTGATAGGGCATTCGAAGACAATTAGCAAGAGACCTAGAAAAATGAAAAATCAAGCATGAAATGATGAAGGCGCTCTTGAAATTTTAAGAGGACATTTGAGTGCTAACATCTGGATCCAACTGAGATGGAGACCTCCCTGCGAGGCTCCAAGAACTTAGCAGTTTCAGTGGCCTTTCCGTTGGGCTATGGAGTCAATAGTCAACCATTCTCTGAACATCTTCAAAACCTGCCTTTATTCCGACAAACTAACTACTATTTATGAAAACTTGAAAGAAACACATGCTCGGGAAGTTATGCAACTTGGTCAAGTAAAGGCAGACTTCCATAACAACCATTCAAGTAGTTTCAAAACTGAAAATATTTCTTCCATACCATTGATCAATAGATGATGTCTGAATTGTAACAATAGTGATAAAAAATCCTTCAGGAAACAAGACTCACCCGGAAGTGATGATGAGTAAAAGGAATCTAAAATTTTCACGTACTCTAAACCATAAGACTCCATCAAGGTTGCAACCAGATCCTTGAAACCAAGATCAAAAACATGTTGTTCTACAAAAAACAAATGCTCATCTATGACTGTCTCTTTGCTTGAAAACTAATGACCCTGTAACTCTCTTGTGATCAGATCTTGATCGTCGGTAGTAACAATCATTTCTTCAGAATGATGCTCATAAGATAACGACAAAAAAGGATTTACATCATATGGATTATGATCAACTAAGAACATAAAATTACCTATGCAATCATCAATTACTTCATGATCAAAATGGTTGGAAAATTGATCATCAACTTGCCATGCATACATGTCCATAGGAACATCTGCAAACACTGGAGTATTTGATTCCCAATCTGACATATATTCACACTCTTGTTGTTGTTCAAGATCTGCTTCATACTCACTGTCTTCTTGCTCAAAAACTGAAACATATTGATAGCTTCTTTGCTCCTGTGCATGCATATCTTCAAAGTAAACTGGATCTTGAATTCTCTTAGAAGCACAGATGTTCTCCTCAATTTCTTGGCTATCTTCAAATAAACATGATAAGGATGAAGACTTCATTTCTAATAGGATAAGAACAAGCTTTGAATGTTGCGCCATAACATAGTACACCATGGCAGTGATCTCAGTAGGTCGGATCTCCAAGGACATATTATGATAAGTGTTATAAAATCTTTTGTTGAAGATAGACAAAGCCTCTTCCTCGTCTCTTCTTAAGGCATAAAACTCAGTGAGGTATAAATCAAAAGATTTTTTATCACCCCAGTGCTTTGAAAAATCTTTAGACAACTCGGTCCAAGAGCCAATAGAATCAACTCTCAACTCTTTAAACCATATTGCAGCATCTTTGAACAAATTTTTGGAAAACAATATCATTGTAACATCATCATGAACTATTTCAAACTGATCAACAAAATTTTCAAAGGCCTCCAAATGCCTCTCAACTGTGATATGATCCTCTCCACAAAATCGGGGAAGATATTCAAATAAATAAAGAGGATAAGGGTTAAGGAGATATGGCATCCTTAAAGGTATGAACAACTTATTTCTGATTTTAGTTTGAAAAGCAATGGGGTAATCATGAGGATTGACAAGATGATGGCAAGGCTCAGCAGTAATGGAAAAAGGTGATGAAATTTGGTTGGGTTTTGAATCAGTTTTGACCTCTGTAAGGTTAAGAGGGATTTGAATACAATGATAATATTTATGAACTAGTTGAGATAAAGATAATGAATCAACATCTACAATACAAGAAGTATGCAGATTTTCTTCTTCTAAAGATGGATATATAAAAGAAGGATGATGATCATCCTAATATACAAAACATAAGATGATTCTCTTAATATGTGAAGGGAAAATAAATAATGAGCTGATAAAGAACAACAACAGTTCATGAAGAAGACTCATAAATTGATACCTAGATTTTCCCTTATGCCCTTTTATCTTTCTGTCGACCAGATCCTCCCCACTGGAGTCTTTAATTGTGGAATCGCCAGGAAAATTGTTACAGTCAATTCTGTATCCTTCCTTTGTCTGCCATCAAAAGTAGGATCGGTGTCGTTCTCCTAGGGAAACTAGCTCACTTCTATCCCCGGCAACAACGCCATTTTTTATCACTCCAAGAATATTTCCCTAACTGTAAAGGGAATGAGCTTGGTAACTTAAAAATGATTTGAATAATGTATAAAATGGATCAAGGTGGATGACTTGATATGATCTCATTTTCTCAAAATACACATGAATTCACTCAAACACAAAAGGCCTTCAACTATACTTGTTCAGAAAGTTTAATCAAGGTGTGAAAGTATGGAGAATGATTATCATATTAGTATAATCACATACACAGTTGCACATATGAATGACCAACTATAACAAGAAGAATTTGCTTATAAGATTAGTATATCAATAAAGAGATGAGATTTCAGACATCTATCATTAGATATACATAAAACAATGCACATAACATTTACTCATAAACATGGAAAAGATAAGAAATGGAAAAACTGAACAATCTATAGTGAAAGAAGCTTTTGTTTCAATATGTATTCATAATGTCTCTAATACAAGAATAGTAATCAAATATCCAAAGTCGAACCTCTTCAGTCACAAGGATTGAAAAACCACCCTCCTTGCATCATTACAATCTCATATATATATATATATATATATATAGTTACAAATTTATAGAAAGAAATCTTCTAAAAATAGAAAAAAGAAAGATAGCTTGAAAAGGCTCAACACTTGAGAGAATAGGTGTTGAATTGTTGGATGCTTAATGTATGACTGTTTTCCGCTAAATCTGCATTTGACTGCCACATAATCTGGAACTGTCCCTTTGATTGCTTAACTGTCTTCCAGGTATCCATGAAAAGTTGCCTCGAAATCTAGAAGTGATAAACTTAATACCCTAAAATCTGGATGGGTACTTTGCCACTTGTATATTGGATGAAACCAAAATGACTCAATATGATAAAAAAAAATTGGTCAATTGATTCCAAAAATCTGTCCTTCAATCTTGATGTAGCCTACATACCCTGCCATTTGTCCTGAATAGTTTCAAGCTACCAGTTGTGCTTAATCAATAAATATTTTTCCACATAAGATATGGATCTCAATGATTTACTAGTGCTCCAATTTAATACTTGCTAGTCTTTCTCCTGGGATATCGAATCAATCTGCTTGCTTATTGGAAAAATGATAGGTAAAGCAGATTTCCAACCTCCTTACTGACTTACTCTACAAGAAGTGCATGTGCAGGATCACATTCATTTTGTATGCCACAATTTACAATATTGATTGCAAGCAAGACTCCAGCAATCGCATGAGTATCATTGTTACTAAAGTACTTGTCTATTTGTGTAAGGCTAGCATCGATATCCCAAAGAAGAATCAAACTCAAACTTACAGCAGCATTTTCCACCTGATTGAAGAGAATCCCTTATACATAGAGATTTTTTCAATTCCTCATACCCAACATGTAATTCATTTGAAACATTGGTGTGTCCTCAGCATACTCTGTTTCAGCAGTCACTTGAAGCTTGGCCAAAAGATGCACAATGGGGAAACCCACTGTTGTTTCGACCTATGTTACAATCTAAGTGTTGCTACATGGGTTCATTGAAACCTATTAACTGCTCATTTCTTGTTTCAGAGAACCCTTGTTCGAAAGAGGCATTTCTGTAAAAATCGATCAAAGCATTTGAACTAGGTTGCAAACTAAAAAAAATTGTTGATCCACACTGTTGAGTATCAGCATTTTTTTGGGGGGGGGACCCTTTCATAACCTTGAAAAGAAACACTACACTATATCATTACTTGAGTTTCCTAAACAGTATTGTTATCCGTTTTAACTTTCTTTTCCTTTGAATAGTCAAGGTTATTATCCATTTCAGATTTCCCACTATTTAATAATACATTATGTTGTTTCCTTTTGGTTCTAGCTCTCCAATTTTGAAACTAGTTATAAACATTTGTCTCGGTGATATGACCATGTTGACCAAGATTAGCTCTAATCTCTATTATATTTTGATTACTTGGGGTTCCTTTTCCTTGATCAAATATCTTCTCAAGAATCTGAAGTTGCACCTGGATTGGTGTCCAACGTTGTCGAGCACTCACCTTGTGGCCTGCAACACCTATCACTGAATCAAAGGCAATAGCTTTCCCATGTGTGAACCCTTGTCATAAAGTAGTCTTCTCTAGCACTTAATGTGTTGTCATCCTGTTCATCAACTCCAGTGACAAGAACACAAACATAATCATGCACTGTTTGATTTTTCTGATGAAGATACACAATCCCTGCCAAACACAAAAACTAAGAAACTAGAGGAACCCTCCTGTTGTAACGCTTCCACCTTTTCTGTACTGGTCTCTAACCACCAGCTTCCCTCTTCGACACCTGCACAATGATTGGCACCTGTAGCAATCAACATTGCCACTTCAAGATGCGCATTGATGAACTATAGACTTCAAATTTGTTAGCTTGGCACGTTGAACTCCTCTGCCTGCAAATCGGGCACCTAGCATTGACACCTCACCACTTGCAAATTGAAACCCGCGCTACCTTCATTCTTAGAGAACCTTCCCAATACACCTGGCATTTGTTCTGCGTTTTATTTTTTATTTTAACCTTTTAAACCATATCCCACATGTACCAGATTAAAAAGTATATTTTTATTTGAAAATTTAAAAGATTTTAAGGCTAGGGTGTCAAGCTAAATAACAATAATTATATTTCTTTTTGGAATGCAGGTCAAGAGGACAAAGACCATAGGATATTTTTAACAGAAGATGAATGGGCGAAAAGTGATAATGAAATAGCTTGGTAGGGCATTCGAAGACAATTAGCAAGAGACCTAGGAAAATGACAAATCAAGCATGAAATGATGAAGGCTCTCTTAAAATTTTAAGAGGACATTTGATTTGAAAAAAGAATAATGAATATGTGTTATGACCAATTACCGAAGTGCAGCAAGTCAAGTAAACAAAATTGATGGCTAGAGGTTTAAGTTTTAAGTGATGTGATTGAGAGAAAGGGAAAAACAAAGAATGATAAATACACAAATAACAAATCTTGTCTTTAATGTCCTTATGCAGCAGAGCTTTATATAGAATTCATTATAAATAAGATCTAAGGAGAAAACATTCTTGTGGAAAATATTACTAAAATCTGTTAAAGAAACCTTCTCAGCACAAGAAGTTTTCAGAGGAAAATGTGAAGATGATAAACAAAGAAAGATAACATACTAACCACCAATGTCATTAGCAATTGAAATCTTTACACAGGAAATATATATCAAAACATTCTTTAACAATACAATATCAACCCAAAATAGGGATTCAACCCTTTCTTCTACTACATCATTTTACATATAGTGTTTTGAATTAGTTACATGTACTTAAGGTCGATCCTGACTATCAGGGACAACTCAAAATTAATCCCTACAAAAACTCAAAATGAATTTCAGCCTTTGACTATTGATATACAAAATAACAACAATTTTACAAAAGCATTTTAGGATCAAGGAAACAACCTTGCATAAAATACTCTTATCTTGATTTGTTCTCCATTCGGATGATAGCACTACAACATCCTCTTAATCCTTCCCAAATACATATGATCTTCAAAAATCCATATGAATCCATCCTTTGACTAGTCAATCCTGGTGCCCAATCTATATATATCTTCGTATCCCAATATAGCTTGTATATCCACAAAAGGTGTATAGCTTCATGACATGCTCCATAAGATGCTAGCATAGGTACAACCCTTTTATGTTACAAAAATATGAAACAGGGCAATTTTAGCAGCAAAATCGGTTGCTAGAGGTGTTCCTATAGCAACCCAGTTTTTCTAGGAGTGACTGTGGGAACATCCTGTAGCGACCTTCAAAAAAACTAGTTTTGCATGTTTTAAAATCCTTCCTTTGCCTGGGTTGTAGTTGGACATAGAAAAAAAGGATCATGATACCTTAGACATAGGGAACAAAAAGAGTTTTCCATCATCCATCATTTTTAATCTCAAAAATCGGATTTATCCTCGAGGTGGTATTTTCAAATTGATAGATTTCTATGCAAGATTTAAGAAGTTGTTTCTGCAAGAAATTCTACACTATCCTTTCTGGTCTTGTTAGATTGAGATTAGGTTTGCATTCATTTAGGCTCATTTCCTTCAAATCCAATCTTAGGGTTTGGGATTTTCATATCCTTCTTACCCTATTTCCTGGTAGGAACTTTGTTTTTCCAGTGATGTTCTTTTTATTTATGATCAGACCACCCTTCTTGAATTTATTCTTCTCAATCTTATTGGCAGGGGTTTTCTTGCTTATATATGACTTTCCCATAGGTTTAATAGGTTCTTCATTGATGATGATGACCTTCTATGTGATAGCAGGTTTATACACTGCTTAAGAATTTAACCTAAACTTATTTTGAGGCCTGGTGCCCCTCTTTCGGATTAAAATTTTATATTGAGAAACATATTCTTCAGAGGAGCTTGAGCTGGGAGGAATGACCTTTGGGGGATGGTCTTTAGGTTGTACAGGCTCTACCAATTTCTTTGTTGTCTTAGATTTTTTATCCTGATCTCCCAGTACCCTAGGTTTAACATGTCTTTGACTCCTTCTAGAGTAAGTATTTTGTGCAAAAGGAAAAGGGTGCTTACCTCCACCTAGGATACAGGAAGACCCTGCATATGCTTGATGGCTAGTTGGAGGAGATTCCATAGGTTCATCTAGAGTCTTAACACAAGCTTCTCTCTTTCTCTTCTTTGAAGTAGTTGGTTAACTGGCGCTAGATGAAGTTCCTTATTGAGGATTAGCAACCTTATCATGTGATTTTGCAGTAGGAGGATGCACTTTCTTTTCAAAACCCGACTGGATTAAATATTGGTCCCAAGTCTTCTGTAATTTCCCCAGATCAGCCTTGACATTTACTTTGATTAATCCTTGATGATAGATTCCGTGAGGAGAGGTTTTGGGTTTATATTGTACCTTCATATCCATCTTGTTGAGATCCCTCAAGAAATAATAGGGAAGATTCATCCTCTTAATTCATGTCAGATGAATCAGAAATCGTAGATGAAATAGAAATACGACAGAATAGTGCCCCTCACAAGTGATGAATATTTTAAGAATGAGAAAGGCTTCCATCCATTCATTAGAAATCTAATCCTTGAGAATTTCTTTGGCCCAATTAGGGTCTTTGTGTTCGGGTTTCATAAACTAGTTTACATCTCCTCCTGTAATCAGTTTATTTTTAAACCATCTTTCACCAGTACTCGGGAGGTTGCAAGCAGTTGTTGTGGAATCCTTTGTAACCTTCATGACCAAGTTTTCAAATAAGGCCCATTTTCCATTGAAACTCTTAGCAAATGCATTGGTTTTAGCATAAAGGTGACCATCCATCTTAGTGCAAAAAAGATACCAACCTGCCTGATCAAAAATGTGGCAACTGTCTTCATAAGATTCCATGATCTCAGGCCCTTCGGGATCTTTCCTATTCACATGTCCACCCTTTCCCATATGTGTAGCTACGACTAGAAGACTAAACTCTTGGCTACAAAGAAGGGATCTATCTATTGTGTGATGACAATAATAGGGGATTTTTCTTTTGTGTGGGTGCCAATTCAAACCAACCAGTTGTTGTAGGTAACAAACAATGTGCCAGTTTTGAAAATATGTTGTTTGAAAAACCTCATTCGTGTAACCCTCTAGACATCTGACGTGTAGAAAATACCACCCATATTCGCATGCTATGGCTGAAAACTAGTACTTGATAACTATTTTGCATACACATGAACTCTACAATTGTTGGCAGCCACCAATAATTTTTTATTCTTTTTACAATCAAAGTTATCACAAAGAGATTATGTCTTTTTGTAGATGCCATCACCTTTCATTTGTAAATATTTATTTTTCTGAGTTTTGAGGTGATGATTGGGTTAAGTTTATCTTATTGAGTTTTTTCGTTTGTTTTGATTTAAATTCATGTCTTTAAGCATGAATTTAAATGTAAAACTTGGGCTTGGCTTAATATCTTTTACCTGAGAAATCTTGTTTTGAAGCCACCCATTTATGGTTAAAATTCAAGTCATTTGAACTTACTGATTAATCCACTATCAAAATCTTTGTATAGTATGGGTATCGTGACTTCATTGGTTCTATTGTTTATTGTTGATTTAGTTTGTTAAATGTTTGAATGCACAAAAACGTTGGTTAATAGTTGATATAGTTTTCATGAGTTTAATTGTCATATCAGCATTCATATCAATTGGTACAGGCATGTTGTACCTATGTTTTCAATTCACTTTGTTGGTTGGAATATTAATGAGACCATTCATTATGAGAATTGGGGTTTTGTACTGTGGAGGGCTTGGCATTCATCGTGTGTAATGGCTCATAGTTTTACGAGCCCTCTAGTTTTCATTTTCCCTTACACTTATTTCCAAGTAATGATAGTCCTCGATCCTTGAAATTTTTGTGCCATTACAGTTCACTTAGACCTCTCTCTATTGCTCGTCTATTGGAAACCTAAACCTATCCCTTGTGACATCTGTTGTATCATTTTCACAATGGAAATGCACCCGTTGTTCGTATCGAGCCGAATGATTTCCAAGCTATTTTATACCATGATAATGCCATAGACAGCCTGAAGACTCACAGGTGGAATGTGTTCCTCAAGAAGTTTGAAGGCTACAATCTCCAGTTTGCACAGGATTTTGCACACACTTTCGACGGTTTTAGGGCCAAGGTTGGGGATGTACAGTTAGAAATAACATAGGATTTCATAAGCAGGGCGAAAAGACTTCCATTTAAAGGCGAAAAGTGGTTTAAGAATGCTAAAATAGAGGATGTCCCATGGATTTTATTCATGGCTTCCTGCAAATCCACTTGTTGTACAAAAGGTATTCCCATTGCTATTCTAAAACCTAGATGGCACAGTGGCATTTTAATTTTGAAACAGTTTGTCACTTGTGAAGGCCAGTATGGGTTGGTTTTTATGTACCACACTCGGTTTCATATGGTTTTCATAGGGTTTGAGTTGAATATGCCCTTCTACCTTCAAATGAGCCTTTACAAAATGTTCAAGCGCTATAAGAGACAGAGCATAAATTCTTTGTCAAGTTTGTTCCATCACGAGCTCGTTAAGATACTATTGGTTTCTCACCTATCGCAAATTGATGATAGTTGGGAGGGTTTCCTGATCTGAAATGGCTTCTCCCAGGTTGACGATACAGTCAGCCCTCATTTAATTGTAAACCCCAGTTTGGATAGACCAGTGATCGAAAGTCAGGTCTTCAATTTATTTGATGGCTCTGAATTCAATGAACCAGCTTCTATTGTTAATGAAACCCCTGTGGATAAAGAATTACCATGTAGGTTTTCACTTAGAAGATATTTGGAACAAGTAATTACCGAATTAAAAGAGAAATATCACCATGTTCCTATGAACGGATCTAATTTGAACAATAATGGTGAACCTGTTGGGAAGAATTTCCGTAAGGGAAAGAAACAACAGAGCTCGGATTTAAATTTTAAGAATAAGAAGGTTGGTCATTTAATTTATAGAAAATTAAGAAATCAAAAGAGTGAACATATGATCTCGATCGATACGATCGAGATCGATGACCAGTGTTCAGATCGAGAGATAAACAATTTCTTGGCTCGTGAAGACCCAAAAAATCAATGTCCCAGGAAAGAGGTCATTGCCCAGGTTGAAAAGTATGACTTCGTGTCTAATTTACCCCTGTGTCTCAAGGGAAAAGAAGGTTTTTCAGGTATCATTCACGACCTGGAACAAGACACAGGTAAAAATGAAGTACCCATTTTTTACTGTATTCCACGTCGGTCTGCCATTACCCCAGTGCACTGTGACAGCTACCTAGACTCGATAGAGTGTTATTATAGAGATATTCCACTCTTAGAGGCTCAAGTGAAATGCTTGGATACTCAGAATGCCCTATTGGAATGAGATAACTTTTACTTGAAGGCACACACACAGAGGGAAAATAAAAGATTCAAGAAGATCGGGAATATTATAATCAAAAATACAACCAGCTTCAAATCCATTATAAATTTCAAACTGTCAGATCCTTCTTTTGCTAATTTCTAATGGTAAAACTATTTTTTTTTTATTTTACTTGATTCTATTATGAATAATCAAAATAAGGATATTTAATTTGATTTCTTTTACTAATAATAAGACTAGCTACAGAATCTATGATTTTGTAGCCAGTCTCTTTTGAACAATAATTAGTATTGCTATCTAAATATTAAATCGATTTTTCTATCTACATGAAATGGAAGATTATGATGTTGATTGCATGTAGAAAACACTTTGAATCATACGCTCAAAATATTCAGGAGTTTATGCCTTCTTATGTTTATAAAACTTTGGTTTATTTTTGACAAACCAACTCATGCATGAGTGGTTACTATTTTCACCATTTTTGTAATAGTATCTAATTTTTGTGAGTTCAACTTTATCTTGTATGATAAGAGCATTTGAATCTTGAGCTAGTTTAAATATTGTTCACTCTTAGTAGTGAGAACATCTTTTGTTTGGACACATTATGGATATATGACTTTCAAGACTGATATGGAGAAGATGTTCACTCCTCGGCTTTAGACCTGTGTGGCTCTTACCCATTATGTTTTGTCTTTATCTTATGAAATGTTATTATGTTTATACAGCTTTAGTGTGATCACCATATGATATTTCATATTATTTCAGCACTTTAATTATGTTCATAATTTACTATCCTATATTGCATCTGTGATCAATATATCATTTAAATATCGTAGATTTATGCTGGATATTGAATGTTGTATTACATGAATGCTTTGTATTAAGTTTTTTTTATTATAAGTGTTCATCATTATAAGATCACCAGATCTGTATATTTATTTGTTTACTGTTATATTCTTGTTCCAAAACACCTTTGTGTTTGTTATGATAATACTGGCACCATTCTATTACATGTTTTCCTCATAGAAATGACATCTAGGAGCTTGAATTATGCAGGGACATGGACTCAGTTTAGTTGATTAATTACAGGTTAGTTTATTCGTGTTTTTGTTCTTTAGTTAGTTTATTCATCAATGAAATAAGAATAGCTTCAATTAGCTTTGACTGTTAATTTGTTCTTATTTCAAATCATGTTTAATTAGTATTCTTTAGTTCTTTAGATTTTAAATATTAAACAGAAAACATAAAATGTATGTGCTTTCTTTATCTACTTCATAAACACTTTCAAAAACATCTATTTCGCAACATATCTAGTAAATCTTGCAAGATTGTATATACATTGTTCATAACCATATGCACATATCCATACTTGTATTTTGACGTTCATAAATTATTAAATTTATATCTTTAGTATCATAGCTTCATAGATTAGTTTCATTTCTTTTATTATTTTTAGGACTTTAGTTGGCCAACGGAGCCATTAAACCCATCAAGTCATTTCATTCCAAACAGCCTGGGTTATTTAGACAACCCCGATCCGTATTTGAACTTCCAGTTGACGGTGTGTCACATACACCCATCAACAAATGGTGCTAGAAGGAGGGCCTGAATTAAATTGATGGCACGTGGAGGTCGCAAGACTCCTCCCCCAAACACTCGCACTATTGGCGTAACGTGTAGTCTCTTAGACAATAATGTTACACTTGAAACAATAACTACCTCGAACAATAACCCTGATATTCCCGTTGAACCGGTGACACCAATTCCTCAAGGGGTCGACGTCCAAGAAATTGTTCGTCATTCACTCATAAGAACTCATAGTGCCTTATCCCGTATGAGACAACCTGGTAGGACACTTAATCAACCCCTTGATTTCACGAATATCCAAGAACAACTTCAAGGCACTGGTCTTCCCAAAAACCCTTTAGGTGGAAATACTACCAATCCTACTAAAACACTCATCCATGGAGTAGGAGGATCCAGTATTCCACAATATCCACCTGATTCTTCTCCATCCTCTTCAGGAGGAGAGTCTTCAAATGAAGGCATCTCTTCATCAGAACCATCGCATCCTTCGAAACCACCAACTCCCATGGAAAACCAAAATAATCCTGTCATACCTTGGCTCGATCAAGATATCGTGGTTGTACCTAGACCCCAACACCCATTACCTAAGAATCCAGAGAAATGGTTGCCTAAATTCAATCCAGATTCAAAGCAATCCGTTGAGAATCACATCAAGAAATTTATCTTGTCCATTAGACTCTGAAATGTTGAACACAAGGATGCAGTATGAAGATTATTTCCTTATACTTTTGAGGGAAATGCCTCCACATAGTATTTTTCTCAATAGCCCCAGACCATCGTCTCTTGGGACAAGTTCGAAACTTGTTTCTTGGAAAAATTTGGAGATAATAAATATCTGGAAGTCTTGGTTATGGAACTCTCTAGCTTAAAAATGAATCCTAAGAAAAAAGTAAAGGACTTTAACCAAAGATTTATCACGTTAAAGAACAAAATCCATGTCGATTCGATGCCCACAGAAAGTTTAATTGTTGCATATTATGCTAAAGCCTTGCACAATAACATAGCCATATGGGTTAAAAGGTCCAAGAAAAACACTTTGTTAGAAGCCTTTGAGGAGGCAAGTCAAATTGATAAAGATATATTGAGCTTAAAATATAATCTCAATAGTTAAGTTGAAACATCCTCGTCCTCTAAAAGGAAAATAGAAATTCTCACTAGGCCTCCTCAAACTAAAAATCAACAAGAAACTTTAGACTTAGAGAGCTTGCGGAAATCTCTCCAAAAATTGTCCAATTAGGTCGTTGACTTGAAAATATCAATCGAGGAGGCATCCACAAGCAAAGGAAGTTTCAAACCTCCTTTCAGAAATATTTTCCCTCCCAATTGGCCAAACCCGACCATAGAAGGTCTAAATTTTGAAATTTTACAGTATGCTTTGCAAACTATCTTAGAAGCACATGATAATTATGCTTTTGTTCCTCCTGAAAATTATGATGATGCAGTTGAGGAAGAGGCAACAGAAGAGGAGGATTCATCGCCCCTTATTTTTGGTAACTTGTCAGACAGTATCTTCCAAGCAAATTTCGAAATTGTCCACCCCTACAACACAAGAAGCAAAACACAAAACAAACCCCCTTCTAAAGTAAGTAAAAATGTGTTTCTAAAACAGTCAAAGCAAACAGAAATTAAACAAAACTTAGCAGCCCCAGTTTTAGAATATGATTTAATTGAAGATGTAAAAAAATTGAGGGCTAATATTTATGTTTTTGAACTGTTGAAATTTCCCCTTATTTTGCAGAAAATGCTTCAAAGCATCGCTGAAAATAGTAAAAAGAACGATCCTAGCAGCAAAAAATCAGCAGAAATTGATTCAAATACAACTAAAAATGTCCCAGCTAAAAATACATCTGAACCTCCAGACAAAAGGGACTTAGCAGAAAAAACTGTAGAAAATGTAGACAAAACTGTTTTAGGGACAGCAACAAAAAATCAGCAGAATTTTGTTGTTAACACTCGGAAAAATGTCCCACCTTTTTTATTAACCTTTGAAATTTTTAATAGGAATGTACATAATTGTATGGTCGATTCTGGTGCATAATCAAACGTGATTCCTCTATCTGTATGCCAAAAAATTAATGCAAAAGTTAAACCTTCTGATCTCAAAATCATTCAGCTAGATCAAACAAACGTTAAAGTAAATGGTGAGCTTAAGAACGTGTTGATTAGACTATCATCCAATCCTAAATTTCATTAGATAATTGATATTATCGTTGTTGATATCCCTAAATTTTATGGTCTGTGTTTTAGCAGAGATTGGTCAGAACAGCTGCATGGTTACTTTGCCAAAGATTGGTCTCACTTGTGGCTGCCTAAAAATGGACAGCCCAACAAAATAAGGATAAACAGAGAATGTTATCTTAAGCATATTGTAATGGATATGAATGAAACAAATAAGCCTTTCATTACATCTACAAATTCATTTGAAACACAGGGAATGAATACCTTCTTTTGTAATTTCATGACCGAAATTTCTTCTATCACTGATCCTGGGCAGCAATCTGAAGTTACAACCTATACTCAAACACCAGCTCTACCAAGTATGCCAAGTACTGTTGACAACACACAGATCTGGTCCTTATAATTTGACAGATCCAAATCCAAAGAAGGAGCAGGTGTTGGTTGTGTACTCATCGATCTTACAGGTAATAAGACTTTTATTGCTTGCAGGTTAGAGTTTGGATGTACTAATAACACGGCCGAGTATGAATCACTACTGTAGGGACATAGGAAAACACTGGATATGGACGTGAAAAATTTGATAGTATTCGGTGATTCGGAAATCGTGGTTAAGCAGGTAAGAAATGCCATACATTGCTTATCACCACATCTGAAAAGATACCAAACCGAGGTATGGATTTTGATGCATAAATTTTCAGCATTTAACATAAATTCCATTCCCATATTGAGTAATTCAAAAGTTGATTTATTGGTCAATGTTGCTTCTAAACTATTGCTCATTGAAGGTATTTCCCCTAATGCATTTTCAATTGAACTATTGTTCAGGCCGTCGATCCCGGATAACATCACAAGTTGGAGATTATTTGATGATGACCAGGAGATCATCAACTTTCTGCATATGGAAGACACCTTCCAAGGTGTAGTCATTGATGAAGGCACTCATGATGAGAACCTCTGAAACTTCATGGTAATATTTGATCCCCGATCTCCTGAATCGACATCCAAGTTGGTAAACTCTATCCCCAAATCTGTCGTAAGACTAGAGAAATTTTGTGACTTGCATGATAAATTTAGAGGGACAGTCAATTGTAAAATGAACAGTTCCTCTTTGATCTATGAAACGGTTAATTTAGGAACAAAGGATAATCCTCAAAATATTAATCTGGGAATGGGATGTTCTGAGAAAGAAAGATCCACTTTTATAAAGTTATTTAAAGAATTTAAAGACATTTTTTCTTGGACGTATGATGACTTGAAAACATTTGACCCTAACATCATACAACATGTTATCCCTATGAAACCCCAGATTCAACCTTTTCAATAGAAATTGAGGAAGATGCACCCTAAATTGGAACCCACTGTTAAAAATGAACTAAACAAATTACTAGCCGCAAAGATAATTTTCTCAGTTAGGCACACACAATGGGTGTCTAATTTAGTCTCTGTAAGGAAGAAAAGTGGTGAAATTTGACTCTGTGTCAATTTTCAGAACTTAAACTGAGCGTCTGATAAAGACAACTACCATGTTCCTCCAATGGAACAAATTCTACAGCAAGTGTCTGGTTCCGAAAGACTATCTTTGCTAGTTGGTTTTTTGGGATCCAACCAGGTCCTTATGTCTCCTTCGTACCAGCTTAAAACCACCTTTCATACCCCATGGGGCACTTACACCTACAGGAAAATGCCCTTTCGACTAATAAACATCGGTTCCACTTTCCAGAGAGAAATGGATATTTCTTTTCGTGGCATCATTAACCAGTCAGTCGTGGTCTATCTTGATGATGTCATTGTCTTCTCTAAAAACAAGAAAGATCACGTGTCTCACCTTGGGGTTGTATTAGAATGATGCCACAAGTTTAGCATATCTCTCAACCCTAAGAAATTGGTCTTTGCAAAAGAACAAGGAAAATTGCTTAGATTTATAGTGTCTAAGGATGGAATGATTATTGACCCCGAAAGAACCCAAGATATTACTAAACTACCCCCTCCTTTTTCCAAAAAATCCATGGAGTCCTTTTTGGGAAAGATTAATTTTGTTAGAAGGTTTGTCCCAAGCTTCTCAGAAATGGTTAGACCATTACAAAATTTAATTAAAAAGGATGTTTTTTATCGTTGGGGATCACAAGAAATTCAGGCTTTTGATTCAATTAGAAAAGCAATAATAGAGACCCCTTCTTTCATGAGTCCTGATTTTTCTAAGGATTTCACTCTTTACACCTTTTCTTCTGACCGATCTTATGTTGTTGTGCTTACATAGAAAAACGCTGAAAGAAATGAGATACCCATTGCCTTCACGAGCTCATCTTTTAAAGGAGAAGAGCTTAATTACCCAGCAGTAGATAAACAGGCATATGTTGTTTTGAAAGCAGTGAAATACTTATGGTCTTACCTATTGAAATCCAGAACCAAGGTTATTGTTCCTTACCCAGCCATAAGAAATCTGTTAGTACAAAAAGAACTAGGTGAGAAAAGGGAAAATTGGATGATGTCACTACAGGAATATGACCTTGAAATAGCCCCTACACAAATTGTTAGAGGTCAAGGCCTATGTAAACTAGTGGTTGATTCAGTTGAAGAACAAGAAATTCAAATAAACACCTCAACTATGAATCATCATAATGAAAAATAGATCAGTTGTGCACAAGCTACTGCTAATTCTTGGTATGATAACATTAAATTTTATTTAACGCATGGATCTGATCCTCGCAATCTTGATCCCAAAAACAGAAGAGCACTTAGGCTTAAATCTGCATCTTTCCAGTTAATAAATGATGTATTATTTCGAAGGAACTTTGATGGTGTTTTTCTGCATTGTTTGGAAAAGGAAGAGTGAGAAAAAGTGTTATTTGAACTTCATGCAGGTGAAGTCGGTGGTCACTTTGGTGGATATACCACTGCCCACAAAGTGTTAAGAGCTAGGTACTATTGGCCTACCTTGTTTAAATATGACCATACGTTGTCCCGCAAATGCATAATCTGCCAAAAGGCTGGAAGACAAGTGAAAAAGGCAGCATTCCCTTTACAGTCAGTTACTGTAGATACACCTTTTCAAAAATGGGGCCTAGACATCATAGAACCAATTAATCCCTCTTCTTTGTAGCAGCACAAGTATATCCTTACAATGACAAACTATTTTACAAGATGGTCCGAAGTTGTACCTCTAAAAGTGGTAAACACAAATCAGGTAGTATCTTTCCTAAACTCTCATATAATCACTCGATTCGGCATTCCCGAATGTCTAGTTTTTTATAACGCCTCTTAATTTTCGTCCCTTGATATGAACGTTTTTTCTCTAGAAAAAGGGATTAAACTGGAGTATTTTGCAAGCTACTACCCTCAAGGAAATGGCCTAGCAGAATAAACAAACAAAAATTTAATCAAAATGATTAAAAGGACAGTTTCAGAAAATCACAAAAACTGACACAATGCAATGTATAATGCACTCTAGGCTGATAGGGTAACACCAAAATCTTTTGTTGGTAATTCCCCTTTCTTCCTTGTTTACGGAAGAGAATCCATTCTCCCCCCGCATGTCTTACTTCCTTCTCTGCAATTGTCGCATAAAGTTCAAGAAGAGGAGTGCCCTCCTCTAGAAAATCAAATAAATACCTTATTAAAACTAGAGGAGGTGAGGACACAAGCAAAGAAGAAATTGGATCAGCACCAACAAATTGTAAAAACATGGTTTGATTAAAATTCATCTTCAGATAGGAATTTCAATGTCAGAGATCTGGTTCTCAAGTGGGACAAATCCCACGAGGGTAAGGGGGAACATACCAAGTTCCAAAACCTGTGGCTGAGACCATTTGTAATTTCTAAAAAATTGGGTCCCAGCTCTTTCTGTCTGCATAATTTGGAGGGACAAGCAGACACTTTCCCAGTGAATGGCCAGGCCCTCAAGAGTTATTTCACCTGACGATTTATGTTTCACCCTTATGTAAATATTTTGATGTTTTCTTTTTTTCTTTTATTTTGGTTCTTTTCATTTTGCTTAATTATGATTTTCTTTCTAAACAATATTTATGTCTGAGTCACCATTACGTTTGTGGAAGGGAATCAGAATTTTTCATTCATTAGCACCAATTGATAACTTCCCAAGCACTTGAGCAGTAAATGCTAAAACTCAAATCAAGCAGTGGCCCTGTCAACAGTATCAAAGTCAACTACATAAACATCGCTACACTCGTAATCTAAGTTAGATGTTGAATTACATTTCTTAGACATAAATACATCTGATGCTAAACTACGCTATTTCTGAGTTACGATCGGAATGCTTAACTTGTTGTTAACTGTTTCTAAAAATTTATTTCATCTGACTCACCCTAACACGAATTTTATAGTGATGCAGAGATAACTCCTTCACCCAGTATGTCGCCATTGTTGGTAGCCACCAATAATTTTCGATTCTTTTTACAATCAAAGTTCTCACAAAGAGATTATGTCTTTTTGTAGCTTCCATCACCTTTCATTTGTAAATATTTATGTTTCTGAGTTTCGAGGCGATGATTGGGTTAAGTTTATCTTATTGAGTTTTTTCGTTTACATTTTTGTTTGTTTTGATTTAAATTCATGACTGTAAGCATGAATTTAAATGTAAAACTTGGGCTTGGTTTCATATCCTTTACCTTAGAAATCTCGTTTTGAAGGCACCCATATATGGTTAAAATTCAAGTCTTATGAACTTATTGATTAATCCACTATCAAAATATTTGTATATTATGGGTATCGTGACTTCATTGGCTCTATGGTTTATTGTTGATTTAATTTGTTAAATGTTCGAATGCACAAAAATGTTGGTTAATAGTTGATATAGTTTTCATGAGTTTAATTGTCATATCACCATTCATATCAATCGGTACAGGCATGTTGTACCTACGTTTTCAATTCACTTTGGTGGCCTGAATATTAATGAGACCATTCATTATGTGAATTGGGGTTTTGTACTATGGAGGGTTTGCCATTCATCATGCGTAATGGCTCGTAGTTTTACGAGCCCTCTAGTTTTCATTTTCCCTTACGCTTCTTTCCAAGTAATGATAGTCCCCGATCTTTGCAATTTCCTTGCCATTACAGTTCTCTTAGACCTCTCTTTGTTGCTCATCCATTGGAAACCTAAACCTATCCCTTGTGATATATGTTGTATCCTTTTCATAGTGGCAATGGAACCCATGGTTCGTATCAAGCCGAATTGTTTCCAACCTCTTTTATACTATGATGACGCCATAGATGACCTGAAGGCTCACGGGTGGGATGGGTTCCTTAAGAAGTTCGAAGGCTACAATCTCCAAGTTGCACAGGATTTTTCACACACTTTCAATGGTTTTAGGGCCAAGGTCAGGGATGTACAGTTATAAATAACAGAGGATTTCATAAGCAGGGATTGAATGATGTATTACATGAATGCTTTGTATTAAGTTTCTTTTATTATAAGTGTTCATCATTATAAGATCACCAGATCTGTATATTTATTTTTTTATTGTTATATTCTTGTTCCAAAACACCTTTGAGTTTGTTCTGGGAATACTGGCACCATTCTATTACAGGTTTTCATCGTAGAAAGGACAGTTATGAGCTTGAATTGCATAGGGACATAGACTCGGTTTATTTGATTAATTACAGGTTAGTTTATTCATGTTTTTGTTCTTTAGTTAGTTTATTCCTCAATGAAATAAGAATAGCTTCAATTAGCTTTGACTGTTAATCTATTCTTATTTCAAATCGTGTTTAATTAGTATTCTTTAGTTCTTTACATTTTAAATATTAAACAGAAAACATAAAATGTATGTGCTTTCTTTATCTACTTCATAAACACTTTCAAAAACATCTATTTCACAAGATATCTAGTAAATCTTGCAAGATTGTATATACATTGTTCAAACAATATGCACATATCCATACTTCTATTTTGGCGTTCATAAATTATTAAATTTATATCTTTAGTATCATAGCCTCATAGATTAGTTTCATTTCTTTTATTATTTTTAGGACTTTAGTTGGCCAACAGAGCCATTAAACCCGTAAGTTCATTTCATTCCAAACGGCTTGGGTTATTTATACAACCCTGGTCTGAAATTGACCTTATAGTTGATGGTGTGTCACGTACGCTCTTCAACAACAGTACAATCCACAACCTCCATGACTCTCCAAGGTACTTGAAATGATCTCAACCAATGACATGTGGAAGTTCATGTAGCGCTCGGACATATTTGCCTCTTTTGCTTTATTTGGAAGGTTAGACTTTGAAATTGCAGCCTACTAAGTTAAATAATCATAAATAATGGATGTTGACATGACTTATGGCTCAAATGAAAATATTTGAATCCAGGTGATGTCATCAAGCAATCATTTAAACATGTGTGTAATTCCTTTTGTCCCCCTCTCACAAAACTAAGTCCATCTCATTCATTTGATCTAGCATTGTTTAATCCCTTTAAGATAAGCTATCAAATCTTTAACAACATAATGCTAAATATTTATAACTTATACTAAAATTTGAAATGACAAGCAAGAATGAATGAGGAATAAAATAATGTAGAACAAAGTGGGTGTTAACAGAAGGAATGGAATATGCACAGAGGGTTACATCCATGAAGATGAGATCAGAGGGATGTATGTCAGTATGGGTAATGAAGGTACAAATTCAAATGGACATGGAGAAGGAAAGCAAGAAAGCATGAACTTGGTAGAGACCATAAAAAGTATGGAAAATAATGTCCAGAGTTATAAAGATGATAATGAGAGGCTTATGAAAGATAAGGAGCAACAAGAAGGATTCAAAATCAAGTTAATGCAAAGCTTGGACAAAATAGAGAAGAATATGGATAAGGAGGCTAAGTCAATAAAATTAGGGAGTTACAGATATCATGAGGAGAAGAGAAGAAAAAGAAATGTAGGAAGGAATCACCAGTACTCCCCAAGGTATTCAACTAGGAGAGAACACAGTAGTTCAAGTCCACCCCCTATCAGGAAGCATAAGAAGAGGTCTTGGGTGAATGAGCTACAGGGAGAAATGAACAAAATCAAGCCTCCTACATTTTATGGTGAGCACAAAAAGGATGAGGATGCAAAGACATGACTTCTAGGCATGAGGAAGTATTTTCAATTACATAATTACTCTTCACAGAAAGAAGGTAGAATTTCCATATACCAACTCAAAGGAAAAGCATCAATGTGGTGGGACCAGTCTGTGCAAGTGCAACACATTGATGAGAAAAAGGTTACTTGGAGAGAATTCAAAAGGTATTTTCAAAAGAAGTACTTAAACAATAGATACTATGATAAGAAAATGAAGGAGTTATTTGAACTTGAGCTTGGGAGTATGACCATAGATAAGTATGAAATGAGATTTTTAGAACTACTAAAATATGTTTCTTTCATCAAGGACGAACAAGTTAATATTCATAGGTATTTGAGTGGGTTGTCATATTTTATTAGTAATAAGATACAGTATGATGATCCCAAGACACTAGAGGAAAATATAAAGAGGGATAAATTATTTTATTATCATCATACAGGAAGACCAACCTTCCAAAAATCTTGGGAAGACAAGAAGAAAAGAAAGATGGAACAAACGAAGAAGGGGACTAAGCCACCATTCTTCAGAAATAATTCTCAAGGATATCCAGCTCCTAAAGAACCAAGAATGATGCAGACAATGGGGAAAAGACCAAGGCAACCACCTATTCATGTTAGGGTTGTGGGGGAGATCATATGTATCGATATTTCCCTCACAGAGGTGAAAAAGTGATCATTTTTCACAATGTACAGCAAGTTGAAACAGTGGAGGACATGGGAATAAATGTACCTAGGATCTACGCAACCATGGATAACAAGAAAGTTGAGTTTTAGTCACATATGATTGAAGTGGAAGGTAGGATCAACAACCAACCCATTATTATTTTATTTGATCCAGGAGCTAGTCGTAGTTATCTAGATCCTGATATGGTGGAAATATTTTAATCTCCAAGAAGCAAGCTTGGAAAACCTTGGTTAGTGAAGCTATCTACAAGCGCTAAAATAAATATTAATGATATAGTTAAGGCATGCCAAATGGACATGAATGGACTGAGCACAAGGGAAAATTTGAATATCATAAATTTGGGCTCATATGACTGCCTAATCAGTATGGATTGGTTGGACCAACATCATGTTGTCCTAGTTTGTTATAATAAGGAATTTACCTGCTTGGATGAGGAAGGGAACTTAAGGAAAGTTCAGGGAATTCTCAGGGAAGCAACCATCAGAGAAGTTCCAGCCTTGCAGCTAAAGAAAAGTTTTAGGAAAGGGTGTTAAATATTTGCAGCACATATGGAAGAGACACCTAAATATAAGGTGCCAATTATTGAATATTATGTAGTCCTAAAATAGTTTGAAGATGTATTTAAAGAAATATTGGGATTTCCACACAAGAGAGATATTGATTTATCCATCAATCTGATGCCTAGAGCATCCCTAGTATCCAAGACTCCTTACAATATGAGTACACTAGAACTGAAGGAAATGCAAATGAAAATTGAAGAGATTCTGAAGAAGGGGTATATACACCCGAGTGTGTCACCTTGGGGTTTCCCAGTATTATTTGTGAAGAAAAAGGATGGAATGTTGAAACTTTGCATTGAATTCAAGCAGTTGAACAAGGTAATTGTGAAGGACAAGTATCCTTTGCCAAGGATATATGACCTCTTTGATCAGCTGAAAGATGCTAAGATATTCTCCAAGAGTGATCTTAGGTCAATCTATCATCATGTAAGAATTAAATAATAACACATCAACAAGACTACCTTCAGAACAAGGTATGGTCATTATGAGTTCACAGTGGTGCCATTTGGATTATCAAATGCACTAGTTTTCTTCATGTGTTTAATGAATGGTATGTTCAGGGATTACTTAGATAATTTTTTCATTGTCTTCATGGATGAAATTCGTATATATTCTAAGTCTAAGGAAGAGCATGAGAAACACTTGAGGATGGTATTATAGGTATTGAGAGAGAATCAATTGTATGCAAAATTAAGCAAGTGCTCATTATACCATAAGAAAATTCATTATTTTGGGCATATCATTTCAGAGGAAGGGATAGCAGTGGATCTAGAAAAGATAAGGGCCATTGAAGGATTGAAAACACCAAGGAATGTCTATGAGGTGATATCATTCATGGGACTTGTAGGTTACTATAGGATATTTATTGAGGTATTATCAAAGATTGCACACCCAATCACTTCCTTGCAAAAGAAGGATGTGAAGTTTGAGTGGGCATTGGATTGTGAAAGGAGTTTCCAAAATTTGAAGAATTTATTAACAAGTTCTTCAATATTAAGGATTTATGCTCCAAATAAATACTTCATTGTATGCACTGATACATGTAAAGAAGGGCTTGGTGGAGTTCTTAGTAAGAATGGGCATGTGGTATGATATGAATTAAGGAAATTAAAGGAGCATGAAAGGCACTATGCTACTCATGATTTGGAATTGGCAGCCATAGTGCATGCCTTGATATGTGGAGGAACTACCTCATGGGAAAAATATTTTAGTTGAGGACAGACCATAGTGGTATGAAATAATTATTTGGACAACCAACTCTAAATGCCAAGAAAAGCAGGTGGTTGGAATTCCTCAGTGAGTATGACTTTGATATAAAGCATATCAAGAGTAAAGAGAACAAAGTGGTTGATGCACTCAACAGGAGATTGCATGAGATGCATGCTACAACCATTAGCATGTACAGATCATATTTGAAATATAGAATTTTAGAGGCTGCAAAATCAGATCTACAATACATGGAAATAAAGACAAAATTACAACAAGGTATTTTGCATCAAAAAATTCAGAATTTTGAGTTAGAAGAGGATGAAATTATTATGTACAGAGGCAGAATTTATGTGCCAAATTCTTCGAAGTTGAAAAATATGATATTAAAATAAATGCATAACATTCCTTATGCTGGGCACCTAGATTACCAGAAAACTATTGCAGTTGTCAAGAGCCAATATTATTGGCCAAACATGAAGAAAGAAGTTGTTTATTTTATTGTTAGGTGTTTGGAGTGTCAAAAGGTCAAGGTTGAGCATAGACACCTTGTTGGTTTCCTACATCCATTTCTGATTCCTAAGTGGAAATGGGAAGTTCTAACAATGGATTTCATCACCAAACTTTCCAGAACAAACAAGCAGCATGATTCGATCATGGTATTCATAGATAAGCTTACTAAATCTTCCCATTTTATTCCTATGAAGCTCACTCACAAGGTAGCCAACATTCTTGATATTGATATGAGATAAATTTTTAGGTTGTGTGATGTTCCTAAGACAAGTGTATCTAACAAAGATCCCAAATTTACATCAATTTTTTGGAAGGGATTTGAAAAAATATGAATTTTAGCACAACTTATCATCCATAATCAGATGGGGAAAATAAAGGGTGAATCAAGTGATAGAATACATGCTAAGGATGTATGTGATGGATAAACCATCCAAATGGGAGGATTATTTGCACTTGGTGGAGTTTACTTATAAAAATGGGTATCAAGCATCTCTAAATATGATCCCATTTGAGGCACTTTATGGCAAAAGGTGTAACATGCCGGAGAGTTGGGACAACCCAGTCAATAGAGAAGTAGTTGGACTAGAATTACTCAGGGAAATGGAAGAGCAGATTCTGAAAACAAAAAAGAATTTAAAGGCTTCCCAGGACAGGCAGAAATTTTTTGTTGATAAGGGAAGAACTCACATAGAGTTAAAAGTGGGTGACCATGTGCTCTTAAAATTAAATTCCAAGAGAATTTCCATGAAGTTGGGAAATTGTTCAAACCTGGAAGCTCGTTATTATGGGTTGTTTGAAATCCTCGAAAGGATTGGTCCTATAGCATACATGTTTTCCTTACCTGCATCAATGTGTATACATAATTTGTTCCATGTATCATTTCTTAAAAAGTATGTACATGATGCGAATCATTTCATTGATTGTAATGTGATTCAGGTGGAGAAAGAAGGTGACTTTCAAGTGAAACCAGTTTTCATATTGGACCGAAGGATCAAGCAGCTTCAGAATCGATCCATAGGGATAGTAAAGGTCCAATGGACCTCGTACGGTCCTGAGGATGCAACTTGGGAGCATGAATATGCTATGTGGGTAGAGTATCTTCATTTGTTTGAGGACTTTTGAAGTTTTGATTGTATATGTGTATATATTTCACTGAGTACAGTGCATTAATAAGGGGGTTGGGAATGTAATGCCCATAGGATACAAACCCCATTGTAAATATAAATGTAATTGTACATATAGGTTGGTGAGCTAGCACACTTTGGGGCCAGACTATATTTTTATGTATGTATTTGAGGCCATAGTTCATGTATGGTATTTGGGCTGGTGAGACAGAAGTTGAAAGGCTAGTGAGCCTATTTTTGTAAAATGTAATCACACTTAGTTTTTAATGAAAACACATCACTACAGCAAACCAACCATGTACAAGAGTATGGGGGGGTAAACTCCACCAAAATGGGAAAGGGGGGGATAAAAGTCTAGGGAAAAGGGGCTAAGCTAAGGGGCTTAAGCCCAAAGGAATATTTTATGAATATTCCTAAAGTGTATAAAGTATAAAGTATGGATATTTTAATATATCCTAAGTCCTTATGTTGAGGAACGTATTTCCATGTGGACCCAATCTAGTTCCCAACATGGAAAGTGTCAAGTTGGGAATATGAAAATATATTGGGGGGATTTAGTTCATTTGACCATATTTCCATTATGATTCTCACCTCACCACCTTCATACTAATCTCATTTGTACCTTCATGCTACTAGTACCATACCTGTACCTATACCGGGGGAGATTTGGATTTGGATTGAAGAGGTGGGTTGTCAGGCCCATCGTACATTGAAGAAGTAGTTTGTCAAGCCTGTAAGAATTCTCTCCAAGTGAGATAATTGTTGGGAATTGATTTCTCGAGGTGTCAAAATGCAGCTACAGGGCTCTAAGACTTCTTTTCTGACTTGTTATTGAAGCCCCGAAAGGGAAGTGGGGAAGCTAAAGGATTGTTGAGAAAAGAAGGGGCACACTTCCTAGGGTGTGATAGGCATGTGGGGAAAGAGGGACTAAAACATTTGTGTGTTGACAGTAAATATAAGTAAAAAAATGTATATAATCAAGAGTATTGAAGGCCACTACATATTTTCTAAATCTATGAGCAAATTAATTGCAAAACATGTGTTTTCTACTTATAAACCCTTTTATACTTCAGAAATTGTTTAACTTGGTTTTTCAATTGACATGCACTAGATCTCCCTAAATAACACAGCTTGTGTTTATCTCTCATATGTTTAATACTCAAACCAAGCATCATGAAAAATGAAAAGTATCCATGTTGATTATTTTGATCATCAGCAAGTGTTCTATTTGACACAAGTTAAACCAAAAATTGGTAAAAAGTATTCTTTCATAAAGAGAATTTTGACATGAACCTGTGTATCCACCATTGATGTGTGAATTCTTTTGTTAGAAACAACATATTTTCTATCATCAAATTTTTAGGAGCTAGTGTCCACGAAATTTGAAGGTGTGTGATTTTAGAGATCCATCTTTCAATGGATTTTCAATAGTGATCCATTGAAAACATGCTAGAAGTTGATATTTTTTTTTATACCTCTTTCTTGACAACAATGGAACACGAAATTTATCCAATTTGCAAATTTGCAAATTGTTTCATTCTGAAATTTCACTCTCTCACTGACTGTAAAGAATTACATTGATTGTGAGTGTGGTGAAAGCAAATAAAGACTATGTCCTTGATGTTGAATTCAATATTTAAAATATTGTAGTGCAGCTAGGGATAAAAAAAATATTAACACTAAATTTTTAATATTAAAAAAAAAAGCATTCTTAAGTTCCACAAAATAGGCTCAGGAATATTATCTAAGGCGTTGAGTAGATATTTAAGTCTTTTTCATAGGAAGTGAAGAAAGGGATTTGGCATGCACTGGTCCCAATGATGGATCTTCTGCTTGGCTTCCCATAGAATCATTAATCTCCCTTCTCATCTCAACTTGGCGTGTAAATGCATGATATCCCATTGACAGTGTATCGAAGTGTATCTAAAAATAGGACCTATGAGAGAGGAAAATGTTTTCCAAGTGATGAGGCACCACCCCTACGAAAATTTGTTCATTCCATTAAATTTTGGCTCTCTAAGTTTTCAAAAAGGCTACTTGACCTTTCCAAGTTTGATGCACTTAAAAAGATACTTTGCTTCCCATTTGAATAGCCAATCAAATTTGATCCATATGGGTTAATGGAGGATATATCAAACCTCAAATTACCTATCATTGTTCTAAGTTATTTACAAAATAAAAATCCTTAAACTAAACCATCAAAAATATAGAGATTCAACATTAATTAACTAGTTGCCACATAATTTTCTAGTGATCATTCTATAAAGTGTCCATCTCAATAGAGCACTTCCTTAAATCTTGTCCACATTAGCTCAACCGTTTTTCATCTACACATGGCATTACATAGAACTTGTAACTAAAATAGAGTAAAGAATAAAAATGTGGTCAGGACCAGTATCTCCCAAAGAGAAAATACAAGAATCCAACAATTAAAATCTCCCATCAGAGTCACATCATCAATAATTGTAGGAAACGTGGAAGAGTAAACTTTCAAATATTAAAAGAAAATCAAGATGCATTTTACAGCAAAGGTAGTGGTGTAGTGATTCATCAATTCTTTATGTTTTTGTGCCCATTATGTAACAGTGCATTGAATATGGATACTAACACAAACATACTTCTAGATTTCTAAGCTCAATGATTCATATCTTTAACCTACACAAATACCCAACATATCAAATATCAGAATTCAAGATGTGGATCCATGAGGTGGGTTTGTGCTAATACTATATCCATACAAAGTGTGTTTCCTAAGGCCTATAATGTGGAAACTTTGGTGTGACCCCTCTAGCCAATAATAGGGATCACTTATATTATGTTGACTAGGAATTGGGCCCACATCAGTAAGGTGTAAAGAAATAGGATATACATGACATTATTATAGGGTGAGTGCACTAAGTTGGTGGATGATAAAATGGCAACAGGGTGAGCATAAATGTGCACTCATGGGAATGTGTGTGCATGTATAAGAACGACATGCGTTCTTAATCCTACAACCTTAGTACTCACCAAACCGCCACATAGACTTGAAAACCTAGATTATTTAGGAACGTCCACACGTTCATGAGAAACATGTGTTCAAGAATGCACACATGTTGCTCAAAAAAAATTGAAATGAAAATAATTCATGTGCTTTAGGAATGCTCACGCGTTCCTAAAGCACATGCTCATTATTACTCTCTCTCTCTCTCTCTCTCTCTCTCT
>ML785599.1:186147-220084 GCA_009831015.1 Picea engelmannii | reverse complement strand
ATGAAACTACAGACATAGATAGAGTCGACTGTGTGGATTTCAAATATATAGTTAACTTTTAAAATTAATATTGTTTACTAATTTTAATATATTTTTTCCTTGACATATATCAAAATCCTAAAATACATACCTCATTTATTTCTTCTATAACATTTTTTCAACTTATCCATTTTTCAAATGAGTTATACGTTGCACTAGATGAGACCGATATCTACAATCTAAAAAAAAAAGAATTTGTTTTTATAATGTTAATGATGTCATTATTATCAAAGAATGATATTTCTAAAAACTATTCGTACATAGGTATCCTGAGAATCGACAAAGAGATGCCAAATCTTGGATTTAGCATAGACTTGGAGACTATCATCCATTGGAGGAAGATATTACAGAGGCTCAAAGCAGTTCCTACTCAACTAAAAAATGCTATTAAAAATGTATTTCCCCTTTCCTAGTACTCATACAAGAGGAATCATTAAAACCCTTATATAAATGATGGCATGGACTTTGATAAGGAGAAAGGAGTGGACTTTGAAGTTTTGGATGAAATACTCCATTCTATCCCTTTGGAGTAAGTTGTAAAATGTTTTGTTAAGTATATTCTCCTTCAAAGGAAATGAGGTTATGCATTCATTTTTTTACTTTGCTTACAAGTAGATCATCTTTAAATAATTTTGGATTACTCACAGATTAATATTCATCATTATCCTTGTCACCTTATTACCAATTTCTTTATATCTAGTTTGTATCTCAACAACTTGATTTCTCTGTAAAATTATAGTATATTTAGCATCCTAGTCCCATTTTTTAATTTTTGTCTCAACTTCACCAATATGTGTAGTTGTTACTTGGTTATATTGGGTATACATGATCTATTTTAACTCTTTCCATGAGGGATGAACTTGTATATGTTAGGGTTATAATTATACCTATTCATGAATGTAATGAGGAAATTCTTGTAAAGATCCATAGTTTTTTCCCCATTCCACATTTGAAAATTGGCCATTTCTATGAGTATAATGTTAATATGGAAAGAAACTATCTATTCGACATTTTATTATCCAACATATTTATAGAATGCAAGCAATTTTGAAAACATAATAAAAGAAAGTAATGCACATTGAAATTTGCAAGCTCAAGTATTTTATAGTATCAAAAAAATATATTGCTATGCTACAAATTTTATTTTTATAGCTCTAATTCCTACAATGAGAATGATTAGAAATTCATTAGCACTATACCCAGACTTGTTATGAGGGAAAGCTATAAATTCATTATTCTCCCTTGTTCACTAACTATAGGTAAGATGGTGTGTCCCTTGAACTTCTTTATAAAGAAAAAACCCCCTTTGCATTCTTAGCTCTGTCATCCAGCCATGAACTATAGTTAGCTAACACTAGAATATAGACAGTTGAGTATGACCCCATAGTTACCCAATAGTTATATATCCAACACAAATTTGGAGAGAGTTGATGGTAAAACCATATCACTATTGAAGAATATCAATATGAGTAGAAAAGGTCATGGATTGATCCAAATTCCATGCTAATTGTGATCCCTTCTTGGTCACACAATAGAATAAACTTTAATCTTAGTTATTAAATATGTAAATGTTTTTTTTATATTGAGAAGTCTAATGGAGATATATTTAAGAAGACCCAACATATGTAGGATTTATATTGTAAAAGGATCAATAGGGAAACTCAAAATACCATATTTATTATTATTATTATTACTATTATTTGTGGGAGGGAATTAGACTAGTCTAGTGCACTGTAATTTTATTTCATACTCATTTTTTATATAACGGAAAGAGATTTCAATAGTGATTTGATCCTTTAGTTAATTAGGTATGTATAAAACCTTCAAAGCATCAATAATTATTCTAAAAGTGTATGTTCTCATGTCAAATGCAAAAGTCTTCTCGATAAAGAACCTTTTCAAGAATGTTGGGTGTATAGAGTAACTAGCATTATGGTCGGTATTATTTTTTAGAACAAAATGAAAGAAGAGTTATCACAATGAAATACACATAAATATTTCTAGAAACAGAGAAATACAGTAATACATGATTTATGTTAATGAAATAAATGTACGGAGACTGTAAAAATACAGAGTGAAAGACTCGCTAGAATGGTGGCATCTTATCTCTGAGAAGAGATGTGATGGCTACTCACATTCACAAGAAGATGATTGTTACAATGAGGCTCCAAAGGAATTTTTAACATAAGGAAAATCCAAAACCCTAACCCTGGAAGATGAAAATCCAAAAGGTTTGCGGGCCCTGATGGGGGCAGTTGATACGTCAACCTCCCGAGGGCGTAAATTTTGCATACGATCTTCGTTTGGGGTGCTCGATACACCATTGGAAAGGTATAACCGAGAAGAAATATGTTTGAATGGCCTAGGATAGTGCTTTTGGAAATTTCTTGGGCCCCAAATCCCCAAAAAGCATCTTTTAGGGCCTCAAAACGACCCCAGAATTTTGGGACGCGAAAAATGTCGAAAAACTGCCAAGATGGAAAAAATTATTATGAGCCAATGGAAAAGGTGGGTGGCCACCAATATCCATCTAGATCACATTATATAGTATATAGAAAGAAAAATCCTTAAAATATTGATCCTTAAGAGAAATTACAAAAAAAAATGATAATCCTTAAGAGAAATTACAAACAAAAAATGACAATCCTAACAACCTACCACAATGATTCTATATTTATTTCTCTTTTCAAAAATATGCATGATATTGGAAATATTACGAGGATAATGAATTCAATAACCTAGTGGAGGACATCATATATGTTTATTGATCTATACAGAATTCTATAAGTGTAAGAGAATTTAGATGGGACCTTTCTCCACCAGTTGACTTAATGGAAGGACCCAAACCATAATAACATAGATCCTCCCTAGACATGGGGTTTGTACTGTTGTCGCTTAATGTATCTATTTATTGTGGCAAGTTGGTTTCCTACCATTATTTATTTTTCTCTTGGTTTCTATCCCTAAGGCTAATATTTTCACATTGTTTTGTTCAAGCCCTTGGGGCATAGAATGAAAATAGTTTTGATGTAGCCCTTATGGAAGTGGATAGATATTATGATCCTTTTCTCATAGTTCTTATTTTTTGCAACCATTTTTTGTGTATAAAATTCCATGTACATATTGTTTATATTAATAAATTTTAAAGGAATGATTTGTTATCTTGCGATCCCTAGACTATCACAAAGTCTGAGATCGCATTCTTATGAGTTTTCATACTTTTCTATTGATAAGGTGTTATCATTATCCATCGATGAGTTGTTAGTGAGATCTATATATAGAGGTGATCGAATACACTTACTATAAATTTACATCATGATATGAATACTTCTGTTGAGAATGTCTTAAATCCTTTTCCACCAAGTGCTTGTCTAGCTTGTTTTATTTCTTAATATGGTATCATAGCTCTTATGGTCTGAGGGGCGTGATAGCATCGTCATAGTTTTTCCATGGAAAGTGAAAATTGTGACTCCTTCATGGTAATGATCCATGAGAGGTTGAATGGTAAAGAAGATACAAGAGTGTAATACCCCCCCTTAGAGTTAACCACTACAATGAAGTGATTGTGCAAAATCAACAATTAATATAAAGTTATGTAAGTTATGTGAAAGATACATTTACATATATTTAAATACTTGTTGTATTTTTTTAAAAATTTTAATCATACAAGTAATGTGATCTACTACATTATAGCATTCATACCATGTAATGTGAATTTTTCCATAGAAACAAAATCACATTTTTATATTCATAAAGAGTACAAAATTTCATTCTTCATCATCCATCAAAAGCCCTCAAATTTCCCCAACTATCCATCCACTTTTGTCATCCTTCACTATTTTTTGTCATTTTTTGGCCAATATATAGGATCAAGACTTTTCCATATACATCAATTATCATCACTTAATTTGTATACATATGATATCATTATCAATAAATAAATAAAACACCAAATATATTGTAATATAAACCAAAGACCATCATCATAAGTATAGTCAAGACTCAGAGCTCGGCCCCTCGGAAAATAAAACACTAGTACTTCCCCAATAGGAAAAAATATTCCTTTCTTTGATGGTTGATTAGTCTCGTCATTGAATTCTTTGTAAATATGACTAACAGAACAATGCTTGAAAGATGCAATAATCTCTTTTAGATGAAGTGCTACAGCCTACATTACCACATTGTTGACCAAGTGTTTTCCCGGTTTTTTGGCCATGCCACCAACAAACAATCCCCAAGGACTTGTACATCCCTTAGTCTAAAATCAAAGGACAATTTTAGTAAGAAATTCAAATCCAACATCTCTGCTAGATTATTTGAAACTTTTCCATTGTTGATCTGGATTATGTTGAGAACAAAATGAGATACGAACAAAACTAATCTCTGCTAGATTATTTAAACTCTTTCTACAGTTGATTCAGATTATCTTGAGAAAGAAACAATATACAAAAAAAAATATAGTAGAGAACACCTAAATACAATGAAATCCAACTTCTATTAATGAACAAAAGAACAGAATAATGTAGAACACAAACTGGCTAGAATGGTGGTATCTTATCTCTTAGGAGAAAGATATGTCAACTACTCTCATTCTCAATAAGCATTACATCACACTCCATTGCATACTCAAAGGACCTCCTTCACCTTGATTATATATAATAGTCCCATGATGCATGTGGGATAAATTCGTCTAAGTTTACAAAATTCCATAGGCATGTAAAACACTAGGACTTCCTAGGAGGTCACCCATCCCAGTACTACTCTAGCGCTCAATCATGATTAACTGTGAATTTTTGGTGGGATACGGTGCATTAACGATGTAGGCATGTACATTAGACCACTAGAAAAATATTACATGATGGTATTAATTAACAAATGGAGATGGAACTACATTTCATTCTGCATCAAAAAGGTGAATATAATGGTTTATCAAAACCACAGGATCGAAAAATGTCGATTCAGTGGAAAAGGTGGATGGCCACCAAGATCCACTTGGATTAGTCCTCTCTCCTTAGGAGGAAATGGTCCCCATTGTTTGAAGTTACCTCAAGAGATAGGGAAACTTATTTTTAATTTGAACCTTGGTGACTTTCTTTCCTTGTTGAAGTAGATGTCCTACTTGTACTTGGCATTAGCCTATTGAAGGATGTCATGAACTTGTTTTTGGAGGTTCAATAAATCTGGTTGCATTATATGACTTGGTCTAAGTGTAGGAGGAATCTATCAATGAATATGCAACAGGAAGATATATATCAATGGCAGCTAATGGCTAGAACCCCAAGTACACCTAAAAAGGGTCACGGCCAATAGAGATATGTTGAACATATGGAAGACTATCATTCTCTAGAAGGGAGTGTCTATAGATTGTACCATTGGTTAAGGGAGAACCAGGCACCAATTCAACGGAATTCTTGACTTAACAGTGTAGAGGAACCCCCATAGGTAAAAAAAAAATATTTGTACAACTCTAAGATATTGTCGACCTGCTTATGTTGTATAGAAAGGTCTTGGGTCAAGCCTATGGTGGTCATAGTGACATTTTTTTCACCTTTTTACCGGATTGTGAAGAGCGAAAAAATTGTGGTATGGGAGATTACTTTGCAACATTGTTTTGTCGAAATCAATGAAATGGAAGTAGTCATAACTACCTCTAGTATCATGTAGAGATGATCCCCACAAGTAAAAGTGACACTATGAGTTTGAGACCCATAAATAGAGTGATGTTTCCACATATATGGTTGTCATAAAAGAACATCATAGACTTCAAGTGGATAAAAATCACACAGTACCTCATCTTTGAAGGGATTGATGCCATAGGACAGGAGACATTGTTGATTGAGGTGAAGGTCTCATATCTATATCAACAAAGAAATGGTGTATGGTTGGGGGTGTGGTATCATTGGAAACTTCAATTACTTCATGACCTCGGCCATGATCAGGTTCCTTTGGTTCCCACAGTAAACAACAAAATATATCGGGGTCCCCTTCACCCACATATGTTAATGGAAGAGGCTCTACCCCTCCTCAAGATCCTCTGAATCGTTTTTTTTTTATCTTTGTGGTTGTGATGGTAGCACTAATTTATGCATCGATGATCTTATTTCCATGTTCTGAATCAAATTCTAAGTCCGGTCAACTCCTTTTCTTTAATCTTGGCCAATAATGATTATTTTGAGTGGCATTCATCAATGTTGTGTCAAGGGATGTTTTGGAACTCACACCACTTTCGAGTGTCCGTCTTCATCTTCATGTTACCATTATTTTTCTACGGCTTGGAATGGATGTCTTTAGGTTTTCCTTCCTTGCTTTGTCCCTTTTTTTGTGAATTAGGGCCACCTTTTCCATTCTTCTATTGTTGTGGATTTGTAGACTCGAACTCTTGCTTATTTCACTTCTCAAATTTTTCCTCAATTTTGATAGCTTATCGATCAGCATCTCCCAGTGAGGATATGACCAATAAATACATTTTTTTTTGGATGTATCTATGTAGGCCATAGCGTTACTTTAGAACCAAGTGTCTCTCAGAATATTGAATACCCATATTTAAGTGTAAGGTATGGAAGATGTTGGTATACCCTGGCACTATCTAGTCTCTCTCCTAACGCAGAGTCATCCATCTCATATACTATTCATCAAAGTTTCTGGCAGGGTATAAATCCTCCATGAGGGAATCCACAAAGGCCACCCAGGTGGGTCCTCTCTCGGATGGCATATATTTATCCAGGGTGTGCCTCTCCCAGTAACATTCCCACCAATATTTGACATGGGGAATGGTTTTAAGGAGCATGTTGTAGCCAAAAAATTCCCCCATTTATCTTACCTGGTGAGGTTCAAAATAAATGGTGCCCCTACTATTCCTTAGATTCAAAATCCTAACCTTACCTACAATTGGATGTCACCTATTCTTCTTTGGAATAATTGTGTAAAAGGGAAATTATTTAGAAGCTCCATCATTGAACCGGTTGCATGCCATCTATCCAAATACAGTAACCATTGTCCTCTTGATATTATATCCTTTAAAGGAGCTAGTTGAATACTTTTCTAGTACCCCAACTATAGGTAAAGAAATATGTTTGGTGACTAACCGATGGGAACTAATTTTTGAAAAATAATTTTCAGTCTTATTAGTTGAATTGAACATAGATGGGAATTTTTTTTATATAATGATGTGCTCACATTAATGATGCACTCACGTTTTCCTCTCACTGTGTAGAGATGAGAAGACATATTTCTTCTATATTTATATGACGCATTAAGGAAGCAGACATCCCTAACATAACAACAATATTTCCTGTAGGGGAGTGTAATTATTCGAAGCAACAATACACAAGTTCTCCCATAGACTTAGAAGGACCATTAATAGGGACAATGTTTTGAAATATTTATATTGGCTCGCGCCCACGGGAATGTAGGAATTTTCTAAAAATCCATATTATCCATGTATATATATCATTGCAGCATCGCATGTCCATGAACACACCTTGACAATGTACTTGCGTGCACCCCTACAAAAATCCCAAAGGATCCTAGGTTGAAAAATTCCAAATACGTGTGAGCCTGCATGTCACATAACCTTCCCTATGAGGCCTGCCAGTGTGGGCCCCACCCTTCGTGGTACAAAATTTCAAGCATGTTTACTACAAATGCATCCATGCCTCGATACTTATTTCACCTTTACATCATGAACCAATGACCCTAAGGCACCATGAAATCTATTCAAAGATCACAACGTTGGTGAAACCTAGTGAGATTAATTTTTCAAGGTACATGTCATGAACCCACACACCGCTTTTCCATTGGGGAGAATCTTTATGGGAAATCACTCGCGGGATTTTTTGGCCTAGAAACATTGACACCTAAAATCATGTAACATTGAAGCCCTGCAGCCCGCAAACCTACTAAATGAACTCCATGTGCATAACCTATAAACATGTAATCTATCAACCTACTCTCATCCTCGCAAATTCATTCATGTGGATACATTCTTCCAACCTACACACAGAAGACATATGATGAGACTTCTCCCATATGCACATCACCCTATTTGGCCTTTCACACACACAATATCCTTGCGAAATAGATGAATTATAACGAAGTACAAAGAATTTCATATAAACATAGGATATATTTAGGTTGAAATTAGTTATTTTTATACGATGGCTAATAATTTTTTTGGATTTTCATGTACTGTAATACTAATGGAACAAGCAGCCAGGAAAGCATACACAAATTGACATTCTTGAGATTTAAACAAATGATGAACATATCCCTCCTCACATGAAGCATATAAGCTTGGAGTATTATATGACTTGGGACAAACGACAAGACAGAGGATAAATGAAAATCAAAAACTCATGCAAGATCATATGGATTTCAGGCGATTATTGATGACCATGTCTATTATAAGTAGGAAGAGTCAAGTAAGACAACATTAACGTCATGCTTGCCTCGGCATCATACCTCAACAAAGATCAACCAAGAAGTTATAAGAGCAATAAGAATAAATGGAAAACATCATTGTTTATCAAAGGTATGGGTAGAGAGAGAGTTATCTTAGCATAAAAAATAGGGACAATATATTCCTTCATCGAGATATTTCCACCCGAAGGAATTGTCAAGACTCAAGAGAGCCTCGCCAGAAAGGAAATTCATTTTTTTTCACAAGCAGTAGAATATGTGTCACAACAGAAAGGAGGATTTAGATCAAGAGATGGTAGTAATACAAAATTTGAGCTAATTTCCATCCAAATCAAAACAAATATCCAAGTTAGAACCTTTCTTTAGGAAAGAGACGATCATTCAAAGTTCAACAGCTATTCATGTTTCCAAAACGGTAATGTTAGGAAGAAGGCTTTCAATTTCTTCTTAGTCAAATTGTTCCCCTGAACCCTCATTACTAGTTCACAGTCAATGAATAGGGTCACCTGTAGTTAGCCATCATCTGGACCAAATTTTCAGAGAGAAATCCCTTCACCCCCAAAGATTTAGAGTTTCTCACCTTCTTGAGGAGCTCCATAATAGGAAGGAATATTATGTAATAATTCATTCTGGATCAAGAATATCCAAATGTAATAGGAATGGGAAGAGTATGGAAGTTGTAACCAAACAGTCATGTAATTCAAAAGTCCAACAATATTCCCTCAAGTATATAGGAACACAATGTAATAGTAGCGGAAGGGAGGGGGGGGGGTGGGGGGGTGGAAAGACAAAATTGGGTGTTGTATAATTATTTATCAGACTCAAAGACAGATATGAAATCTCTCTTCTTGTTGTTGTATTCCTGAAAATGAATTATTTCTTGAAAGGAGGATAATAGCAAGCACTTGCATGGTTCATTTATTCAATAGTGAACTTTTATTGATTGTTTTCTGCATATGTTCAATTTTTCATTCTTGTCAATTTTCATTTGTAGGAAATAATTGTAAATGAATTATGAATTCAATTATAGGAGCATGCTTATGAACATTTATATGCTAATAAGTATGTATTGTGATTTGATTCTGTAAGATTGGAACTATTTTTGTTTTTGCAAATTGGATTATAGACCTGTAGTTGGTCCTACTACTGTTAGAGAGGAATGCAATTTCTCTTAGAAATAGAATTGCATTTACATAGTAGAATAGGTATGCATTTAGACTTTTAGTCTAGATTTTATGGAAAGTCTCTTTATGCAGAGAAATTCATTCAATTCGCGATAGTCGCTCCGATATACTAGTGGATTTTTATATTCAAACAAGAGTGGGTCTAATTTGGGACCTATCATCAAGAAATTCTCCCTCATGTCGGCACCGGTAAATTTTCCCGCACAAAAAAAAATGGTGCTAGAAGGAGGGACAGAAGACAAGATGAGCCCCTGGATTCTATTGTGTTAATTTTTGTCAATTAGTATCCAAGGATACTTCTCAATTCCCTTTATGGAGATGCATTTCTAGTCCTGCACCTCCCAACACTCCTATAAATCGAATATATCTCTTGTCACGAGTCAAATTCGATGGTGAGGGATGAACATCCATATATGAGCATGTTGTGGAGTTTTGTTTGAACTTTTATTCTCACAATATTTGTCACGAAGGAACCATATGCATATTTTTTACCTTTACTTTCAAAGGTAGGTTCAAAGGATGGTGTCAAACCTTGTCATCTACTTCCATCCATACATGGGAATAATTTACACATGACTTTTTGGGTGCTTTTGCTAATTATATTTATGATGAGTTGTGTCAAGAGTTACTCGACCTGAGAAAGGAGCCATAAGAATCCATGGATGTTTTCTTTCTAAGATTTAAACATATTATATTTAAGTTGTGTCTTGAATACATCCCTCGTGTCAATGACTTACTCCCAGAATTGTTGGCCCTTTCTAATGAACAAAACCATCCAGTAGGGGTTGAACCTAGCATCACCGCCCAAATTGGTAATGAGGATACTCTTACCTAGATCGACCAACACACTATTAGACCTTCCTTTACCTTGGGTCACCCTGATTTCTCAGATTTCATCTTCCCAAAGGAATCCTATGCATCCTCTCACCCCTCCATACCTCTATTTATTCCATATAATGAAGATGAAATTCACACCAAATATTGATCTTCTCTCATTTCCTTTGGGAAAAATATAGGAAAAATAGGTGCATCATGTTTTGAGACACTTCAGGTCACATTGATGGTTATGTTAGGCTCTCATTACTCTAATTCATCTTATACATTACCAGATAAGGAAGAGGAAATTGTGAACAACTCCGAGAGAATCTATTGTGTATCTACAGTTTCCCAATTACCTTCAACAGCAGAAAGTAGGGACTCCGATTTTATTTTTCTCACCGATAACCCTGAATCATCTTCCTAGTTTTCCATCTATCATAAGCCTTATTTTTCTCATGACACCACCAATTTATTTATTTTTTCCATCGAAGATCACACTTGAGTCCTCCCATTACCTAAACTAGGGCGGGCACTCCATGCTTCCACTCACTAATGAAAATCACCAAGATGAGGAAAATAGCATACTATGCTTGAATCGCTCGGTAGAGGATACCGAGTATTATTTATGGGATGAAGGTGTGACAAGAATAGAATCCTATCATATCACATTTCCTACATACCAAGAAGCAATGAAGTTAATCACTTTCACCTATAGATATTGCGTCGCTTTGATTGCAGGCACCCTCATTAATACTGGACAAGGGGTTAGCTCTCGAATTTCTGTGTTTTATACTTGCATCCCACACATGGATGTGTATCATAGCCTATGTGAGTATCTAAATCTTGAATTCACATGCAATCATCCCTTTCATCACCTTGAAAATTAGTCTGGCCATTATGCTCAGGTAACTAGTGATGTAGAAACCAACACCCTCCATATTATACCTCCGGACAAGCTAACCTCGACTAACCCAGAGAAAATTGATATGTCCAGTGAACTGAATCTTGATTTTCATATTTCTGGTCTTTTGGATGTCAGTATCCCTAAGAAAAAACTTTTTTCTCGATCATCGCCATCCAAAGACTCGGCATTTCAATATTACTTCACCCCTAGGGACATTCCTAATTCTCTTATATTTTCAAACTTTTAAGTTACCTGCTCTAACTCTTACGAGGATACATTTTCATTTGGAGTATCTCTTCACCCTCTTGTTTTAAATTTTGTGAGGTCGGGATGTTTTGGTTTGATATGGGACATGTACATAGAAAACCTAGAGTGTATTGGTTGTGCCCCAGGTAAGATTGACCTCTTACCACATACGTTTTTCCTACAACATGAAGCCAACATTGAAAATCTTGTTCATTACCAATCAGATTTTGGTGTTGCACAGACATGTATGGGCCACACTAAGTTCCCTACTGAAATAAATAACATTACCAGTGGTATGGATTTATGAGTGGAATGAACTGATTAATAGATTGAATACAATAAACACATAGATATGAAGAACAACACATATATCCAGTGAACAATATCTTTTATTGAATAAAATGAAATAGGTTGAAACTGTAAAACTGTAGAACCGAAACACTTGCTCGAATGGTAGTAGTTATCTTTGAGAAGAGATGTGGCTGCTACATGCATCTGTCTGAGTAGAATGATTACAATGAGGCTCCAAAGGCCTTTTCAACATTACTCATGAATTAAAAAACCCTAGACATCCAAAAACCTAACCCTAGGAGATGAAATGCCAAAAGTTATGTGGGCCCCTATGGTAAGTTGGTTCCTCAACTTCTTGGGGCCGTAACTTTTGTGTATGACCTCTGTTTTAGGAACATGATAGCCCATTGGAAAGGTATTTTCCAGAACTACACATTACTTTGTAAAGCTCTAACTTTGTTTATAGTTTAATTGTGGAGAGCCAAAAGAACAATGTTTAGGGCCCAAAAATGGCCCTGGAAGTACAACAAGATGTGTTGACATGGAAACATATAAAATAAGCCAGTTGGATTAGGTGGGAGACCACCAGTATCCACCTGGAATATGTGTAGGGATTCAAACAGGTCTAAAAGTGTAGAACCCACAATTACAAAGATGTATAGAAGAACATGTTGAACTAAAAATTGCAAGAGGAACCAGTTGGAATAGGTGGGTGGTCACCAATATCCACTTGGATCAGTCCTCCCCCCTTAGCAAGAAATTTTCTCCATTGCATTGATTTCCCCCATAAGGTGAGGAAACTTCTGCTGAATTTTTCCCCAGGTGATCCACTTTACTTGGTGGAGGAGTTGCCCTTCCTTGACAACCCGATAAAGGTGGATCCTCTGCTAGTGAGTGCCCTTGAACTCTGTACCAACTATATGATCAGTGGATTCTTGTTCCATGAAGTCAGGGTTGAGCTCTGTTGGTGTCAATTTTTTTATGATCTTTGAGGTGTCCAATAATGGTGGGAAATATGGTCCACATTGAACACTGGGTGAAAGCCAAGGAAGGGTGGAGTGTTGAGCTCAAAATAATTGCTACCCACATCCTTGGTGATGGTGTAAGGCCCATAGAAAAGTGGGTGGAGCTTCCTATGGGGCCTTATAAGACGCTCCTTCTGAAAATGTAACCAGACCTTGTCTCCAACTTGGAATTGGTGCAGTACCCTATGTTGATCATGGAGCTGCTTGTACATAGCATTGTCTTTCTACAAAATCTCATGGACCTGTTGGTGGATGTGTTGAATCCACTCAATGAATTTGGTGGCTTTGTCGATATCATATTTAACATGGGAAGATTTTGTTTGTGTGGTTTCAAGAGGTAGTGCAACATCAATGGGACCCAAGGGTTGGAATCTGAGTCCCACCTGAAATGGGATATGGTTGATGGAGCTATGCAGAGCCATGTTGTAACTGTGTTGAACATAAGGGAGACTCTCATCCCATGTACGCAGATTATTAGAGTTTTACATGCACATAATGTGCTCAATCATTTGATTGATGACCTCTGTTTGGCCTTCTCTTTGGGGCTGAAAAATTGTGGATTTAGTGAGATCGGTGTCCAACAGTGACCAGAGAGTTAACCAAAATGTGTTGAGCAACCTGTTGTCCTGGTCAGAGATGATGGTTTGTGGTATCCCAAAATGGACCCACACTCATTCGAAGAATAGATTGGTAGTATCTGTCGTTGTGATGTTCTTCTTGCAGGTTGTGAGGATGGTCATCTTCGAAAACCAATCAACGACCACAAATACATAATCATTGACTTTATTGGTGGATGGAAGGCCAGACCTGTAATCCTTTAAGATGGATTCCCAAGGCTTATCAGGGGTAGGAATATGCGTGTATAATCCTTTCTTATTGATGGTTGACTTGGAAATTCCATAGGTAGTGAAAGAACTGATATACTTGTTGATGTCCTGTCGAAGTTTTGGCCGATAAAAATGTTTCTGGAGAACAGCATAGTTTTCTCCATGCAAAAATTTCCTACCATCCAACTATAGTGGGATTCCTAAATCATCTTTGCACGCTCGTTTGTAAGAACACATAGATGGACCAGATGGCATAGCAGTCCATCCGGAATGTGAAAATCAATGGCAGTCGTGCATATAGCCAAGAGTTGATAGGTGGTGGCGAAGTCTGGATCTTGTTGATAAAGTTGGGGCCACTCATATGCCTCATTTCCATAGGAATGGAGCACAGTTGTGAGCGCATCCATAGGAGGTCGATTGAGGCAGTCAATGACACAATTTGTGCTCCATGTCTTATACTTTATGTTGAGATGGTATTGTTGCAGGTAGGTGGACCACTTCTGATGGTGATCGTTCTGCAACTTTCCCTATGTCTGTATGAACTGTAGAGGATTGTGATCAGTTTGGATGATCATCTCCTTTCCCATAATGTAGTGTTTTTATTGACGATAGGATTTTACAATGGAATACATTTCCTTGTCATAGGTGGGATTTTTTGGACAGTATCTGGGAGTGTCTCACTATGGTATGCCACCGGATGACCATGTTGAGTTAGAACTATGACTAAAGCATAGTCAGATGCATCAGTCTCAATATAGAACTATTGTTTCGGATTGGGAAAGGAGAGTACTGGAGCTTAGGGTCCTTGCAATATTGGAGAATCCCAACACGAACCGTCGGTAGAAGTTGGCTAGTCCCAAGAAGGTTTGAAGCTCAGTTAGTGTGGTCAGGTTTGGCCATTCACGGATGACTTGGATCTTAGTGGGATCAACATGTACTCCATTCTCATCAACAATGTAGCCCAATTATTAGACCATGTTCATTCCAAAAGAACATTTTTCCAAGTTGACATACAGCTTGTGCTATCGCAGAGTGATCAAAACCTATTGAATATGCCGCATGTGCTCCTTCCAAGTTTTGTTCAAGATGAGGAGGTCATCCAAATATACCACCAAAAACGAGTTGGTGAAGGATCTCAATACATCATCCATCAACCTCATGAAAGTGGTTGGTGCATTTTTTAAGCCAAAGAGCATGACCAACCATTCGAAGAGACCTTCTTTAGATTTTAAAGTTTTCTTCCGTACATCAGTTGGTTCGATGGGAACCTGGTGGTAGCCAGACTTTAGGTTAATATTGTTGAAGAAATTTACCCCCTTGAGTTGGTCAAGAAAGTCATCAATATTGGGAATTGTACCAGTTCCTGACTGTGATATTGTTTAATGCTATGTAATCAATGCAGAGGTGCCAGGTCTCGTCCTTCTTCTGCACTAGTACAATCGAGCTCCCGCAAGGGGAGGATATGGGTATGATGTGCCCCTTTTGAAGAATCTCTTGGATCTAACGCTTGATTTCATCATTTTCCATCAGCGAGCAACGATAGACTGTTCCATTAGGTAGAGGCGCATCGGGGGTTAGATCAATCGAATGCTTGACTTGGTAGTGTGTCGGTACCTCGGTGGGTGATGAGAAGATGTTTTTGTACTCTTCCATGATCTCATCCACTTGCTTTTGTTGCAAAGAGAGGCTCTATGTAGAGGACACGGATGTGGCGGAGACCTTCTACTTACTGTGAGCACGGATCACAAAGAAGATGAACTTCTCATTTTGTGAAATGACCTTACTACATTTCTTATCAGAGATCGATTAAACAAATAGTGGTAGGAGGCACTAGCTTTGTTCATTGACAACTTTAGAGTATAAGGAAGGTAGGTGATACGAGAGTGTTTTAGAGTTATTAGGAACATAATTAATTGCTTGCAATCATCCCAAGGGTGACATCATAAACATTAGCCTTAAATATCAGCTATTCAATGTATAATGGAACATCTCGAATAATGACTAAGAGGTGGCTCTAGTTAATCCTATTAGGGTTCTCATGAAATTTCATTGAGGTTTTGCAAGGGTGGTCCACCACATGAGGTTTTCATCAATACCTCCCAAGAGAAACTTGTAAAGATAAACTTGGATAAGAACTTTTTGAATCAACTAGGTTAGTATTAGACATAATGGTGTCACCACTTTTCAATGGATATGTCAATTATTAATCACTTTTTCATGATGAGTAAATAAGACAGGTGCACCCATTATCATATAGAGCTAAATGTGAAAATATCTTCTTAAAAGATAGAAAGGATGATTCATTTAGGGGTGAGTGTAGCAATGTATAAGGAATATGTACATGAGAGTAACGAACAGTTCAACACAAGACTTAAATGACCCTTGATAGAAAGAACATGAAAAGATTAGCCCATACCTCCAATTACCTGAAGTGAAAACAATGTTAAGTACAAAACAAAGACCATATCACTTTGGCATCAGTACCACATTGGTAACTGGTATCGGAACATGTTTCTATAGTACCAGAATAGATAGTACCAGAACAAGATTCTGCAGTACCAGAACAGGATCCTGACGTACCGAAACATAACAGTACCGGAACAGGATTCTGCAGTATCGGAACAAGTCTTTATGATCTTCAAACTGGAATTTGCATACCTTACAGTGTGACTAGAATACTCTAAGTTTCATTCTTATGTGTATTGTGGGCTGAATTATGTAGGTAACTAATGCATAAATTTGGTACTTGTACCAGAATTATGGAAATGACTATCAAATTCCAGCACTAAACATGTTGATTTGGACTTGTTGACAGAAGCTGAAAAGAATATGAAAGTCCCAACAACCACTCCCCCATGCCTGAGGTTTTGCATGCCCTCGTGCACAGAATGTGAGATGCTAAAAAAAAGGAGGGTTGTTGAGAGGGTTGCGAACAACTACTAAAAACACAAACAAATAGAACTAATTAAAACTAGATTTGTATTCATGCTTACAAATAGAAAATTCAGGGGAAATGTCAAAAGTTGAACAATGCATACATTATTCATGATTTATTTGACCAAAAATTATTAGCTATGAATAAAATAGTATGGAATTAACATTCTGTTTCAATTTATATTAAAAATATCACTTAATCGATCATCCTTGTGAAATAGTGGTCTTAAAATAGATAAGTAATGATAAAGCATGAATGCATATTTTTTTAACAACTTAAGGAAAAAGAAGAAATTTGAGGAAATGGGTCATGAAGCACTCCCTTAAGTTTAGGATGCCTTCTTCACTTTTGAAACTACCCTTCCAGTATTATGTGTGCATTTGGAGGATGAAGAGGTTACCTTCTCATAAAATTCCAAACAAAATTGTCATAACTTTTAGAAAGAAATCTACTAGAGGAACAAAAGATCTTAAATTGATTACTTTGTTAACTTTTGACATTCCCATTTATTAAAAGTATGAAAGATAGGTTGCATTGCACTTATATGCACCATTTACTTTTTTATTTACTATCCTACTCCAATTGAACAAAATAAAATGTCCTTCAAGTATAATAATACTTCCAGTGAAGCCATGTGTGCAATAGGGTTAGAAATATATTCATACTCGGGTTTAAAAGATAAATTTTAATGCATACTGGAGTATGAAGGATAGTTGCTTTAATGATGAGATCAAACAATAATTAAAATTAAAAGAGTAGTGTGACCTGATAACTAATTGGAACCATATTTCAATAGGATCATGATATTCTTGTTTCCCTTCTTTGTTTAGGTCACACAACATGTCCTCATTTTCCATGCTACATAGATTATCTTCTTCAAGATGATTGGTCTTTGGAGTACATACAGGATCTGTTGAGAGGCATGCTAAGAACTCCTCAATCTTAGATTCCAATGGTTTCTCTCCATTGAATTCTATCCATGATCCTTTAGTCTCCTCAACAAATTGACAAGAGGAATCTAAAGGGACTTCTAAATATTCTTGTGGAGAGACAAATAAATTATTTATTGATGTCAAGATATGCTCTTCTTGAGAGGCATATATCCCAAGTGCTGCTAGAATGTGAGAAAGTTCTTGGAGGAATATTCTTCAAGCTCTTGATCATCCGTGAATTACTCTATTTGGTTTATGATCCCTATCTCGCAACACAAATTAGTACTTGGGAGTTCTTACAACACCCTAAAAATGATTTATCATCAAAGATTTGAATTTTAAAAGTAAGAAATTAAAACTATCTGCAAAAATAAAACACACCAAACTTGAATTCCTTGCATTACTGGGACCCTGTTGTCACGAGGTCATCGGTTCGCACAAGATAAGTTCATCATAAATAAAACTAAATTTGCATAAAATAAAACACACTTTTGCATAAAATAAGGAAAAACACACTTGCATTAAAAGATAAACACTTATGCACGACAAGGAGAGAACAACCTAACTTTGGAGAAACCCCACTAAAGTGGATGTGTGGGCTCTTCCCTCACATCTTACTGTCTTCTCTCCGCCCTTAGTTCATCCATAAAACCAATCAAAAACCATTAAATCAATCTAATTCAAATACTACCTATTACCGTTTACAACTCCCCGGCAACGGCGCCAAAATGTTGGTGCAATTACATGCTTAATATATTACCAAACATAAATTATTGACTCAGATTCGTAATCAACAGAGTTGTTACACTATATGTTCCAGCAACATGTGGTTTATCTATGTCTGATGAGAATATCCCATAAGAAAACCAAATACGTTGTTTTCACACTTTTCAAATAACACTCTCCACACATTTCAAAATTCAGAAAGAAAAACTCATAAACAAGCATATGATCTAAAGTTCTTGCTCGGGTGATGGACCTGTTCATTGATGGCTTATGAAAGGAAAAGATGAAATTTGATTCTATCTCCTAGAGAAACTAAACTAACAGCAATTAACACTCTACATAGTCTTTAAAAGGAAACTCAATCAAGATTAAAAGAAATATCAGGTAGAGTAAAACACTCCATTATAGGTACATGTAGGGTGAGAGATTGAGGTCTTGATTGTGCCTATGTTTGCAAGATGTACTCTAATCAATTCTGGAAGAAAACTCTAAGTGTGTTGGAATACTCCATTATAGGCTCATGTATGGTGAAAGATGGATATCCAATTGTTCATGTACTGCCACACTTTGCAATAAATTCTAATAGTGAAATCAAAATAAAATAACATGAAATGAAAATAACAGGTACAGGAAATAAAAATATATACTAATAATTTACAATGAGCTTACCAAGATGGATCGATGATCCCTTTTCCGATGTCAACATGGAAGATTTTAGATTAACAGATGCTAAATTCTAAAAGACGCACAGGATCATTGAATTCAAACTTACATTAATCTTCAACAAGTAAATTTACAAAAAGAGTTTGTTTAGAAATCTAATCTGCAGCATAACAAATCATCTTCCTTCCTCATATATATGAGGTCTTATTTATACATAAAATCCATGAAGGAATGGATGAAACCAAATCCCCAAACTCAGAAAACAATTTTTACATTTTTAGGATAAATCCCAAAAATCTTGGTTTTTCATCAATTTGGATTCGAGTTATAGATCCACCCATATCTTCTACACTAAATCAAATTTTGGAAAAGTCCTCGCATTTATTCAATTTTTCACATTCTAAACAAAACCCATATCGTAGAAATTCTAGATCTGATACCATCTGCATGAAAATTGAGGCGCAAGTTGGCAGTTTGAGATTTTTTCTAATTTTTGCATAATCGTTCTCCCTGAGCTGGAGGTCCACATGTGTGATCTGGGTAAATTATGACTCACATTTCTATATATAAACATCGCTCTAGACAAAACCCATGTCCCTGATTTTCCTTTAGAAGCATTCCAAAATTTTGAATTAATAAATCATGATTAAACACAAGTTAACTCATATGTACACAATAATTGCTAAAGGACATGTCTCTGAGGAAAATAGGCAGAGAGTGCATATGTATTAGGAAATATTGGTCAGGATATGGGACAAGATAAGGCAATTGGAGGTGACAAAAAGGACGCTCAACATGCATGCAGTTGTATTGTGTTACTTTCATTGTTATAAGTTGTGTAAAAAGAGCATTTTGATAGTGTTGGTAACATGGAATGTTACAAGTTGGTATCTACTTGTGATACCCATCTAGGAGGCTAGGTATGTTACAAATTGGTATCAGAGCAGTTTGGTAACAGGGATGTTACATTATGGTATCATAGCATAATGATAACGGGGACATTACATATATTGAGCCATCAATTCATGATTGATTATTCATTGCTTCAATGAATCCATATTTTATGAGACTAGTCGTAACCCTCACTAGATATGCATCTCCAATTACTGTGATATTATTATCCTCCACATCAATCTTTATAGACTCCACGCCTACAACAGATTCACAGAGTTGTCAAACTTTAATACAAATTGTTCCAGCCTCATTCGAGAAAATTATAAATAAACCAAGAAGTTACCCTCAATTCTTGCAAGCATCTTCATTGCTCTCCATTTGCATTTTTCAAAATGTAGCCCCAGTTTCAACACGATTTTCTGGACAGAGTTCCCATCACATAAGTGCTTAAGAAATAAAACGAGAGATCGATAATTGTTTCTTACCTTAGGTAATTGCTAGGAGTTATTGAAGTGAACTTCAAACCTTGTTACAGAATGCATGTCGAAGATAAAGGTTGAAGGAGGAAAACATACGCTTCAAGAATTTCTCGGTGACCAGCAGTGTCGCTAAAGGAGGAAAACATAAGCTTCAAGAATTTCTCAGTGACCAACAATGTCTCAAATAAGTCTCGGTCTCTAAGTAAATCATTACATATTTCAATAAATCTATGCTTGAACCTTGAATGAAAATAGCTTTGTATCTCATAGGGGTTGATCATGAGATCATTATGTGTTAGGGTTATAAGTAGCATACCTTGTTTTGGAGACTCAAGCATCCCTACATTGATGTCAGCTTTCGAAACTAATTATTCCCATGCATGTTCACAATTTGAAATAGAAATTTATTCATTAATAAATTTAACATTGAGACCAGAACCCTAACAAAAGAAGTTTACAAGCTTAGAAAACAAAAGAAGTTTACAAATTTCTACTCTACCTTTGTGTCAAGAATGGAAAAGGTTATTCAAGGCGATTTCAGAAAAATTACAGTTTCTTGTGGTCTTTTGTCGTTTTGCAATTGGATTGCCTTTGCAGCTCTCCACGACCTGGCCTAGCAACTTTTCACTAGTTTTTGTGCACATAATTTATCTAGAAGTCTTTTTTGAATCCCAAACATAGTTGGAACTTGGAATCATTATGTGGTTTTTCTATTGATTGAATTGAAAAATTGCAAATCCAATATATAAAACCACTAAGAACAGTCCTTACTTGATGATACTAATTCTATGAAGTAAGTGTTCAAAAAAATTGGTATAGTTGTTGTAGGTTAGAAAACACACCCAAAGTCTATGCTCAACTCCAAATACCCTAATTTCTCAAGTCTCGGCTAAATTCCCAACAAATCAAATACCCTAATTTCTATAAAATATTTTACGAACCATACATACATTTAGTTGATCCGTAATGTTAACTTATTGGTAACTGAAAGTGAATCTTTGGACATCAATATACGATTTTTCACTGACGATTGCATAAGAATTGTGGGTCGTCATCCATGAGTATTTATTTAAAGGTAGGCCGCCAACCTGGAAAAAAATCGAAGAAGATATTAATGGTCTCCAAGAACAATGAAAATCAAACAAAATCTTTCAAAGTTGAAAATGGTGACTTTAAAACTGGATCTGTAGTATTAGTCCTGGTGCATCTGTAACTCGAGTCACCCACTGAACTACACGATATGTATTTAAGACCCGCGATATAGTCATTTTCTGTTGCACAAATATCATGAACCTGTTGAAAAAAATGAAACAAATGAGAATACCCTCTTATTGATCTGATTGGATTCTAAGATTATTCCAGCAAAAATAGTAGATGTGGGATATGAAATTTCATCCCATGACCTGACAACTCCTACTGGAACAAGTTTATCCTGCACCAATCGCGCGCAAGAGAAAGATAAAATTGGAAGAATTAATTCACACAACACAAAACGTTTTCATTGCTTAACAAACAAATGGAGGTTACATATATAGCATGCAGATCACTGACTTAAGTGGATCTGATTAGCTAATAATAGTAAACCTAGAAAACTCACAGTTACAACAGTCTCGTTGAAACTCACAGTTACAACAGTTATCTCTTACTAAAGTAAGCTTTATTCTAACAGAGAATGACTGCGCCCATGAAAAAGACGATGCTCAGATTCACCATGGGGGTGTGCCTCCATGTAGCATGACATATTCCACTTAGAAAAGAGAACACATGCACAAAAAAGATTGAATTTATGATGTCTGATGAGCATAGATAGAATAAAGAATATTTTGTTATGGGCACATCATTTCTTCCTGTACAAAGGATTGAAATTCAAATTTACGCAAAGTACTTGCCTAATTGATTTTCAATGGTGGAAATAATATTTTTTTGTTTGAAAATCCCTTTTCAGGTTGTTGGGTGATAGCCCAAGTCAGTATCAATGAAGAGTTTAGGTGTCCTTCAAGCACTGAAACGCTCTGGAAATTTTTCGATTTATGTGTGGCATGGTGAAGATATATGTATTAGTCCCAAGCCTGGGTAACCCGTCATATAATCTAATCTGGCTAACATTCTAATGACTTACAGGATATCATGTTTTCATATTATAAGCTCAACTCAACTTCAATTTTAGGTTTCAAATTTCATATTGGTGTAAGAAGGAATCGAACATAAGTAACGAACCTGGAAAATAGATACCTGGGACGACTTGAACCTAGAAAATAGATACCTGGGATGACTCAATGCGGCCACGTTGCCTCATGCATGCAATAGCATTAACAATAGTACACGAGCATTGGCCAGGATTCTGAGGAATTGAATTTCCTTGGAGTGTGAATAGAATTTTTAATTCCCTGTAATGTGAATAAAATAAATATTAAAAATTTGAAAACATGTGACATAGCATTCATTTCTGGTTGTAATGGCTTGCCAAATTTAATCTATAATTTCTGCAATGGTTCTGAAATTGAGAACCATTGTAGAAATCACCACATTGAAACAATATTAATGTTGCAATAAACCATATTTCCTCTTGTTCCCGTCAGTGCATTCAGGAGCACCATATTTAGCCATGTAAAAAACTACAATGATCAGAAGCCTCACCATGTCATCGGTCCATTCCATACACTGCCATGGAAAAAATTTCTTTCTCTTCCCTCCACTGAAATGACTGTCAGTGTCGTGTTCTGTGAAGCTCAACTCATCTTCTTCGTTCCTATAGTATACTTCTTATGTATTCAATCAAAACATACCTTTGAGATACAACGACTCAAATTATTCAATGAGGCCGGGACTAGCTGCTTAGCAGCTATTTCCCTTGTCAAAATAAGCAACCACAACATATATTGAATGAAAGAACATATTTATTCTTTCAAATTAGGTTAACATACAACATATTGAATGAAAGAACATATTTATTCTTTCAAATTAGGTTAACATACAACATATTGAATGAAAGAACATATTTATTCTTTCAAATTAGGTTAACATATTGATTCTTTCAAATTAAGTTAGAGGAATAACAATTATGAACTTTGTATAAAAAAAACTTATTCAATAAGGCTGGATTAGCTTCTTAGCAGTTATTTCCCTTGTAAAAATCAAGCAACTACGACATATTGATTTTTTCAAATTAGGTTATAGGAATAACAATTATGAAAGTAGTATAAAAAAAATCCATAAAAATATGAGGAAGCAAACTAATTTCACACTGATTACTCAATAGATATATCAAATTTGATGTTATAAGAATTCATTTTTTCTCAACCAATTAAATCATTACAACGATCCTTTGAAACCAATTAAATAATGGTTTGCACCTTGCACATGTACAACATTATTGTATATTTTTCAAATACATTCTATGTAAACTACAAATATTGTAGACACAACCATTCTTAATAGTATTTATTTCCAATTTTCATTATGTAAACTACAAATATTGTAGACACAACCATTCTTAATAGTATTTATTTCCAATTTTCATTATATCTATAATAAAAATAATAAATATATTTTGTGTTTGGAAAATAAGAAAAGCAATAAAAATATTCCAATAATATAGATCATTAATTTTTCTAAATCACAATAAACTTATTTTAACAAAATATTTTACAAGAATTATTGTATATTTATTCCTTGATTTGTCTAAAATAGAATGAAAAGTTGAATCCTCTTTGTGTTAATTTGTAAACTTATTTTAACAAAATATTTTACAAGAATTATTGTATACTTATTCATTGATCTGTAGAAAATAGAATGGAAAGTTTAATCCTCTTTGTGTCAACTTGTTGATTGTAGATGATTCACCCTACCAACTTCAATGAGTACTCTTCTTCCCAAGGATTTCTTAGCCACAATGGGGATGTATATAAAATATTAATCTAGCAATAAGAGAAGTATGAAGTTGCTAAGATTTGGAAGAAAATATCCACTTCACAAAACACTTTAATGGATCAAACTCTCAACGATCACCAATAAAAAGTTCACAAACATTACAACAACCATAGGGCACAAAAAGTATTTTCCTCTTAGCTCAAACTTTTATTTTATAGATTATGTGGCTATGCCACTTGTTCAACTCATGCAAATAGGTAATTTCTAAATTATTGATTACCTACACCCACACATGTGTCACCCATATCCAGAAGTGCACAAGGAATTATTTACTTAAAATTATAAAATAATGAATTATCTCATCCAACTCCCACATTTCATATTTTCACTCCTAGGTGTTCCCTTGATCTTCTCCTTGCTTCTTATTTTAGTGGCTACACATGGAGTTACTTGTGTCACTCATATCTAGAAGTGCACAAGGAATTATTTACTTAAAATTATAAAATAATGAATTATCTCATCCAACTCCCACATTTCATATTTTCACTCCTAGGTGTTCCCTTGATCTTCTCCCTGCTTCTTATTTTAGTGGCTACACATGGAGTTACTACTTAGTTTTAATTATCTCTTTTTAATTTCTCTCAATCCACTTTTATTTTCCCACACTTCTAATTAAATTTGAATTAGTGTTACTCTACTAGTTTCACTAGTGATTAGTTTTAGTTAATTAATAATTTATTTATTTCATTTAATGCACATTCTCCTAGAATTTATTTATATTTCTTAGTAAATTTTAATTAACTAGATCATTTCTCTTGTTTTTAAATATTAATAATCTATATGCACATTCACACTATTTTAATTTAATTAATGTTTTCTCTCTTCTATAAAATGTGGATATAATTATTTTCTCATTTAAATAAAATATGCATACTAAGGAAATCCTCTTTTGTACTTTTCAAYTAATCTTTTTTCACTATGTAATTAATAATTCAAAACCAATATCRAGGGTGCCATGTTTCTCATGCCCTTCAAGAATTGTCTTTCAATGCTTTCCAAGGGTGTCATGTTTCACATGCCCTTCAAGCATCCAACTTTCTAGGTGGGGAAATGGTGCAACTATTTAGACTATGTTAACTTATTCTTTGTTTCYCATKTTGAGAGACTAATGGTCACTAAGGAATAAGGTTATCACTTTATCATGTGCCCCTTAGATAAAACTATTGAGTGATCAAATCCACAGCCTACCTTCACAGCAACATGCACCTCTAAGTAAAAGCATCACCGTCTTTTCAACCCAAGTCATGGAAAAGGAGTTCTAGTAGGTGGAAATGGGAATGTTTTTCCTCCTCTCCTAATGCTACCCCATTACCCATCTGAGGATCGATCAGCAAGCATGTTCTTTGTAATTGCACACACTACAATCAATGCATCAAATAATTACATAATAAAACCAAAGCATAAATTAACCATATAACATTTTTGGGTACCCTAAATCAATCTRGAGTCCAATATAYAGTTGACGCAATCTCATGTTAATATATACATGTGGTTTCCTATCACACTAGGTAAGCCATTAGTAACATATACAAAATAACGTATACAACTTTTTCCATTTTAATCTGTCATAACCATATGAATTCACAACATTATTTATGTCATCTCAATGCAAAATAATTTTTTCATATCATCATATAAGCATTTAAATGAATCCATTCAAAATCATAGTTTAAAATTAATTAGATAATTAAAAAATTTCATCATCAAAGTACGAATCAAAAAGACATGTCATCTATAAACAATTTTCCTCGATAATAATACTTGGTCTATCACACAAGTAGGAACCAAATGGGACACTACATACACCCCCTCTTCAGGAAAATTTGTCCCGAAGTTCTATAATAAGTATGAAATTATTTATGTATCTCATTTTCATCCTCCCAAGTAGTGTAACTAGGACTATATCTATCCCATTGGACCTTTACCTAATCTACCAAGCGACATCAAAGTTTGTGAGTGTGCTCATCCAAAATGTGGATGGATTCAGACACCCCCTCCCCCCCCGGCCTCCCTCATCCAACATCTACAAATAACTCACACCAATGACATGAGAATGATCTGAAATATAATGGCGTAGCACATATACATGAAAAACATCATGGATACGATCTAATGATAATGCCAATGCAAGATGATAAGAAACTAGTTCCTTTCTTTCAAGAATTTCAAATGGTCCCACATATCATGGAAACAATTTAGCTCCTTTACCAAACTTAATTGATCTCTTTTGTAGTGTTACTCACAAGAATTATTTGCGCCCAACTTTGTAATTTATATCAACTTTATGTGCATTCGCATATCTATTTTTGTCTATCTTTTTATTCCTTCAATATTCCCTTAATAATTTGCATTTGTTCTTCCACTTCTTGGATTACTTATAATCTGACTAAGACTTTATTCTCTAGCCTATCCCAACTAATAGGTGTCCTACATGGTCTACCATACAAAAATTAAAATGGTATCATCTTTTTCAAAGTTTGATAACTATTGTTATATGCAAATTCCATAAGAGGTAAAAAAAAATTGTTTTTGTTAAACCATTGCATACATACATAACATATCTTCCAATATTTTATTTATTATTTTGGTCTATTCATCAGTGCCCATTTGGTATGATGTTCTAAAATTAAGTTGTGTTCTCAATACTTCTTGGAAACTCATCTGAAATCTTCCCATAAATATTGACCCTCTTTCTGAGATTATCTTCTTTGGAATTCCATGTAATATTACTATTCCACTCATGAACACTCTTGCAATCTTTGATACTTGGTAAGTAGTTTTTATTGTGATAAGGTGTGCACTTTTTGTCAAAATTTCTACTACCAAAAATATAGAATCATCTCTCTTTAGGTATTCCAACAACGAAATCCATCAAAATCACTTTCCATTTTGATTTTGGTATCACATGTGGCTGCAAAAATCTAGTCGAGTGTTGATGTTCAACCTTCACTTGCTTACACTCAAGACATATAGCTATAGAATTAACTATGTCTTTCTCCATTTCTTTCAAAAAGAATGGTGGTTTTAAGTCCACATTCATCTTCTTGACTCTTGGATGAACCATATAAACTACTCTATGATATTCATTTAATAATAAAAATTGAATTTCATCATTTAGTGGTACATATATCCTTCCATAATATAGTAGTAAGTCATCATCATCTAAGGCATATCATTCATATTTTGGAACCCTCGTTACTTCATTTTCTAGTTCCAATTTAATTTCTTTGTACTGTTCATCTTCTAATTTTAAATTCAATATATTTTCTCATAAATTCATTTTTAATGGCATAATTGAGAATACATGTGGCCTACAACTCAAAGCATTCACCACTCTTTTTGGTGTTTATATAATGTATGATATGTAGAAATCATACTCACTTAATAATTTGGACCACCTCCTCTACTTATCATTCAAATTACTCTACATAAATATGTGTTGAAGTCTGTGATGATTTTTCTTCAATTCAAATTTCCTTCCATCTAAATAATGCCTCCAAATTCTTAATGTGTGAACTATCATTGCAAGTTCTAAATCATGCATCACAAGGTTTTATTCATGTGGTTGAAGCTTTCTTGAAGTGTAGGAAATCATCCTACCTCTCTGCATTAATACTCCACCTGATGCTTCCTTTGATGCATATACACATACTAGAAAATCTCGATCCATATCTAGTACTTTCAAATAGGAGTTTTCATCAATAATTCCTTCAATTTGTAAAATGCTTCCTCGCACCTTTCTCTCCATATAATTTCTTATTTTTCTTTTGTAATTTAGTAATAGGATTTGTGATCTTCAAAAATCCATGCACAAACCTTCAATAATATCCCACCAAACCCCATAAAACTACATACTTCATGTACATTAGTAGGTATTGTCCATTCCATAACTGCTTCTATTTTTTGGGTCCACTGTGATTCTTTTGTTTGAAATGATATGCCCTAAGTAATGAATCTTTTATTCATAAAACAAGCATTTAGAAAAATTTCCATATAACTTATGCTCTCTAAGACATTATAATACATGTCTTATATGCTCTTCATGTTATTCCAGTATACAACAATATATCAAGATATCATCTAAAAACACTTGCACAAAATTATCAAGGTACTCTCGAAATACTCCATTTATTAAATGCATAAATACTTCTAGTGCATTCATTAATCCAAACTTGGGTAGCACTAGAAGGGGTTGTGTGTGTGTGTGTGTATGTGTGTGTGTGTGTATGTGTGTGTGTGTGTGTGTATGTGTGTGTGTGTGTGTATTGAGGCCAAAGTGCATGTGTGATTAGGCCAGCGATCCTAACAAACGTATTATGTATTCACACTCATTTGTATTAATAAAATACATCATTGGTGCAGACCAAGTCGGATGAAAGAGTATGGGAGGATAGGACTCCACGAGAGGGAAAGGGGGATAAGGGAAGGGGGCTAAGGGAAAGGGGCTAAGTCTTGGGGGTTTAAGACAAGGAATAAAATAATATTATTCATAATTCATGATTCATAAGCTTTATGTTATAATTTTATAATAAGTTCCTAAGTGAGAGCAACGAATTACCAAGTGGAGTCAAAGACATTTCCTAGAGTGACAAATGTCAATATAGGAACATGCAATATAATGTGTAAAACTTAGTATAATTATCATTATGTCCTCATCATTCTTCTAATAATTCGCTCATTCTTCCATCCATCATACATACCTTGGTTGGAGAGTGTAAGAAGAAGTTGGATTTGACTATTACCCAATAAATCCTTGGTGGTTTGGCTAGAAGAAGCAGGTTGTCAGGCCTGTGGAGGATTATCTCTGGGTGAGAGAGTTGTTGGGAATAGTTTTCCCTTTGTGTGGGATATTGGGTGTTGAAACTCCTTGAGAAACCTTGTGTTCCAAGTGTTATAGAGATCTTAGACTTCATTCCTGGCTTGTTGTTGAAGATCTAGAAGGGAAGTGGGACAGCCTGAAGGATTGTTGAGCATAGAAAGGGGAACATTTCCTTGGGTGGGACAAGCTATGGGGAATGAGAAGATGTGAGCTAGAAATTGTTGTTGGAGTGTTTTCATGAGCTTATGTTGTTGGTTCAAACCTTAGTTGGCTTAGGAGTCTTTTCCCTGGTGGACTCATAGCCCTAGCTCGACGGTGACCTGTTGTTGAGAGTGTATGAATAGCAAAGTCTATGGTTGGGAGGAACGTATGAGGTCTGCACTCATTTTGGCAAATTATAGCAAAATATAAGTGTCATTTTACGTGTGTTCACATGATTTTATTGTTTGTATGTTTGTGTTAAATATGTTTATTGAAATGGTACATAATTATGCATGGTTGTGCACGTTATTGTTAGTTTCACATAATTTTTGCATATGCAGGGAATTGTAATTAATAGAGGTTATGTGTTAGTTAATTCTATCCATAATGGTAATAGGATTCTAGCGTGAGGCTTGAAGCATCATGTGTGCAGGATTGAATCACACGCACTAGGAAATAGTTGTCGCGCACAACAGAAGGCCAGTTGTGCACGCATGGATGGTCTTAGTGGGTTACTTCCACAGTTAGAATTGTTATTAGAGAAGAAATATTTTGTGATGCAACTTAGCTTGGCACTAGGTACGCCACATTGAGGTTAAAGAGAAATTTTTCAAGTTTGTTGGTAACAAGGGATGTTACATTGTGGTATCAGATATTTTGGTTCAACACTAGACTTGTATGGGCCTGAGATCAATATGAAGTTAGCGAGTCATGCATTTTCAGGATGGTTACGATAGTTGCAAGTTGGAAATATAGAAAAATCAATTAAGCAAAGAAAGGACATAGGTGTGCTAAGTATTGGAGTTGCATGGTGCAGAGCTAGTGTTGTGCGCAAAATATTGGTGTGCAAAGTGTGTGCACTAAATTTTGGCGTAATGCGATGTCGAGCTTGTGGTGCATACGTAATGTTGGTGCATAGTGTGCACACGTTGAATATTGGTGTCACGTGGAGTAGAATTGTTGGTGTGTAGTGCGTGTGTGATGAATATTGGCGCTGCATGGAATGGAATTAAGTTGCACGTGTAATGTTGGTGCGCAGTTTGTGCGCATTGAATATTCATGCCGCATTAAGTAGAATTGGTGGTGTGCATGGAGTATTGGTGTGCAATGAGTGGAAATTGAATATCGGAACTGCGTGGAGTAGAGATTTTGTTATGTGCAGGATATCAGTGTGCGGTGAGTGTGCACTGGATATTGGCATTGCGCAGTCCAAATCTTGTGATGTATGTGGAACATGGTACGCAACAGAAAGGTTGTGCGCACTAGATATTAGTATGATATATAAAATTTGTGCACACTAGGTATTGATGTGTGGCACAAAAGGTTGTGTGCACTAGATATTGTGTGTTGTGTAAAATTTGTGTGCACTAACTATGGGTGCATGGTGCATGTGCAGGATTAAGGTGCATGTTAAGCCCTAAACAGTGGCACATTACCCCTTAATTGGGGAATATTGCATTAGTAATGTTATTTTATTTATGTCGGCTTGGGTCCATTAGTTGTAATTTTACCTTCTAGTCTCCTATATATACCAAGGAGACATTTTCATTTGGAATCATCTTTTACTTGGACATTTATGTGGTGTATAAGGAGGTTTCCCCATTGAAGAGGCTTATTGTCTAAAATTCTCTCTTTTTCAAGGCGTTGAGTACTTATTCTGAGGTTTTTCTATGCTATATTGATATTTGGTTCTTAACATATGGTATCAAAGCTCAAGGTCTTGGGGTTTCGCTGCTACATCTGAGACACCTAGGAATTTTTGCTATAAATTTTTTTCCACGACGTTTACGAAGGAACGGATTGGAGAATATTTAGTATACGGATCAAGGTACGTTGGGTTAAAATTTCATCTCCTGAGGAATTATAATTTCGAAGATATAGCCTGTGTAAGATAAGGTTCTGGAATCATCCTCAATTGAGTCATTGTGGAATTTTCGCTATAAAAAAATTTCTGTAACATTTTAGACCCTGAAATTTGGATCTATTCACAGAAATTTATAAGGTATTTTTGGTAAAAGTTTCAGCTTCTAGGTCATCTTACATTTGTATATACACCATGTGGAAGATAGGGTATCTGACTAGTCCTATTGACTAGTCTCAAGCAGGTGATCCGAGTAAAACAATCATAACTTATTCCTAGAGTACAAAAATTGGGTGAGATTAGTTGCATTGGATAGTGGACAGTCTGTAGTATTTCGAGTACAAGTTTTATAATTTTATATCAATTATTTTGTGTGGGGCATGCTATACAAGTGAGATCTCCTGGAAAGTCTAAAAATCAGCAAGTTGTGGGGAAGTTACCATAAATTCCACTTGGCACATCCAATTTTGATCAGACCTATGGAATTGCAGAGAAGAAATATCAAAGAACTACAAAAAATAAATTTTCATACCCAGAAGGGATGAAACTTTAGAGATATAGCAAAAGAAAGATTTTCTAGAAGAACCACCTCAAAATCAAGGTTCAAAAGTGATACTTGGCCAACATGCCACCCAAAAGGGGAACTTCTACACCAAATAAGCCTCCAGACAGTCCTACTTGGACTCTGGATGAAACTGAAGAAATGTGTAGGGACATAAATGAATTACAAAACAATACAGTGACAAAAGATGAACTACAAGGGATGATGGATTCAACTGAAGCTAAATTGGAGGCAATAATGGATACTAATATGGATGATTTAAAAAGGGAGATCATGGAAGGATTGAAAAATTTCCTAATAGAGAGGATACCTGAAAGTGAAAATGTATCCCATGAAATTCATGATGAGGACACAAGGAATATGAACCAAGAATGGAGAAACTCCACCTTTGGGTTGAATACCAACCACGTTCCTAAGATCAATATGAGGAAGTTTGATGGCAAGGACCCAATCACATGGATACTTCAGATGGATCAATTCTTTGATCTACATAATATCACACATACACAAAAGGTATGAATTATTTCTTTATGTTTAGAACCCAATCAATTTGTATGGTATAGATGGATTTGTTCTCTCAAATCACTCATCACTTGGACAATTTTCACAGAAGAAATGATAGCACACTATGAGGATACAAGGAGCAATACCTTCTTTATCCAATTGATAAATCTCAAGCAAAAGGGTTTAGTTACAGAGCACATTGAGAACTTCCAAAGATTGAATATAAAGGTAATAGATATTCCAAATGATCACTTGATTGATGTATTCATATGAACTTTAAAGGATAACATTCAACATGAGGTTTGCCTTTGCGAACCCAAATCATTGGAGAATGCATTTAGGGTGGCAAGAAATGTTGAAAGTAAAAATATGGTTATGGCTACTAGAGGACCAATCCTAACATCTATAGAGAGAATAATTCTCCTTCTTCTAAAACACCTCAACCTACAAGGTTGAAACCTCAACAATTGGAGGAAAGAAAAGAAAAAATTTTATGCTTTAATTGTCACAGCAAGTATAGTAAGGGACATACGTGTGGTGAGAAGAAATTATTCTACATAGATTGTGAAGAGGGAGAAGAACAAGAACCATCTCAAGATGAAAATGTAGAAGCAATTTATTCTAAATATTTGACTCTCACAATATCGTGTAATGCATTGGCTGGAATTAGCACTCCTCAAACCCTCAAGATCGAAGGATATATCAAAAATAAAAAGGTAATAGTCCTCATTGATTCTGGTAGTACTCATAATTGTATTCACTACAAATTAGCCAAAGCTCTCAATTGCTTTGTATATCCAATGCTAGAGTTTCAAGTAATGATTGTAGATGGAAGAACTATCAATTGCTCAGGAAAATGAAATAATATCAATCTTACTATGGGGGAATATGTAATTAATAGTCCAATGATTATTATACCCATGGGTGGTGTTTATGTTGTACTAGGAATCCAATGGTTACAATCATTAGGAACAGTGGCTTTTAATTTTCAAGAAATTTTCATGAAATTTTCATTGGAAGGAAAAGGAATTGAGTTAAGAGGTATCACAGGGAAACACACTAAGGTGATAAGCTCTAATGGCATTACAAAATTATTGAAAAATGGGCATCAAGGTTTTATTGCGCAACTATGCTCACTAGATGTTCAAATATCTAAGCCATCTATTCATCTAGATCTCCAAGGGATCATTGATAAGCATTCCAAAGTATTTGAAGATATTCCCAAAATCATCATCATGATATTCACCTAATTCCTGGGAGTGTTCCTCCTAACATCAGGCTGTACAGATACCCTTATGCCTAGAAGAGTGACATTGAGTGTATGGTTGTAGAAATGTTAGAGGGTGGCATTATTAGACCTATCCAAAGTTCTTACTTTGCACCGGTGGTAATGGTATTCAAGAAATATGGTTCATGGTGTATGTGTCCAGATTATAGAGAGCTCAACAAGATCACTATTAAAGATAATTTTCTCATTCCTGTCATTGATGAATTGTTAGATGAACTACATGGATCAATATATTTCACAAAGTTGGATCTTCATTCAGGGTATCGTCATATTAGAATGAAGGAAGAAGATATCCCAAAAACATCATTTCGAACTCATGAAGGCCATTATGAATTTTTGGTCATGCATTTTGGCCTTACAAATGCACCTTCCACATTCCAAGGGTTGATG
>ML785599.1:154260-165614 GCA_009831015.1 Picea engelmannii | reverse complement strand
TTATATAAATATATTATCAAGGAAAAAATAAGCTAAATGCAATTTGGACATTTGAAAAAAAAATTACAAGTTAAATGAGTACATCAATAAAAAATAGCATACTAACCTTGCAAGTTCAAAATCCGAGCTATGTAGATCAAGAATTGGATTTGTTCAATCGGTGGGTGATGGAAAAAATAAACAGCTCAAACAAATGCCAAGAACAGTGTCGCAACTATATCAATTGTGTCACAAAGTCTCTTAAAGTCACGTATATATAGATAAAATAGTCAACTAGCCGTTAACACCGACCAATGAGATAGACAATTTTTTTGTCGCTATTGCCACGAAAGTTTGTCGCTATAGCGATAAAAATCCGGACTAGGTTAAATTAAGATTTTCGTCGATATTGCGATGAAATTTCGTGGCAATAGCGACGAAAATCCCGCCTTGTTTAAAAAAAATGTGAAACTAGTGGAAGCATGGAAAATTTTCGTGGAATAATCCGCCCATATGTAGTAGTGTGATGTTAGAAACCGCAAGAATACCTAGATAAAACCACCAAAACCAACTCCTTCCACTGCACTATTAGTCCACTAGGTAAAAATATTGGCGAAAACTATGAAAACTGGGTAAAACTTTTCTACAAATATTAAAAATAACCAGTTTTACCATACCAATTGAGTTTTTAACCCACATAGTGCATTTTGGACCAATTTTCCCGGGATATTCAAGTGCCAATTGTAGGAGCTACAAGTGATGTAATTGACAATCGTCTAGACCAAGTAATCTTTCCCTCCTCTTCATTTCTAGTGGATTAGAATTTTACATTAGGCCTCATTTTTTTAGTTTTTTAAGGCGTTACTTAGGAATTAGGGTGTACTTGGGTTGTAGTTCATCGAGTTGTGTATATGGATGCATGTGCATGGGAAAGGCAAAGTCGTCCCACGTATATTCATCCCTACATGTGATTGTTACCACAACAGCCTGCGTACAAGCCCATAAATTGGTTTTTTTAATAATTTTGACTCAAAAAATAGATTTCTTCTTGCAAGATGGTACTTGAATGGAGAGAAAGAGAGCATGAGGAAGTTGATGATGTAGTGGAAAGAGATCCCTTGGCCCAAATAGCATTAAAAATATGTGGGATTTACAAGTTTTGGGATCTCAAAGGGATGAGGGATCAAGTGAGATTGCTCAAAATGTTGGTGAAAGTTTGGGATCCAAATACAGAGGTCTTCAACCTCAATGGGAAACCATTGAGAATTGAAGTTGTGGATATCTATTTCCTTACAGGATTGTCTCATCGAGGTGATGTGGTGAACCTCAAATCCTGGGGATCTGGGAGTGGCATGAACATAGAGGACTACATTGCCATTGATTGTGTTGCAAGAATAGAAAAGGTAGGGATCCAACTCCCCATTAGGGCGATCAACAACCTGAGTTTGAAGATCATCATTATCGTTCTTACACGGATCATGGGGTCGGCCTTGTTACACCAGGCATCAAGAGCATTGATTTTCTATATAGTGGTGTGCTTACAACCCACAATTTATGATTGGTGCAGCTCACTACTAGCTAACATGAAGATCCATTTGACAAACTGAAAACAAGGTAGGAAGAGGAACTTCGGGTTCGCATCTATCGTGTGTAGTTTTTTCTTCGAGTGGGTTCTAGGATTGATCCCTAGAGTCGAGATTGTTCCACATAGACCGCACAATCCATCCATGTCATGGTGGACCAAGGTCATGAGATGGTTGGGAGGTGGTAGGGTTCCAACCCCCTACAACGATGATTTCTTCTTCTGGTGGCGTCGGTAGATGATATCCCTAGACATCTACCCTTATGCAAGGATCAACTACAGAGGAGATCCATACATGCCATTACCACCAGGCTTCGCCTATGGTGATATAGGTATGAAACAATTTTCAAATATATTTCATTTCTTGTGTTTTTCAAAAGAATAATATATATATATATATATATATATATATATATATATTTGGATGGTGTCAAGTATTTTAACAAAAATGATTTATTTTCCAGACGTAGGTTTATGACGGTCGAATGGATTCCCACGACACCGGGGGGATGAGCCATTGGGAGAATATGCAGAGAGAGTGCTTCAAAATGTGTAGGGAAACCTGTCTCGTTTGACACACGGGATTCACATGGTTCAGGTAGAGGATCTACCAGAGGCAATGCAGCGGCAGGTGGTGGGTGTACCCCATGCATGGGTGTGACTCTTTCGGTGTCTCGAAAACTTTATAGTATGCTATCATGACACACATCCGGTGTCATAGGCGTATATTCCATGGTCATTGTATCCATTGGATGTATATGTATTTTGGGGGTGTGAGCCCCATTTTGTACTATAACGCCATATTTTTGGAGAGATGAAATATATTAAAAAAACCTTGGTCTTCAGCTTTACTTATGTTACAATGTGTACATTGATAAATGTGTTTTATTTACTTTACTTATGTGACAAATGCCAATCTAAAAAATAATTATCATATGCATCAGATACATAATTAGAACTTCTGGGTATGTGATTATAAGTAATAAAATCAAAATTTTGTTCCAAAAGTCGTACTCATAGGAATCGTCGAAGTAGAGTAGGATCTCGCACACGGTAATTGTCGTTCAACTGACATACTACTAAGCAGGAGTCTAGGCAAACCTCTAAAGACATAACACCATGTGAAATGGCATCATGTAAAATCTTTATAATGGCGCTATATGCATCCACATTATTCGTTGATTGCCCTAGACAAACGCCACCTGAAGACACCAATTGACATTCAGGTGAGTAAACGACCCAAGTGGTGGAAGCCAAGTTCTATGTATGATGAATGGAACCTTCTGTGAATCCTAAGTAAACTGAAGACTTCATTGACATCTACCAACCAAGGGAAAAAATGATAAGCAAGTCGATGACACAAAGGAAAAGATATATATACACTAAGATACACTAGTATACAAAGAGTTACACCCAAGATTAGGGCTCAAGCATAATATCTTTTCAAGTAGAGCCCATTTCTGGACTCAGCCAGCATATTCCCTTCATAATATTCCAATTCATAGGCTCTTTTTTCTAAGACACGTTGCACGATATAAGGACTATGCCACATTAGGTTGAACTTTCTTGCCCCTAGTGGTTCTTTGGCTTGGTCATACAAGAGGACCAAGTGACCCTTAGCGTACTTCCTAGGACAGACAGACTTATCACATTGTACCTTGACACATTGTTTATTCGCTTCGATAGTCGCAGAGGCATATCGACGCTGCTCATCTAGTCTCTCTAGGTGTACGAGGCATTCTTCGAGATTGGAAGTGTCAGGTAGGAGCTTAACTGCCAATCTAAGGGAAGGGATTTCACAATCAATAGTAAGTATTGACTTCACACCATGTACTAAATGAAAAGGAGAAAAACCGGTGGAAGTCTTAAGTTTTAACCAAGGTTTGTTATGCCCAAAGTGTCGGCTAAAGCATTAGATGCCAGTCAAATTTTCTCTAGCTGACAATTTTCTGAAAATTAGTCTTGAGAGACTTGTTCACAACCTCTACTTGTCCATTTTCTTGGGGATAGTAAGGGAAAGAATGACCATGTTTAAACCATGGTTTTGATGCTAACTCTTTTATCATTTCATTATGAAAGTGATTGCCATGATCAGTGACAGTCTCCCTCGGGATTCCGAACCGGGATATAATTTGATTGAACACGAAAAATGCTACAGTCTTCCCATCGGATTTAATCATAGGCATGGCATCTTCCCATTTAGTAACATATTATATGGCCACAATGATATGTTGATGCCCCCCAGCCGAAGTCGGGTTGCAGTCCACAAAATACACCCCCCACTTGGTAAAGGGACCGATGGTGATGATCGGATGAAGAGGGGTTGGATGCGAGTTGATTTTATGAGTGAACACCTAGAAATGGTGACACTTCTTGACCGCTTCGATAGAATATTTAAAAATAGACGTCCACAAATAAACAACTCACAATATTTTTTGGGTTGTCGCAAGCCCAGATAGATGACCACCACAAGCCCCACTGTCACATTCATTAAGAAATGACTCATCCTCTTCATGAGTCAAGAAACGACGCAAGATATTATCTATGCCAAAGCGATACAATGTGTCACTGAAGATAAGGTAGTTTTTAGCTTGATACCATATACGTCGTCGATCATCTCTCGATAGATGCTAAGATAACTTCAAGGTTTGAAGATACATCAAAATGTCTCCATACAACATGTCTGAAGATGAGATAAGGAAAATGTTTTCATCCTTGAATGAATCGACATGAATGACGTCCTCATCTAATTGAGGGAAGTCTAATATTAACTCAGAAAAAACTAGCGATTTCTTGGATTTCACCAAAGAAAAATCGAGGTCGAACTCTTGCAAAATGACAATCCATTTATTATATTTTCCCCATATGATATGCCTAGTAAGGACGTATTGAAATGGATTGACATCAGCAAATACGGTAGTTTTTCAAAGCAATATATAGTGTCACAATCTTTGAATTGTGTGTACGGCAGCCAAAGCTAGCTTATCAGCATGAGAGTACCTAAGTTCAGGGTTGATTAAGTTTCAACTAAGGTAGTAGATGACGTGCTCATAGAGATCATCATCCTTATAAACTAAAACCATACCAACAGTCCCTTCAGATGCGGCAATATAAAGCAAGTAATATTTGTTGTAGTCTGGAGGCTTCAGTAGAGGCGTCAATACCAAGGATTTCTTAAGAGCATTGAACTATTCCCGGGCTCGCTCATCCCATATAAATGGAGTGTCCTTCTTCACGATATGCATGAAACAATTATTAATATTGGTATAATTTTCTATAAAACGATGTAAGAAGTTAGATTTCCCCTATAAACCTTGAAGCTAAAAAATGTTGTGCGGGGGAGGAAATCGAAGTATTTCCTCAACCTTCAAAGGATCCACCATGATCCCAGTCTCAGAAACTAAGAATCCTAAAATATGACCCAACCTAACGCAAAAGATGCACTTATTAGGGTTTAAACAGATGTGATAGTAGAGCCATATCTTGAAAAATATTCGACGGTGGGTAGAGTGAACCACTCTCTTGCGAGAGTGAGCAGAGAGATCATCGAGGTAAGCTTCAACTATATGCTTGAGATCGTGAAAAGAGAAGGTTGTGGCTTGTTGGAAGGTTGCTCTGATGGTTTTAAGGATGAAAGGAATTTTTCGGTATGCGAAAGTACCCCAAGGAAAAATAAATTTCATCTTATGTTGATCCTTGGATTTGATCTTAATTTGATTGTATCCTGAAATTCGTCCATAAAATAAAAAACCTCACTTCTCGTACACTCATCGAGAATCTGATCAATGAAAGGTGTCGGGAAGTTTTCTTTAGGACAGGCATTATTCAGGTCTCAAAAATCCATACACACACGGATGGTTCCTTGTTTCTTCTTCACTGGAATGGGATTGGATACCCATTCAGTCAAGGGAACTGGGTAGATAAAACCAGCATTACGCAGCTTCTCCACCTTTTCCTTAATAGTAGGGGCCTTCCTAGGATTAACAGTTATAATTCATTGTTGAATAGGTTTTAGCATCCAGGTGGGTTTTTATCTCATGTTCAATAATGTGAGGGTCAATCCCTAGCATCTCTTCATATTACCAAGTGAATACAACATGGAATTATTTGAAGAGATCAATGTAGATCTGAATTTCTTCAGAAGAATAATCTGCACCGATATATACATTTTCAACTTTACCAAGAATGCGAGATATTTCGATCATGACGGTAGGATAAATACTCGCCATGTTTCCTTCGGCATAAATGTTGTGTGTATCTAGTGGAAATACAGTGTGACCGACCATCTCACTCAAGGTAGATCTAAAATCGTCCTATTCAATCCTAACAAGCTCTGGGAGGAAGCAAAAGTGATGATGCATGTCATCACATGGCCTATCGGGACCATTCATGGCCTCCATGATGGCTTCATTGTTGGGTATGTGTTATATTCTTTGCATGTGTGTGTGTGGGCACGTCAGATACGACAACTGCAGATTTTTCTATTTTTAGCGGATTTTTAAATTAATCCCGGATTAAGGGATTAGGGTTTTGGTATCTACGGAATACCTAAAAACATTGTATATATTGTATGGCGAATGGTGAAATTTGAGATAATGAAAATAAGAAAGGTTTTCCCGGTTGAGGGTTTCCAGTATAAAATCTTTGTGTACTCTGTGTATGAGCCATTGATTAATTTGTATATTGCTTAAGAATCTATATGCATTGCTTTACTTTGCAGGTTTAAAACTTACATTCATCTGAAGGTAAAGTATCATCAAGGAAATCATGTGAACAAGTCGATGAGGTGGCTCATACGGGCTTGAGAACAAGATACTCCTCATCCGTCTATGAGGCAACAGGATCCAGGTTAGCAGTAGAGTCAAGAACATAGCCTGATATGTTATCTTTGTTGCTGACAGTGGCATTGCCATCTTAGTGTGTGATTGACCTTAACAAGACATGGTTGGGGAAGGTAGTTTCCAAGGATCATTAAAATACAAAGTATAGAAATGAATGGACCTCGTTGACAAAAAATGCCTACTGGACATGGCATAAATGTGGTGAATTGGTGCCACAAAAGCAAGGTACCCATAAGGGAGGAATACATTCTGACACCAATGTCCTTAGTTTTCGGCTAATAATTATCGATCACTGGTATCGATGATCCAACTGATGCATTGGGACTAGCATGCACAAAGGATAATTAATCAATCGTCATGATTTTCCCCTCGTGAAGAAAACATAAAGTACGGAAAATGGACGATACGACTGCAGTCATAGCATAAGTCCAGTTACACCCTAGCAATAATTTATAATCGAGGGGCGCATCAACCACCTCGACATTTACCTCCACTATATTTCCACCTAACTGGACTGGAAAGGTAGGAAGAATACCATGGGGATGGAAAGAATGATCATCAAATGTAGTCAACATAGTTGGATATTGAGAGAGGGTTGCAGATCCAATGGCTTTCCAACAGGTTAGGGACATCACGCACGTTGCATCACATTCATCAATAATAGTATGTTTTATGGTATACTTTGAGTAATCCACATGGATTTGGAAGGCCATGTGGTAAGGCAAGCGAGACTGAACATCCATAACGTCAAACTTGATAACCTTAGAGCCACATGGGTATAGATCTCCTAAAGAAGATAACAAGGTGTTCCTCTATGAAGGACACGTATGGAGCACCTCAAATTTCGACATCGCACAAGGGGTTTGACCCAGATCCTTGCCAATAGAGTAGTTCCGGGTAGCTCTAGAATTAGGGTCATGGGTAGAGCATTTTAGTACTCCTTTCAGAACATGAGGTGGAGGCTTTGGCTTTTCGATCTGCAAAGGGATTTCCGGAGGAAGGGGAGACTCTAGACCTGGAACATCCTGTGAAGAATTGTAATTGTGAGACCGAGTGGCTACATTAATATGAGAATTAACCATATCTACGCATATACAGTTTCCTTCATGCATCGGAGGGTTTTGATTCCCACTCTCTACATTTTCATCATTAGAGGAGCTCGAGGCCATGTGTTGATTATGAGAAAAAGGATTATTCAGCACCACGAGCGGTTGACATAAGAGCCTCGCAGCTTCCTCGAGTTTCGGGCACAAGTGGGTAAGATGATCATCAGTACAAAGCTTGCAAGGAAACTTCACCTTTCACTTCTCTTTCTTATCCTCACCAGCATTAACCTTCAATCTATCATTTTTAGCATTGTCCTTGGTTTTATTATCATTCCTCCCACCCTTACGATTACCTCGTCATTTCCTTTTATTCCCTCTTGGTTGTTGGTTACCATTCGGGTTGGTCGACGTCTGCACAGAATGTACGTCCACCGACTGAGTGGGAGTGGAGGATACAAATGAATCTTGTCCTCCTACAGACTAGCTTAGAGACAACTCTTTCAACTGGTTTGTTACCAAGTCTGTATATTTAACATTTGCAGAGCCTATAATGCCATCGGCATGAGGCTCGGTACTTTGTCTAGGGTTGTAGTTTGACCTCGGTGCATCAAGAAGAATTGTGTATAACATCCTAGACTGAGCATATGTAAGATCTAAATGTTAAGATTTTAAAATCACTTCCTCTTCAAATGTAACTCCAGATGTAGAAACATCCTTCGAAATATAAGGCAGTAAAGACTTAAGAAACCATTCCAACAGGAACTCTGGAGGAATGTAGGCTTTGATCAACCTCTTTCGTCTACGCCACTCTTGGATATGGTCTGATATGTGGGTGGATTTGTCCTGGAAAAGGGACAACATAAGTTCTATCTTGGCATCATAATGAACCGGCAACTTGAAGTGGTTGAGAAAGACTAAAACCATCTGGTTAAAGTTACTGTATTTTCCCCCTGGTAACTTGATGTACCATTTCACAACAACCCCCGTGAGGGTGAATTGAAACAGTATCAAATGAATAGAATCGTCGTTAAGAGAATTTGAAGAGCACCAAAGATGAAGAGTAGTGACATGATCACCAGGATCCTCACCATTCTTTCCTTCGAATTTCAGAATATATGAAGGACTCTTGGTGGGGAGGGGGGGCCATGACAAATCATGACACATCGGATCATTCATTAATCTTGATAATTTTGGAAAATTAAGCGTGGACAGAAAAGGGATATGGGGTTGTGGCAATTGAGACCATGCTCCTCGAAAAGGTGGTTCCAGGGGAACTGCATCCCATCCAAGGTTTCGGTATGCACCATGGCCCTATCCAGGATTGTAAAATCCCCCTCTAAACTGCTTCATAAGGGGTTAGTTGGGCACCATTCCAGTAGGAATGTTATGATGATGATTATAAATATTTCCCCCAAACGGAGTAGCTCCGGGTTGGGGGTTGCCTAAAGTATGAAACTAACCTCCCCTGGGTGTAAATCCAGAGGATAGAGGTGGTTTCATCATGCCAAACATGTTGGTCGAAATCAATGTGGAGGAGGTAGGTGTAAAGGACAGAACAAAGGGAGAAACTTGTTTTCCCAATTGATTACTCCATCTAGGAGCATTAAGACTAGGATTAGACCCAAGGTGAAAAGGATGTTGGCTTCCAACGGTGGGATTTGTTTGGGGAGTGTGAGCTCCACCAAACGAGAGTGGAATATGTGGAGGATCCATGCCCCCAAGTCCAATACTAGGATTTTTATTCGTCGTTGGAATGGATGAAGAAAATTGCGATGTCAAATTTGGCATACCATAAGAGAAAGGGATAGAGGTCATAGGAATGGACCGAGTATTGTACCTAGGTGTACCAAAAATATACCCAAAAGGGTTCGTCACTATCGATTGAGTAGCAACCATAGGCTGGATAGTAGTGATGACTGGAACCTCTGTCACTACAACCGCAGTGTTTGAAGACGTCGAAGGAGATCCATTAACTAGTGTAGGTATGGGAGTCGAAGGACTCTTAGTAACTTTCTGACCTGACTCGGTACTCATAATTGTATGATCGCAAGTCTGGTAGGTGGAGGTGTGTGTACCATGTTTGATAACTTTATGCCTTTTAGAAGGCAAACACTCAAGATGTGGTGGTAACTTTAACAAGTGGCGGGACCTACGAGGAAGCGATTATGGCTCCATAGTGACTCAAGACTCGATATATAAAAAGAAAACTCTTAAGTCCAACTAACAATCAAAGAGCACACCAAAATAAACAAAAGGCCAAATGCACACAAACAGTATAAAATGCCTAAAAAGGGGTCTCCCTCACTAAAGTAGGTATGTCTCGCCCAAGAAGAGCCTGAGACTCCCTTCAAAAGATCGGAGGTATCAGAATCGGTTATAAGGGCCCTCATGGGCTTAACGGTGCAATCGGTCAAATCCCCCCTGAGAGGTAATCCTCCATAAAGGTTATGTTTTGTCCGACCCTTATCTGACTCAAGGTACCCATAGAATAACCCCTACAAGTAACCTATGTGGTTGCATGCGTCAACAAACTAAAGCCACCGCAATATAACCAATGCGCAAGTGAACAGTCATAAGTCGGGTCCACCATATGGGCAGGGTAACAAAGCCTGAAATATTTAAAGAACCACTTCTCACAGAGGTAACGCTACTAGAAAGACCCCCATATATGAATATATCCCCAAAAATATCTTCGACGCTAAGAAGGTATTAGAGGGATATCTCTACAACCAACTTCACACAACCTCATGCTTAACTCCAGTGTGAGCGAAGACTCCTAATGTCACTAATGATACAATGGATTTCACCACTCCCAAAGTCACACACATATGTTGAGTTTAATAGCCTTGGAGAAGTTTACTCACAAAATCTTATTCCAAGGCTCTATATCTTAAGCTAGTGTGTGAACACTAAAAAATAAAATAGTTTTTAATCAATTTCAAATTTATCGGCATTACTTTTAATGCCTTTTTTAACTCAAAATATGTGTGTTAGAAAAATAGGACCGTGGAGCAATAAAATAAAACAAATGCAGAAACAAAACATAGAAGACACACAATACAAGAGAGACACAGATTTACGTGGTTCACCCAGTGTGGGCTACGTCCACCAGAGAAATTGTCAGGTCCTTCCTTTATTATTATCCAGCAAATGAAGGGATACAACATACAGCAAAACCCAATGTAACTTCCTCTTCTTTCTCTCACAGTCTCCTCTCTCATAATACAATATTCACCATCATCCATAGCCGCAATACATTTCCCTCATAAAAGAGGGTTACCTTTTAGGGCAAAAAACCCTAACATAATCTCTACCGTTAGATCTACGACCTTATAATGAACGGTCCAGATTTACAATGAAATTACAATATACTTTTACAAGGCAATTTTTACTTCAGGGGCTTCGCCCCCAAACCCCTACTGGGGGCCCGCTTGCCCCCAGACCCCCCAGCCGGGGGGATAGGCCCCCCGGACCCCACAGAGGGGGTAACCCCCCTCTGCACTCCCTCACGTGGAAGAGTGTACATACTTCTGGGGTGTAAATACTTCATGGGGTATAAACACGGCTGAAAGTAAAAGACCTATAAATCAGGAAGATAATCAGCCTCCACAACCAACAATCTCCCACTTGGAGACTAATCTCAACAAATCCACCATTGTTGTGTATGCTGGACTCTGAACCTTCTTGGACCTGGAAAATTTCTCATTTTCATCTTCATTCTTGAACACCAACTGAAACTGAGAAAGAACTCAGTTTCTCCCTAGTTACTCCCTTTGTTAACATGTCTGCGGGATTCTGGCTAGTGTGTATCTTTTCCAGCTTCAATTGTCCATCTTCCAAGGCGGATCGTATGAAGTGGTACCTCAACTGTATATGCTTAGTCTTTGAATGGAAGGTTGAGTTCTT
>ML785599.1:114995-150311 GCA_009831015.1 Picea engelmannii | reverse complement strand
CAGAGGGGGTACCCCCCCTCTGCACTCCCCCGCGTGGAAGAGTGTACATACTTCTGGGGTGTAAATACTTCATGGGGTATAAACACGGTTGAAAGTAAAAGACCTATAAATCAGGAAGATAATCAGGCTCCACAACCAACAATGTGGTTGTGAAACTAATTATGTTGTGACTTGGCATATAAAATAAATGAATATGAATATAATGCAAAGTCCTAACTTCAATTCTCAAAAAAAATGATAAGCTTTTCACAAATGCAACTTTCAATTCAAATATGCAATTTCAATAAGATCAAGATCAATATCAAACAACCCAAATATGCAATTTCAATTTCCATGTATATCAATATCAATATCAAACAACCCAAAGATCAAAATCCAAAATGAAAAATGTATATTTTAGTATTTTCAATATAAATAATGAAAATGCAAGGATTGAATAACACCTTGATATATAGACCCTATTGTAAGAAAAAAGAGACAAACCAAGCAGGATACCAGGAAGAAAACACTCGGCCTAAGATGCAAGAACAACCAATGAAAATATGATGAGAAAGAAGAACCGCCCGAAAATTCAACCAAAGAAAGGTTTCCTATCACTCTGAAGGTACTCAACATGTATGACAGAGACCCAAGAAGACTCAGCAGCCATCAAAACTCACTCAGCAATCAAGCAGAAAGATTGATGTACGTGATTGTTTAAGAAAAAATCATGTATGTATGTGCCCTATAGAATGACATCTCGCGTATGTACACGTCTGTCAAGGGGAAAGTCGTGTATATGTATTAGAACACTGCTAGGTTAAGGATAAGGCCAAGAAACTCATATTGAAAATGAAAATAGGCTATCAAGAAATCAGATGACAAGGAAACTCAAGCTAACCGAGAGACATCAAAGGAGAAAAACACTCCAAACCCCAAAATAGAAGATTCAATCCCCAGTATGGTCGCCAATTATGTTATGAGGAAAAACACTCAATGGCATGGGATAAACCACAGTAGACAGAATAACTACAGAAATCAACTATAATCCCAATTATGCTATATAAATGTAAATGATAATAAGACAAGATAAAGAACCTACCTCGTCCAGACGTTTGATGAAGACCACCATTGAGCACGTGACCCAAAGATTTATACCTACAACTTTTCCTCAACAACCAAGAAAATCAATCATATGGTGATAATATATAAAGTTAGCACATACAATAGCATAGTCCATTAATATTCATAACAAATGCGCCCATGGAATAATAATTCAAATATTTGCAAGACATCAATTGGATGAAAAAAGAGTATTTCTATTAAAATATGATCAAAAAAAGTGTATGAGTGACAAACTTCCGTGTCGGCACGTCTCGGAACCAAGAAACTAAGTCCCTTCCAGTTGGGCCTCCACCACTTCAATCCTCCACCAAAGGAAAGATCATATAAGAGAGACAATGAGGTTCTCCATCAAAGAGGGAAGATCTTGGGGGCTAAACAATGTGTTCATACTTTAAAGGACAAAGGGATGCATACTCAATATGAAGAGAATAATTTATCCAGAGTAATTGTTCTCTCAAAACTTGAATTCTCTCCTCTTCCACAGCTTGGATATGGCTCATTTTATAGCCTTCAAATGAAACTGAAGGGTTGAGTCAAAATGTTTCTAGTATATGGAAGGTCAAGCATCATGGATCTTGTGACGTGACATGGAAACCCGACACATTTTTATTTTATTTTTGGCACAAAACCTGATGTACGCGGGTTGTAATGGTGTAACATGTGTATACGTATGTTGTATAGTTGTTAGGGCGCATATATGTGGAAATATATTATTTTTAGCTCTGGGAACTGCAAAAGGGGACTTCGTGTCTACATAGGGAAATGGAAAAGGCCTTCCTAGCAAGTTGCATGAGATGAGGCAAATCTTGCTATAACAACAAGAATATTTAAAGATGAACCCATTTGAAGCATTATATGGAAGAAAATGCAACACACCAATGAGTTGGGACAACCTAGCGGACAGAGTAGTGGTTGGGTCAGAATTTCTTAGAGAAATGGAAGAGCGGATAGTGAAAATTAAGCAGAATTTAAAGGTTACTTAGGACAAGCAGAATGCACAGAGAATATAAAGTGGGAAAGCATGTCTTGTTGAAAGTGAAATCCAGAAGAGTTCATTAAAATTGGGGATCTTCCCAAATCTCAAGCAAGATATCGTAGACCATTTGAGATCCTAGAAATAATTATCTATGTTGCATACATGCTTGCACTTCCTACATCCATGTGCATTCATAATGTGTTTCATGTGTCTTTTCTTAAAAAGTATGTGCATGATGTTAATCATGTAATTGATTGGAATGTGATTTAGGTGTAGCAAGAAGGAGACTTTCGAGTTTATCCTATGTGCATATTGGACCAGAAATTCAAGCTTCTCTGGAATCGAGCAATAGGATTGGTAAAGGTCCATTGGACCGGTTACAGTCCTCAAGATGCATACTACGAACATGAGGATGCCATGTGGAAAGAGTACCTGCATATTTTTTAATATTTTTTATTGTACATGTGTATATAATGCACTGAGTACAGTGCATAAATAAGGTGTAGGTGAATGTAATACCCCTAAGACAAACCCCAAGTTGTAAATGTGCATATTCTTTATAATATGGTGATTCGGGATTTTTTGGGCCTAAATTCCTTTGTGTGTGTGTGTGCATATATTTTGAGGTTAGAGTATATGTGTGATGAGGCCAATGAGCCTAAAAAAATTATTATGTAATCACACTCATTTTTTTTAATAAAATACATCACTATTGTAGACCAAGTCAGACGAAAGAGTATGAGGGGCTAGGACTCCACGAGAGGGAAAGGGGATAAGTATTGGGGGCTTAATCCAAGGAATAAAATAATATTATTCTTAAGTCATAATATTTATGTTATAATTTTGTCATAAGTTCATAAGTGAGAGGAATGAATTACCAAGTAGAGTCAAAGGAATTTCCTAGAGTGACAAGTGTCAAGATAGGAGCATACAATATAATGCGTAGAACTTATTGTAATTCTCATTATGTCCTGATCATTCTTCCAATCATTCACTCATTCTTGTATCCATTATTTGTACCTTGGTTGGAGAGTGTAAATAGAAGTTGTAGTTGATTGTTGCCCAGTAAATCCTTGGTGGTTTGGGTTGAAGAAGTAGGTTGCAAGGATTGTGGAGCATTCTCTCTGGGTGAGAGAGTTTCTAGGAATAGTTTTCGCCATGTGCGGGGTAGTGGGTGTTGTAAATCCTTGAGCAACCTTGTGTTCCAAAAGCTACGGAGCTCTGATAATTCTTGGTCGTCTTGTTGTTGAAGCCCTAGAAGGGAAGTGGGACAGCCTGAAGGGTTGTTGAGTAGAGAAGGGTGTATGTTTCCTTGGGTGGAACAAGTTGTGGGGAATGAGAGGTTGTGAGTTGGGAACTGTTGCTGGAGTGTATTCCTTAGACTATGGTGTTTTATGTTGTGGGTCAGGCCTTAATTGGATTAGGATCATTTCCCCCGATGGATTCATAACCCCACCTTGGGGGTGACTTGTTGTTGAGAGTGTATGAAAAACAGAGTCTACAGCTGGGAGGAACGTCTGAGGTTTGCATGGAGTTGATGAATTATAGCAAAAGATAAGTGTTGGTTTGGATGTGTTTACATGTTTTTATCGTGTGTATGTTTTTGTTAAATTTGTTTATTGAAATGGTACGTAATTATGCATGGTTGTGCATGTTATTGTTAGTTTCGCATAGATATTTCATATACAAGGCATGGTAGTTAATATAGGTTACATGTTAGTTAATTTTATCTATAATGGTAACAGGATTATGGTGCGAATCTTGAAACACCATGCACACAGACTGAATCGCACATGCTTGGAAACAGTTGTTGTGCATGACACAAGGTCGGTTGTGCACTGGTATCAGAGAAGAAATTTTTTATGGCATAACTCGGCTTAGGGGTGGGTATGTCTTGTTGGTAACATGGGATGTTACATGTTACATTCCTGGTTTAAGTTCAATCATTAATTCCAATTCTATTTTAGTTGGTAATCCACGAAATTCCTTTAGAAATACATCTAAAAATTCTAACAACGCTAGATATTATTCTAAACTCACTAAATCCTCCTTGAACTTGTCCATAGTTGTTATAGCATATAATTTACATCATTTTCTCATACTTTTCTTCAGTTGTAATGTTGAGATGAACCATTATAATGACACCTCTCTATTCAATCTAACTAAAATTGTCTTATGACCCGTGTCATCTACAAAATAAATATTCTTATTCATACATTATAATATTTCTTCATGAATCTCTAACCAATCCATACCTATTACTATAGTGTACAATCTCAAGTTCGTTGAATACAGTGATACTTGTAAACATATGTCTAAATCAATCTCACAATCCTTAGCTAAATTCCATGTATATTTTTTAATCTTGAAAGCCATTTCTACTTGATTGAAATCATCTTGATCAATTGTTCTTATAAAGAAAAAGCAAAATTACATTGTTTAAATGAGAATGGGTGAGTATCAAACCCGGCGCAAGGAATTAACTTTTGTGGTGAAGAACTTTTGATTCAAATACGGTTAAATCCTGATCTTTGATCATCGGAGATCAATGGATAAGATCAAAATATTGGGGATCGAGACTTGGTGAGCCATCTTAGCCACATCAGCACCATGATGGCAACCTCATCAGCGTCATGTGTCTAGTCATGTGAGTGCCACATTAGAGGGAGTTCATGTCAAATATATAACAAGTAAATCTCCAGATGTCACATGTATTGCCATGTGTCAGGACCTATATCGATGCCATGTCATGAAGAAGATGTGATGCAGACCCCCTCCCTCACCCAGGGTCTGCTAACCTCCCAGTCTAAGGATCTTCATATTTCAGGGCTGAAACAGCTCACAGGTTCCAACAAAACCTTTATCTGTAAACCCACAACCTTATCCCCCTCTTTTTGGTCCTAAATTTCCTTTCACAGGGATTTGATAGGTCAAGGACAAAGTCCACGTGACACTGGGCTCAAAACCAGGGGCTAAACTTTCAATCCCTGAAAATTTCGGGTCTCTGGAGATTTTTCACTTCGGGAGTTCCGACTAGTTGGAACTCAAAACCTCTCAGACACCTTGTCGATGCAACACTGAAACTTGGCCTCATATCAATGGAACATCCTAGTGTGCTATCAACGGCAGCAATTTCTTTGAATATCCGAGCTTCGAAAGTTCGGGGAACTTCTCGTTTCCACAACTTGCAACCTCTGAACTCCGAACTAGTGGAGTTGATCTTGGCCCTCCACATGTCTCTTTACTGATCAATGGTTGATGACACTTATTCCTTCAGGACTCCGATGTCTTGTGGGTCTCGGTATCCCCTTCCTCCCAGACTGGAAAAGTACTGTAGTTATCCTCTGTCTTCCACGCATCTCTCCTTTGCGATCTATGACCGGGATTATTTTTGGCTCCTAGGAATTTTGGACGTCCGCACAACTTCTGCACCCTAACTCCCCCGGAGTGCTAACCCACCAGATATTTGGATATGGCGACACGTGTCTCGCGAATGGATGACCATGATGAATGTGGGCCTTCTTCATTTGGAGGAACTGGACTTCTTTGTGATATGTACTTGAACTTCTCGAATAAACAAAGTCTGAAGGACTTCATACTTTAACACTGGCGCAACTTCTACACATCTTACAGTGGTCAGATCTCTAGAATCCTCCTAAAGGATTTCATTCGTTGGATCTCCCAAACAACCAAAACACTTCCCTCCAAAGAATTTCGGTCACTAACCTTCCTGAGCTTTACTCACTTGAGATAAATAAAATCCCTGACGCCCTCATGTGCACTCCTGCACTTTAAATCTTTTGACTTAGAAATTTTCTAAGTCCTTCCTGTTGAACTCTTATTCTTGCTATCCCTCCTGATCCTGGTTCCTCTGAGGTTTATGGACCTCGAGCACACTCCTTCCATCTTTTTAACTTCTCCTATGGGACTTCTCCAACACTTAAACTAAGTGTAGGCCCACTACACACCTTGCATGGGTCTTCTCAAACCTTTTCTCTCCTCTGAGAAACCGTGCATTCTCTGCACTTCAACTAATGACTATGCAGTCCTTGTACTTCCATTGTAAGTTCACGTTATCTCTCCTGAGCTTCTGAGTCTATCTCAACTGTGCCTACACACTCCTTGTGGAAAATGTGCACTCCTTGCACCAGGAATCTCAAAAGAGAAAACAAATGAAACTTACAGGAACATCATAGATTTCCACACTTAACCATGAAAAAAAAAACCATGCATAAAATATACATAAAACAGAGAACAAAAAGAAACATCACATGTACTCCAATAACTCAGATGAACACAACACCATACAATTGGAATCAAACCTCTATGCTTGTATTCATTCAGAAAATATGTACATGGAATCATACAGTTCTCTGCAACTCCTCATAAGATTCAACATCTCTCTCAGCAACAGTAACATTCAACCTCTACAATAACATTCAACAGCCTCATTTGGGCATACAATACATATATTTATACAATGAGGGGCTTCTTGATCCTTCCCTCCAACTTACCTTAGTGCTATCATGTCACAGTTAACACATTCGCCTACTTAGTCCTATTACAATAAATGGAATTTACATTCAGATATGAGTTGATGCTCCATATATGTACAATCCTACAGATAGTTAAGATGATTACAAATATCTGGAGCACATACATGTCTCTTTCCTCAAAATATTTAAAAGCGCATTAAATTACAATGTTTTCAAAAATTTAAGATGATGCACCCTCCTCTAGAATTTAAAAATGATTTGAAACGCGTGTTGGGTGTTGAGTTGTCCTTCACTCAACCTATTCAATAATGATGGTGATGCTCCTACATCATAATCCTCAGCTAATAAAAACATGATCTCCTTCTCACGTCCCTATTACTGCTACAGTTGAAGTCCTCCTGGGTCCCAAACCTTAATTTGGAACTATCTCCTTGTATCTTTCCCTTGTTCTTGATGTGGTTGTTCCCCTGTAGTTGCAGGATTTTTTCCTAGTTTCCAAACCTTTCTCTGTAGAGATTCACCTACATTATCATTGTATTCTTTTTTGGTCTCCTTGGCTGACCTTTCCATCAACCCTCTCAACTCCATGATCTCCTTGTCCAATTTATCTTCTGGTAGATTCTTTTTCTGCATCTCTTTCTCACTTATTTCTTTAGGACTATGTCTTTCCTAAAGGCTCTTCTCGCTACCTTTCAAAATTTCCTCCCCCTGGTAGTCGTATCCTACCTTTGGGTGGTTTAACCATTTTTCCAACATCTCTATTTCCTTCTCCCATTGAGTGAGTACCAAATATGAATACTCCTTTGGGGAATTTCTCTAGTTCACCACTATGCAGGTTTTCTCTCCCTTTTCTTCCTTGTGAACAGAACTTGACTTCTATCCATTTTCCTCCCTTTTGATAGTCTTCAATAACCATATCTCTATTGCACCTTCTATCACACACACGTTGTTAGTTTAAAAAACCTCAGGTTCTTTAGCCTCTTCCTGGGATGTCTTTTGCATCACTTCCTCACAAACATGAGCATCTATAAAATTCATTTCGAGAGACATACATATATCTCCTAACCTTAGATTACAATACTGGGGATTTCCTTCCTCCTCCAAAGGTTCCTTCTCACTCATGAGAAGTGTTCTTGAACTAGACTCCTCTTTAGTTTGTCTCTCTCCTATTGGCAGAAACATATGTGTACGGTTATTCCTTTCAAGGGTGTAAGTTTTCTTCCTCCCATCATGTATGACCTTCCTGTCATATTGCCATGGTCTTCCCAACAAAACATGACAAACATCCATGGGTATGAAATCACACAGAATTTCATCTCTATACCCACCAATCTTAAATTCAACTTGACACTGTCGACTTACCATTACTTGGTGTCCTTTCTGCAGCCACGATACCTTGTACAGGTTCGAATGTGCAGTAGTCTCTAGCTCCAACTTCTCCACCATCTCTGTGGATACTAAATTCTCAGTTCTCCCACTGTCAATTATCATCTTGCATATTATGTCCTTGGTCTTGCAAGCAGTCCTAAACAGGTTGTTCCTCCAAACTAGATCTTCCACCTCTTTCTCTAGTTTCAAGAGGACCTTCCTCATCATGAGTGATGTTCCTTCCTCTCTTACTTCTGCTTCCATCTTCATCTCCATTTCCTTTTGTTGTGATTCAAAGATGTGATCTCCTATGGCTATGGTATTCCTTCTCTCGGGACATTCCCAAGACATGTGACTTGTCTTTCCACATGCATAGCATCTCACTTCTCCACCTTTTCCTCTTCCTCTTCCTCTTCCTCAAGGAAAAGAGTTTTTTCCACCATAGTTTCCACCCCTAGAAATTTCTCCTCTATTATTTGTTGGATTACTAAGAGGGGGGGGTGAATCAGTAATAGTGTAATTATAATCATTTTTCTTCAACTGTTATATCAATGTATAATTATTATCCAATAATGAGCAAAAAGAAATAAACAATCACACACATACACAGTACACCAGTGTTTTATGTGGAAACCCAAATCGGGAGAAAACCACGAAATGTTTTTTCTTATATGTCTTGAAGAATTACATTCATTGGAAGCACCAACTTCCTTTTTTTTCCAGCTGCAACTAGAAGGAGGCTCCAACCCCCTGGTTTCTCAGGCTACAACCTGAGGGAAGCTCCAACTCCCCAATTCTATGGCTACAACCAGAAGGAGGCTACAACCCCCTATGTTCTTCGTCTACAATCAGAAGGTGGATACAACCACTTGTCCTTGCCCCGTCCAACCGCCTTGAAGTAGAAGTGGAATGATGGAACCACTGTCAACATGTCACTATGAGATATATTGTTGTACAACTGTATCAACCTGTACCACTGCCTTGTATCCAACATGTTCCACTGCCCTGTAATCAAACTGTACCTGAACAAAACATGTATCTACAAAAATACAACAGATAAGCGACCTATAGTGATGCAGCCCGTGTATGTACATGCCCTATCTGTTATGCAGACCGCGTATGCCTTCTGAAACTAGGGTTTCCTTTCACTTGAAAACTTTTGACCCTCTATAACTTCTTTCACATAGATCTGTAACCTGTAACTGTACCTTGTGCATGCATCCTCATACATAACCTCTACTCAAGACAAGTATGTCTCTCTCTAGTCATGTGCCATATAGGTATGTGTAATCATGAACAAGTATAATATCCCTCACATGATCTTAGTCATCAACCCCTTTCTGATATTCAATTTATCAATACATCAATAAATACAAGATCTCAACCATGTACCATAAAAACTCTTAGCCATATGCCAAGAAATACAAGATGTGCCTCAACAAGAAGTATCAATGATAAATATACCAGCAATGTATTTCTGTAGATATGACTTATACATAAGATCCCATGTAACCACTAGTATCTCTAGGGAGAATCCTCAAATATCCATTGTCATTCCTCATGCATACATCAAAATCCAACTATTCATAGAAATAAGACATACCTTTTGAACCAATGGATGGATCTGATATATCTGAGCACTCTAGACCTTCCTGGGAGATTAATCTCATAATATAGAACCTCTGCACCTTCATCTTCTCAAGTTTCATGGCTTTATCAACATGTACTCACCCTAAACACAACCAGCCCGTGTACATACACTGCCTATACACAGATAGCCCGCGTATTGTACACACCCTATACACAGGCAGCCTGTGTATGCCTCAGAAAATGGGGTTTTCTGTAAATCCGAGAATTTCATCGTTAACCCTTCGTGCTACCTCAGACATTCGCCACTTCATATGTATCCAAAAGTATTTACAAGAAGCTTTACATAAGAAAATAGATATACAAAATGTACAAGTGTGTATTTAATAAGTGAGCTTTGCCTCTTATTTATATCTTAATTTAGCCTTACACTTTCCTTATTTTAGGTATTCTTGATTTAAAATAATTTATTTTGAAAAGCACTTTGACCCTTGGGGGCTTCTATAAGACTTATGAGGGGTTCTCCAACTTCTTATGGTCAAACTCTCAAACCGTGAGGAGTTATGTGATGTTCCACGTACCACTGGAAATGGCATGACAAGCACTATCTATCTAGGATAGTTTCCCTGACAAATCCATTGTCCTTCAACTCATTATTCCAAAATTAAGCATGGGTTCTCTTACTTCACAAAGCATCTTCTCGTGAGGGCTTTCACCATAATGGGACCACTTTGGAGTTCATCCATATTTACTTCTTATCAACCATGATGAGACAATAATGAGTCATCTTTACATTAAACAATCTTTGGTCCATTACCCAAACCTTTGTGTTGTGGGGATTTCTTCAAGGGTTGACATCAATGACAACCAACCTTAATCAATAGTATCTTTAATCTGGTTGTCAGAGCTACCAGTTTCTTCTCCCACCTTCTGGAACTTTTCCTTGGTGGTTCCTTCTCTTTGGTCACGATTCTTTCCTCTACTCCATTCGATTTGTTTTCTGGTCAAATTTTCCTCTCCTTTCAGTGCCACCTAATAATCATCCTACATTATCCTTACATTCATCATGATGATATCAAATTGTATCTCATACCTCATACCATTTATGTACATGGTAGTTTTTTCTTCATCACTCTCAGGATGTCCTGCCCTAATGCTTAATCTGTAAAATTCTTCAATGTACTCCTTCACTGAAAAACCCTTTTGTCTCAGGTTCTGCAATCTCTTGAACAGATTTATCTAATATTCTTTGGGTATGAACTTATCCTTTAACTTGGCTACCATCTTATCCCAACTCTTAATTTTCCGGTTACCCTTGCTCCTTCTATCAGCCTACAGTTCATCCCACCATAGTGTTGCATGTCCTTTTAGCCTTGTGACAGCATGCTTCACCTTCTTTTCATCATCAATCTCCTCATAATAGAAGTACTTGTCTAAATCCCTTATCCAATCCAACAACTCTTCAACATCCAAGTTTCCCTCATACATTGGAACCTCTATTTTTTCTCTAGCTCTCATTCTTACAACAAGCGTTCTTCTACAGCTTCTTCTCCTGTAGCTCCTTCTTTTACTTCGTCACTCTCAGCTTCATTGAAATCACATGCATTTGGTGTTCTTCTCTACATTGTCTCCATGGAATCTAATCTTGCATGGAGTTGCCTCATTTCCTCCTCCATGGATGGATTTGCTACAGGTCTGTTCATGTGTCCTCTTGGCGGCATGGCTCCAAGTTGTCTTCTTGGAAGCATAGTGATAAACCTCCTTCCTCACATAGCTTAATTCGAGATCCGATACCACTTGATGTAGACCCCCTCCCTCACCTGGGGTCCATTGACCTCCCGGTCTAAGGATCTTCAGATTTCAAGGTTGAAACTACTCGCAGGTTCCCATAGAACCTTTAAATTCACACCCATAGGCTTATTCCCCCTCTTTTCTGGCCTAAATTTCCTTTCAAAGGACTTTGATAGGTCAGGGACTAATTCCACGTGACCCTGGGCTCGAAACGGGGGGATAAACTTTCAATCCCCGAAAATTTTGGGACTCTAGAGCGCATGCACTTCGAGAGTTTCGACTAGTTGGAACTCCAAACCTATCAGACACCTTGTCGACAGAGCACCGAACCTTGGCCTCAGGCCAACGAATCATATCCTCTTGCACAATCAACAACAACAAATTCTTCGAAGATCCGGGCTTCAGGAGTTCGAGGAACTTCTCATTGCCACAACTTGCAACCTATAAACTCCGAACTAGCGGAGTTTATCTCCACCCTCCACGTGTCTCCTTACTGATCAACGGCGAATGGCACTTTGGCCTTCGGGCCTCTGATGTCTTGTGGGTCTCGGTATTCCCTTCCTCCCAAACTGGTGAAGTAGTGGAGTTCTCCTCTATCTTCCATGCGTCTCTCCTTTGCGATCTACGGTCGGGATGAGTTCTAGCTCCTAGGAATTTTGGGTGTTCACACAACTTATGCACCCTAACTCCCCCGAGGTGCTAACCCACCAAATATATGGATCCGCTGACATGTGTCTCGTGAATGGATGACCACGATGAATTCGGGCCTTTGGCCTTCGGAGGACCTGGACTTCTCTACAATCTATACTCAAACCTCTCGAATACACAAGGTTTGAAGGACTTCATACTTTAACACGGGCGCAACTTCCACAGATCTGGCAGTAGTCAAATATCTGGAAACCTCTTAAATTATCTCATCTATTGGATCTCCCAAACAACTAAAACACTTCACTCCAAAGGATTTTGTTCGCTAACCTTCCTGAGCTTTACTCACTAAGATAAATAAAATCCCTAGCGCCCTCCTATGCGCTCCTACACTTTGAAGCTTTTGACCTAGAAATTTTTTAAGTCCTTATTGTTGAACTCTTGTTCTCACTATCCCTCATGAGCTTGGTTCCTTCTAGGTTTATGCATCTCGGGCACACTCCTTGCATCTCTGTAACTTCTCCTTTGGGACTTATCCAACACTTAAACTAAGTGTAGGCCCACTGCACACCTTACATGGGTATTATCAAACCTTTGCTCTCCTTTGAGCAACTATGCACTCTCTGCACTTCAACTAACGAATGTGCACTCCGTGTACTTCCACTATAATTTCACGTTATCTCTCCTGATCTTCTGAGTCTATCTCAACTCGGCCTACGCACTCCTTGCAGGCTCTGTGCACTCCTTGCACCGGGAATATCAGAAGAGAAAACAAATGAAACTTACAGGAACATCAAAGGTTTCCACACTTAACCATGAAAAGAAAAGCATATTCATGCATAAAAAATACATAAAACGGATAACACACAGAGAACACAAACAAACATTGCATGTACTCCAATAAATCAGATGAACACAACACCATACAATTGGAATCAAACCTCTCTTCTTGTTTTCATTCAAAAATATGTACATGGACTCATACAATTCTTTCCAACTCCTCATAAGATTCAACATCTCTCTCAGCAACAATAACATTCAACCTCTACAATAACGTTTAGCAGCCTCATGAGGAGCTTCTCAAGCCTTCCCTTGAACTTACCTTAGTGTTATCATGTCACAGTTAAGGCATTCTCCTACTGAGTCCTATTAAAATAAATGGTATTTACATTCATATATGAGTCAATGTTCCATATCTGTACAATCCTACAGATATTTAAGATGATTACAAAGATATAGAGCACATACATGGCTCTTGCCTCAAAATATTTAAAAGCACATTAAATTATGATGTTTTCAAAAATTTAAGATGATGTGCCCTCCTCTGGAATTTAAAACTGATTTAAAATGTGCACTGGGTGTTGATTTGTCCTTCACTCGGCCTCTTCAAGAATGATGGTCATGCTCCTGCATCAAGACGCACACATGGTGTTAGAATAAAAGAGATGTGTTCATTTTTCCATAAACAATATGTCAATATTGTCACCCAACCATAGGCATGAACCCACCCCAGAGCACCATAACCTTGACAGATAGAATAATTCTGGAAGAAATACCAGACCCAACAAATAACCAAGAGATAGCATATCTCTCTTTCTCCAAGAATAGCGCACCAAAAAAAAAAGTCCATAAACTAGGATCCAAGACCAAAATCCCAGTTGCAGTAGTTGCAACTGCACTCCTTCTCCAAACTTGTGCACCACTTGTCTTGTGTGAGATGTGAGAGTGTGAATGACCAAATGAGCTCAAGCACCCTCTGTTTATAGTGCTCTTTGTCTCTTGTCCAGGCTAACTTCTTATTTTAGAGGACAATACTTAAATATTAATTATTTTAATGAGATGACATATCTTCCAGGGTTTTTATACATTTGTTTAAGGCTTCTCTAGCTTCCGGAACATTCTAATATAGTAAGATTTTATACATGGAGGTTAATACCTCCCGCGGTTACCATAATATCATCACTCCCTCCTATCTAGGGAGGTATTAAAGTTAATGGTCTTGAAAACAAACAGACCATTCAACTGGTAGCATCATCATAGCCACACAGGCTATCTCATGATCACATAGATCAACTCACGAGCAAAATCGCCACTATCAGTACCATTTTATAGCATCAACTACATCATATCTCGAAGCCATACTCCATCTGAGTAATCGAGCATGATGTTGAATAAGTCATTTACTCAACAGAGTGATATAAGAACCATTCTTCTATTCCAGGCATATGTCTTAGAAGAACAATTGTCCCAACAGATGTTGAAAACCCCACAATGGGCTACAAGGATCAATCTTTTAATCTGGACCTACATCCTAGAAGAATGGTAGTCCTCCCAGATGGTGAAATCCACGCCATGGGCTATAAGGACCATTATTCTAATCGGGACATACGTCCTAGAAGAATGATTGTCCTTGACCATTTTCCCTCTAGCCACTACTATGAACTCACGGAAAATGTTTGCCATGTACCAATCTCTCCACTCTGGTCACTATTGTGAACTTGGGGAGACGGTTCATTCTTCTAATCTGGACATACGTCCTAGAAGAATAGTTGTCTATGGTACATCAACAATCTGTCAACCTTGACCATTTTCCACGGGGAAAATGTCTATCCACCAACCATTTGTCTTGCCTGGACCATTCTCTACCTGGAGAATGTTTGTCCATCAACACAATGACTATCCATCTAGTTGGCGATCATCTCCAACACTAGTGGTAGTCTCCATGGAAATAAGAACAATTTCATTCAATAGAACAAAATTGTGTCTATACATAGTAGTATACAACTACTATCCAGTGGTACACAACCACTCCTAGTAGCACATTGCTACTAACCGGTGACTCACAATCACTACCAGTGGATCACATCCACCACAATAGAATAAAGCAAATGTCCAGAGACATACAGTCTCCACAGCAATCATATCATCTGATATCAACCTTCATAACAATATCATGATACAAACTGAGTCATTTGGGCCATTCTTCCACTCACATCTGTGAGATATGGAAGAGTATCTTCCCTCAAAAATGTAAACATTAGCCATGGGTTATCTGGACTATTGTTCTCAAGCATCGAAGAATAACAATCCCCTATTTTTGAACCTAGACCATTCACCTAACTGGGACATTCTTCTAGCACTAATCATAGTGCAACCTAGAGAGAATGAGTCTTCCCTAGGGAACGAATTTCCCTAATTACTGAACTTGGACCATTCACCTAACTGGGCCATTCTTCTGAAACTAATCACAGTGCAACCTAGAGAGAAATATTCTTCCCTAGGGAATGACTATCCAAACCATTTTCTATGGAAATGACTATCCTGCACCAACCTCCTATAAAGGATCATTCTTTGAAACTTCTCACAACTATGAACTTCGAAAGAATGATTTCCCGTAGAGGCAAACCATTCTGCTTGACTACTACTCAGAGTGACTTCCAAGAAGAATGATTTTCCTAGACCATTCCCCCGCACTAGCTACAAGGGGAATCATTGTCTATGGTGCATCAACAATCTATTAGACCATTTTCATTACGAAAATGATTGTCCAATCTGGACCATTTTTCGAACTGGAAAATGAATTTACGTCAGAAATATTGGGCCACTTTCTGAAATGAAAAGTGACTTCCCATCCTGGACCATTTTCCAAACTAGAAAATGACTATCCATCAAGAATCATGGACCACTTTCCGAACTGGAAAGTGACTTCCCAACCTGGACCATTTTCTAAATTGGAAAATGATTGTCCATATATCAATAACATATTAGTGCTCCCTCCCAACCTAGGGGTAATCACTTCCCTTTCCAATAAGGAAGTCATCTCCACGAGTCCAACTTGTCCCTTAAGTACATAAAAATTTCATCTTGGATAGAGGCTTTACCAAAATATATTTTATCTGCTCATCAGTGGAGATATATTGGAGAGCCAGTTCTCCCCTCTGGACTTTATCACAGAGAAAATAGTACTTGATCTCAATGTGCTTTGACATGTAATGGAACATCGGGTTCTCTGAAAACTTCACATAGCTCTAGTTATCACAATATATCATGGTCAAATCAAACACCTGATCAAGCAGTCCAGAAACCATCTTACGGAGCCACACTGCTTTCAAACAAGAATCACAAGTTGTAATATACTCTGCTTCTATAGTGTTGAGTGCAACAAACTTTTTTTTCTTGCTAGCCCATGATATCATGGAAAAGATCAAAATCAAACATATCCAAGAATCACTTCATTTGTCATCTGCACTCCCTGCCTAATCTGAATCGATAAATCCATACAGTTGTATATCATAACTCAAACGTCCCATGAAGATATTTCAAGTCATGCTTTGCATTTATTCAATTTTTATGACTAAGTTCCACCTGGAACTATTTTCACAGCAAAGAAAATATTTGGTTGAGTATTCTCCAAATACATTAGCGATCCATTCAATTTTCGATTAAGGGACAGGTCTACTGGATCAGAGTCTCTCATCTTCTTCATATCTGTCATCATGGGATTTTTCCATATATTTTCAATCCATCATATCAGACTTGTGAAGAATCGTTTCAATACACTTCCTTTGTCATAGGAAGTTTTCACCACACTTCTGCTATACATGAGAGGCTTTGCACCGGGTTGCTTGAATCCATACAAGGTATTATTCTATCTTCATAAATGGGTCTCTCTTTCTAGTATACCTCAAAACCTTGAGGTTGTTCTGTATGCTTCTTCTTCAATTACTCTATTGAGAAGAACAGTATTTACAACCATATGATGTAAACTCCAACCCATGGATATTGCAAGAGATATAATGGCTCATGTAGAGGTATACTAGAACAAGTTGTCATCACGGTTTTCTCCCTCCTTCTGGGAGAACCCTCTAGCCCTGAATCTCGCCTTGTATCTATCAATGCTTCCATTTATAATTATTTTACACAATTTCTCACATACATTGCTCTTCATTACAGCTTCCTTCTTCAACGTTGGAGTCCATGGAATATTCTATAGATTCCATGCCCTTCCCTCCTGAATGTTCCAACTTCTTCTTTTCACCATAGGAACATAAATGTAGATGGACAACCAGGGATATTCAAGGCTTCTTTTCAAAGAAGACTTCTTCTAGACTCAATTTGAACATGTGTTGCTTGTCATGGTTGCTACTTCCAATGAAGAACATGGACAGATACTTCATAGTATTCACGAATTATTCAATGGATCATATTATTGGGGATTATCTCCCTTCTAATCTAGGCTTTGAGCCTGAATGAGCAATATGCATGCTCTTCTTTTCTAACTATGTAATCATCTCCCTCCATCTGATAGATTCCATGCTTCCTTCTGCATCCTTCTTTCTTTCTGCAAAGTGTCACAAGTTTATTCTAGTTTCCTCTTGATTACTAACTTCTTTCCGAGTCTGAATCCCACTGAGTCTCTTCTAGTTTGTTTCTATGTGTTCTGATTGTTGCCCATCTGGTAGTTGTTTCAAGAATTGTGTCATCCTTATAAATTTCTTCTACGACGGCTTCTAAAAATATTGTTCATCAAACATATTTCACAAGGGTACCTTCCTAGAACAAGAACAACAAAAGAAAACAAGAAATATCTCTCTAGAGGAAATGTTAGTTCATCTTGCAAACAAGTACAATAGGCATCTATGTCAATGGTATTCATATGCAGTCAAGTATTCATTGCACCTAGCAATAATAGAACCTTTAAAATATTGTTTTTGTAATGTACCAATTTTCACCCTCTATATATACAAATTTGAAGCTTAACCATTTAATCAAACCTGGATCCTGAAAGCCTCACTTGCTATGGAGGGTGTGCTTGTTCTTCCGAATTCATTGAATCCAAGATTATAGATTGGACAAGGTTTCTAGTACTTTCCCTACAAACAAACTCATGTTTTTCTAGATGATATAACTTGGATAGCATATACAAGAGCATACCTTTGAAGTCTTGTAGCATTGTCCAACTTGTCTTCTAATCTGAAACTAGATACCATCTTGACAAGAAGAGATTAGAAACTAAATCGGAAGATTCAATGATTAGAACCAGATAGAAACTCTAGAATTTCAACTTTGACCACAAAATTAATTTGACCATAAGTCAACCTTTGAATTTGAATTTGACCAGTCAACTTTTGACTTTGACCAAAAATTCAAACCTAATGTTTTTGCTAGCTGAGGGTAACAAGAGGTGTTCTAGGATAGAACGAACTAGGATTTCAAGGAATTAGGTCAAATGCTTCACCAGAAGTGCACGAACACAAGGGTTAGGGTTTGTTGCAGCTGCATAATCAAAAAACCTAGTTGCAGTTGTAACTGGTGCCACAATGAGCTTAAAAATAAATTCTTAATCTATATTTCAATGGTTAGATTGTTTGAAGATAGTGTGGGACCATAACTTGTTAGAATAAAATAGATGTGCTCGTTTTTCCATATAAAATATCTCAATATTGTCACCCAACTATAGGCACGCAACCACCCCCGAGCACCATAACCTTGACAGATAGAATAATTATAGAAGCAGTACCATAACCAACATATAACCAAGATATAGCATATCTCTCTTTCCCCAAGAATAGCGCACCAAACAAAAAGTCCATAAACCAGAAACCAAGTCCAAAATCTCAGTTACAGTAGTTGTAACTACACTCCTTCTCCAAACTTCTGCACCACTTGTCGTGTGTGATCTGTGAGAGTGTGAATGGCCAAATGAGCTCAAGCGCCCTCTATTTATAGTGCTCTATGTGTCTTGTCTAGACCAACTTCTACTTTTAGAGGCCAATACTTAAATATTGATTCTTTTAATGAACCGTCATGTCTTCTAGGGTGTTTATACATCTGTTTAGGGTTTCTCTAGCTTCCAGAACATTCTAATATGGTCAGAGGTTATACATGGAGGTTAATACCTCTCATAGCTACCATAATATCAACACGCGAAAGACACCTCATTTGCAACATCAGCAGAAGAGATCGTGAAAAATGATGAAGTATCAAGACATCGTGGATATGGTGAGCATGGTGGAGAATTAGAAGTGTGTGAAGAATGAGTGAAAACCCACATACTCATGGTGAAATATTGAAAAATCGACTAAGTATGGAGAATCGGTCGAACAGATGAGATTGCAGAAGATTGAATGAAAGTGTTGTAGACTTGTGTACCCACGCTGAATTCTTGAAAATCTACTATGAGTAAGAGACCTGCGGTGAGATATTGAAATGATTAAGTACCAAAATCAGTTGGACAAAGATGTCTTGAGAAATGGATAAGTATCAAGAATCAGTCTATCGGACGAGGTCACAGATATAAGAATCGGAAGATGTTGCATACCTGATGCCCATGGTGAGATATCGAAAAATTTACTAAGTATGAGGAATCGATCAGACAGCCAAGGGGTTCGCCACTTGTCACAAATCGGATGACCCAGAAGGTGAAATATCTGATGGCTCATGATGTTTTGTAGACTCATGGAGAAACACTTAGAAAATTTCTAATTATGGGGGAAAAGTGAGTGCAACGGAATGTGAAGGTGCATATTGGAGGCCATGAAAGGGTGGATGAAAATGCTTCAAACCCGTAGAGAAAAGATTGAAAAGGTTCTAAGTATAAGTGAAAAATGAATACGATGGAACTTGAGGGTGTAATTTGGAGGTCGCGGAAGTTTGAAATGAAGAAGAGATATGTCTTAGACCCGAGCCCATCAAGATAGGTTGAAAGTTGATATCAATCTGAGATCTGATCAGACGGTGGTTGTGAGATGAAGACATAGTGGTCCTGATACGCTAAAGAAGAGTAGATCTATGACTAAGATCTAATCAAGGGAAGATCAGATGAATTGTGTGAATTATGGTTGCATGGAATGTTTAGGTGGCTAGTGACCATATCGATAATCATTATTTAATCCAAAAGAAAACTAGATCAATGGTCAAGATTAATCTTGAAGGAATGATTGAACAATCGTTGACCATTGAAGATATGTTTCATGTGTTAATCGATAGTCCTTCATTTCCTTTGTCATCAATAAATTTATTCTCAAGACTCAGAATTGAGCAAGAGAAAATTCATTGAAAAGTTGGTTCAGAGAAGAATAACTTGGAATAGGGAGATAGATTTCTCTATTGATTTAGTACCAGGAGCTACCCCGGTATCAAAAACTTCTTACATGATGAGTACACTAGAATTAAAATAATTACAAATGCAACTGGAAGAATTGTTGAATAAAGGGTATATACACCCAATTGTTTCACCTTGGGGAGCATCGGTACTCTTTGTCAAATAGAAGGATGGAATACTGAGACTATGTATTGACTTTGCATAGCTAAATAAAGCCATTGTGAAGAACAACTACCCTCTACCCAAAATTGATGACCTCTTTGATCAGCTAAGAGGGGAAAAGATATTTTCAAAGATAGACCTGAGATCGGGATACCATCAGGTAAGAATCAAGGAAGAAGACATTAGTAAGACAACCTTTAGAACCAAGTATGGACATTATGAATTTGTAGTGGTGCCAATTGGGCTGACCAATGCACTAGTTGTCTTTATGTGCTTAATGAATGGCATATTCTGAAATTATTTGGATAAGTTTGAAATTGTATTCTTGGATGACATACTTATTTGTTCTAAGGTTGAGGAAGAACATGAACATCACTTGAGTTTAGTGTTCAAGTGTTGAGTGCACATCAACTTTGTGTCAAGCTGAGCAAGTCTTCTTTTTACCAAAAATAGATCCATTATTTGGGGCACATTATTTTAGAAGAAGGTATAGTTGTGGATCCAGAGAAGATTGAAGCCATTAGAGTATGGCCAACACCCATGAATGTTTCAGAAGTTAAATATTTTATGGGATCAGTTGGATATTATAGGATATTTATAAAAGCATTTTCTAAGATTGTGCATCCCATCACTTATTTTCAAAATAAGGAAATTAAATTTTGAATGGACAGCAAAGTGTGAAGAAAATTTCAATTTGTTGAAAGAATTACTTACTAGTGCACCTATTCTAAATATTGTTGACCTAAATGAAATCTTTGTGGTATGTACAGATGCATGCAGGGAAGGACTTGGTAGATTCCCACTCAAAAAGAACATGAGAGGAATTATGCCACACATGATTTGAAGTGTGTTTACATAGTTCATGCATTGCAGATGTGGAGGCATTATCTCATGGGAAAGAGATTTGAATTAAGAACATACCATAGTGGTCTAAAATATATTTTTGAACAACCAAATTAGAATGGCAGGCAGACAAGATGGCTATAGAATTTAAGTGAGTATGACTTTGACATCAAGAATATCAAAAGAAAAGAAAACAAAGTTGTTGATGCACTCAAGGATACATATCATGCATGCTACAGCCATTAGTATGCATCATTCAGATTTTGAGAGAAAATTTGTGGATGTTGTTGTTACATATCAGTATTACCTACAAGTAAAAGAAGGTTTATAGCAAGAAAATGTACAACAGAAAATTAAAGAGTAAGAGATCAAGGAAGATGGATTACTTATGCATAAAAATAGAATTTATGTTCCTAGTTCTGAAGAACTTAGGAATTTGGTATTAAAAGAAATGCATAATGTTTCAGATGTCGGACATCTTGGTTACTAGAAAACAATTTCAGTCGTAAGAAGCCAATTCTTTTGGTCAGGAATGAAGAAAGGTGTTGATGATTACATTGTCAAATGTATGGAATGTGAGAGAGTGAAGGCTAAGAATAGACACCCAATGGGTTTTCTACAACCATTACCAATTCCAGAGAAGAAATCGGAAGTGGTAACTATTGATTTTACAACTAAGTTTCTCAAGACAGCAAGGAAACATGATTCAATAATTTTAGTGATCGATAAATTGACCAAGGTTGTTCATTTTTTTCCTATAAAAATGTCTCATACAACAGTTACTATTGCAGAAAATTACATGAGAGAAATTGTTAGGTTTCATGGGATAGCTAAGGAAATTATCTTAGACAGAGATACAAAGTTTACTTCAAACTTTTGGAGAGGATTATTCAAAGGATTTGGTACAAATCTGAATTTTAGCACAGCATATCGTCCACAGTCAAATAGGAAGACAGGGAGATTCAACCAAGTGATCGAAGACATGTTGAGATTGTATGTGATGGAGAATCCATCTAAGTGGGAAGATTACTTGCATTTTGTTGATTTTTTCCTATAATAATGGGTATCAAGCTTCATTGCAGATGAGTCCATTTGAAACTTTGTATGGTAGGAAATGCATACTTCAATGAGTTGGGACAACCTAGGTGATAAAGAAATACTTGGGCCATAATTTCTCAAGGATATGGAAGAACATATGGTTAAGATTAAGCAGAATTTGAATGAAACACAAGATCGACAGAAGAGTTATGCAGATAATAACAGGACAGCTAGAGAATTTAAAGTGGGAGAGCATGTACTTTTGAAAGTGAATCCCAAGAAGAGCTCATTGAAGTTGGGAAACTGTACAAAGCTAGCAACCAAATTCTATGGTCCATTTGAGATATTGCACAGAATAGGGTCAGTTGTATATAGCCTTGCATCACCTACTTCCATGAATGTGCAAAATGTATTTCATGTCTCTTTGTTGAAAAAGCATGTACATGATCCTAACCATGTTATATTTTGGAATTTGATTCATGTGGGGATCCAGAAAGAGACTTTCGGGTCCAGTCGATGCGCATATTGGATAGAAAAGTCAAAATGCTCTGGAACCGAGCCATAGAAGTGGTAAAAGTTTAGTGAACCTTCTATAGTCCTAAAGATGCTAATTGGGAGCATGAATATGCCATGCGAGCAGAGTACCCATGACTTTTTGAAGAAATTTGAAATTTTGATTTATGTTTTGTATATGCATTGATTATTGTGCCAAAATAAGGGGGAGGGGAATGTAATACCCCGGTTTTGAGTCCCCATATTAATAATTTATTTATTTTATTTGATGAAAGGTCGGAGTGCCTGAACAATTAAAAGGGGTTGGAGTGTCTAGTAAATGTAATAATTTGAACATTGCAAATAATAAAAATACATTGTTGGCTACAAGATGGACAAGGACATAGTTGTAGGGGGATATGATTCCACGAGAGAGGGGCATAAAGTTTATAAGTCCTTATATTATATTTTATTTTCTCATCTTGGAATTTTAGAGAGAAAGAAGTAGTTACATGAGCTTCTTGGGGAAATTTCCATGTGGTTATTGATTGCATGCAATTATATAAACATCTCTTGTGGGTTGTTTGGGGGGTTCTTCTGGAAGGGTTCATTTTTTATCATTATCATTCATTTCATTTTTATCATGTGTTTTGGTTTGGTTGGGACATGGGCACAAGTTGTTGAAGAAAGAATTCATTGATATGCCAATTGTTGTAATTGTTTGTGTATTCTAGCCACGAAATGGTGTTTTTATGATTGATATGCATTGGCATGTGCTAAGCCTTGATCATAGTTGTGAATCATGAGAGTCCCAACATTGATATTCTTGAACAGATGCACTAGATCCCTAGAAAGAAGTGAATAACAAGAGGGACTACATGGCAATGAAGGGGGTTCATTGTCTTTGGGTGGTCAAGGCCAGAGAGAAGAGAGTCGGTGTACTTTGGATTTTTGTGTGTTGAGAAAACTATGAGATATTGAGTGCTAAATGGTTTGGGAAGTTGAGTGTCGTTATAGAACCTCTCCTTGTGGATTCATAGCCCTGGCTCGGGGGTGACCTATTGTTGAGACTTGGAACAGCATTGTCTAAGGTTGGATGGAACATCCTTGGTCTGCACCCAGTTAGTGATTGGTTTTGTTTAAGATAAGTGCTCTATGCTATGGTTTACTTTGCTTGACTATTCATTTTTGTTGTGTATTAATTAATTATCTCTGAGATATGTATTTTAATGTGTCTGCTTGTTCGTTATTTTTGTGCATGGCATGGTTTAGTTTTCTTTTTAAGTATAGCATGAATCTTAATTATTGCATGTGTGGATTTCATACTTCTTTATTGATTAAATGCTATAAGAATTTGAAACAATTCTTGAAGTTAAACTTTGTAGAGTGACCCAGCCAGTTGGTAGTTGGGTAAGTTACAGATTGTTTTCAGAGCGCCTTGGAGGGAATTCCGATGGAAGGTTGCATGCTCGGCCTGGGGTGTTGGAGGTAGAGGATGTTATAGTATACTACTATATTGTGTTCATTGATCCTACTACATTAGTGGAAATTATGGTGGCCTGTGTTTCCTTGTTAGTCATATCTGAGTACTCATCATTGGTCTCCTAACATCCATACATCCTAGTATATGTTTGTCTCCCCCTAACCTTAAAGGTCTCAATGGTCCAATATGACTTCCACCTATAAGGTTCTCCTTAACTATTATATCCCTCTAAAATACCTCATGCAAAGTACGAGGCATCATTATCCTAACCTTGGATCTAATGTTATAGTTCCATGAACCTAGCCTCATATTCAAGTATTAATCTACTATTTTTCCTTAATGAGTTAAACTCATGTAGTTGTATTTCAATAAATTCCTAAGAAAGGTAGCGTTCTCTAAAACACTACTTGAACAATTCCCATGAAATTTCGAACATTTTCATCTCTAACTATGGTAGTAAGGTCTCCCGCCAAAGTAAGCCACTTCCCTTTAACTGGAATATTCTCATATGTACTGTAATATTTAAAGTGTGATCCCTCAAAGAAAAACCCATTTCCATGTTTTCCAACCAAGATTCGGCTTCTTTTCTATTAGTAGAACCCTAAAACTCTAGAAATTTCACCTTTTATAGCTCTCTATGAACATGTTTACTTACAGAATTTTTTTATCCTTCATCTTGCACGTAAACTCCTCCCTCTTTTGTTTCCAATCTATTCAATAGGCATCAAACATCCTTTGAAATGAATGCATCATAGCTATCACCTCTCGAGTAGGTACATGTCTTGGTTCTTGAACATACTCCTCTTCCCTAGGTGGGGAGTGCAAAAGTGTAAGTGGTGGTAGAGATAGATGTGTACCTTATCATCTAGCTATTCTACCTATCCTTTATCTTCTGTCCATTTTTACCTTATAAAAAAAGAGAATTTGAATTCATTTAATTTAAATTTCACTTAATTCAATAAGTAATAATAAGCTTACGATACCCACATTAATAAATAAAAGAGTCTTAGGCCCTAATGTATTGAACATGGATATAAACCACATGTAATACCCCTTCTTAAACTTAACCACTACAATGAAGCGATTTTACAAAATTTTCAATTTAAATAAAATTGTGTAAGTTAAATATAAAGTATGTATTGAACATGGATATAAACCACATGTAATACCCCTTCTTAAATTTAACCACTACAATGAAGCGATTTTACAAAATTTTCAATTAAAATAAAATTGTGTAAGTTAAATATAAAGTTGTATAAGTTAAATGTAGTAAGTTAAATATAAAGTTGTGTAAGTTAAATGAAGGATACATGTGTATTATTATTATTAATCATATAATATAGATCATTCATACCATGCAATATGACTTAAAAGTACCATTCTTATTTTAAAGAATATTATTATAACTAGGAAGCATGCTTATTACATTGAAAAAACTTCATATCGCGTTGACAAACATTCAATGATTAATTTTAAACAATTGTCCATAAAGTTTCAAAATCAGACTTCAAAGAAATGCATATTTGGATAATAATAATCTAGAAATGCATATTTGAATAATAATAATATCTAATGTATAGGAAATTCTCATATTCTTGTCACATAACCATAATAATGGTTTACCAAATGAACAAGGTTTTTATTAACCATGTTTAAAATAAGACTTCTATTTTTATTTTTACTTTCACATGATTTCTAACTTACCAACCTACATCATACTATTGAGACAATTTATTAATGTCATATTAGTATTGATTGTTTTTTGTTTGTTAGTATGTGAGATTTATGGGACTAGTTTATGATTGAGAAACTACGACCTAGGAGCATTTAACCTTTAGTATGGTTAGATTTTTTAAGTATCACACTAATGGGATTTGGCATACTAATATTGATTATTATAACAATTGATAAAAGAATTAAAAGTACTATATAGATCAATAAGAAATCATTTAAAACTTATTTATGATCTCAACCTATAATTTTAATTTCTAATAATGAATTGTTGTCTATCAATTTGAGAAGACCTAGTTATGATAATAATATTGTATTATTAATGATGGATGACTAAGTTTATTTTAATGAATTGAACTTATACAATCACACTCAACCAAGTTGTTAAGACAACTTGTTAATTACCAGTTCATTGATGTTAACCATAACATAATCAATTGAAATGGTTTAGTTATTCAAAGCAAATGAAAATATATATGTGTGTGTGGGAGAGAGAAAGTTTGTGGCAATGATACAATCGATCTTGTCAAAATTTAGTTTATATATATATATATATTAGAGAAAGTTTGTGGCAATGATACAATCGATTTTGTCAAAATTTAGTTCATATATACTCAAAGGTTTCCTTGAGCTATATGAAAATTACTACGCATAATCTCATCAAAAATTTAAACCTAATTTTGATATGGATTAGAGATGGAGTACATGAATAATATTAACACTACAATGCATTGATTGTAAGTTAATTGAGATTATTTGAACCTATTATTATAGCTCATTAAGTATTTTATAAGTGCCTATAATACATTGCATTTCACTATATAAACATTATTCCCTTACCTTGTATGTAGTGATTATTTTTTCAATGATATTTAACATAGATCTTATCATAGTTTGTTCATAATTTAATACACATTGCATTTCACTATATAAACACTATTATGTAATGATTATTTTTTTTTAATAATATTTAACATAAATATTATCATTATTTCAGTGGATATTTAACATAGATTTATCATTGTTACAGTGTACACAAAACTTATCAATTATTTCTACATTTGCATGTAGTGATTCTTTTTTCAATGCTATTTGACATAGATCTTATCATTATTTCAGTGGATATTTAACATAAATTTTATCATTGAACACAAAGCTTATCAATTCTTTCAAATCAGGTTAGAAGAATAACAATTACAAACATAGTAAAAAAAAAACCACAACATTATGAGAATCGAACTAATTTCACACTGATTTTCTCAATAGATATATTGAATTTGATGTTCAGGAAGTTGAATTTTCTGAACCAATTAAATCATTCTTTGAAACCAATTAAATAATGGTTTGCACGTACACATGTATAACGTTATTTTATACTTTTCAAATACATTCTATGTAGACTATAAATATTATAATAGTGTAGCAACCAATTATCAAATATCACAATCATTTTTAACAATATTTCAATCTTTATGTAAATAATAATCATAATGTGTAAATAATTTAACAATATTTCAATCTTTATGTAGATAATAATCATAATGTGTAAATAATAATCATAATGATGATTTATTAAATTGTGTTTGGTAAATAAGAAAAAACAATTAAATTATAGAATATTAATTTTTTTAAATCATGATAAACTTATTTTAATAAAAAAAAATTATAAGAATTGTCATAAATTAATTTTTAAATTTTCTGAAAATTTGAATGATAAATCAAATCTGTTTTACATCATCTTGTCAATTCTTAGATGATCCATTATTTGACCATCTTACCAACTCAATGGGTACTCTTCTTCCCAAAGAACCCCAATGGGGTTGTATAGAAAGTAGTAATCTTACAACATGAGAAGTATGAAGTCGCTAAGCTTTGGAAGAAAATCCCCACTTTGCAACACACTTCAATGGACCAAACTCTCCACAATCACCAATAGAAATTTCAAAAACATTACAACAAACAAATAGATAATTTTGTAAATTATTATAATTACCTATTATTCACCCACCCATGTTTCACTCATATGCAAAAGTGCACAACTAGTTACTTATTTAAATTTATAATATAATGAATTATCCTCACCGACTCTCACAATTCTTATTTTCATTCTTAGGTGTTCCCTTCATCTTCTCGTCACTTTTGATGCTTTAGTGGCTGCACATGGAATTACTACTTAGTTGTTTATTAGCTCTTTTTCATTTATCTCGACCCACTTTTCTTTTCTCACACTTCTATTTGAATTTGTATTAGTGTTCCTCTTTTGTCTCCTTCATTTCTGGTTGCACTAGTAATAAATTTTAGTTAACAAATAATTATTTTATTTTCATTTCATGCACATTCTCCTATAATGTATTTATCTTTATTAGTAACTTATAATTATCTAGATTTTTTGTCTTAACCTAATGCTCGTTCACACTACTTTCATTTAATTATTATTTTCTCTCTTATGTAAAATGTATAAACTATATGATTATTTCTCATTTAAATAGAATATGTATACTAAGGTAATCCTCTTTTATACTTTTCAATCAATCATCTTTCACTATGTAAAAGGGTGTGATGTTTCTCATGCCCTTAAAGAATTACCTTTCATTGCTTTCAAAGGGTTTCATGTTTCACATGCCCTTCAAGCATCCAAATTTCTTAATGGAGAAATGGTGCAACTATTGAGACTCTATTAACTTGATCTTTGTCACCCTTGTTGAGATACTATTGGCCACTAAGGAATAAGGTTATCGCCTTATTACATGCCCCTTAGATAAACCTCATGAGTGATCGATTTCATTCCCTAGCCTCATGAAAGCATGCACCTTTAAGTAAAAGTGTCACCAACGTCCTAGGTCATGGAAAAGGGGTGCTAGTAGGCAGAAATATGATTTTTTTTTCCTCTTTTCTTGATGGTACTCAGTACTCTTTTATATAACCTCATTAACCATATGTGGATCAATCTAAAAGCATGTTCATGGTGCCTGCACACACTACAATCAACATGTCAAATAGTTCCAAGCATAACATTAACCATACAACAAATTTAGGTACCCTAACTCAATCCAGAGTCCAGTATATTGTTGACACAATCCCATGTCAATATATACCTATGGTTTATCACATTAGGAAAATCACCACTGGCATCTACAAATTAATGTATCCACATTTTCCATTTTAATGTGTCATAACCATATGAATTGACAACATCAATTACGACATTTCAATGCACAATAATTATTCATATCATCGTATAAAAATTTAAATGAATCCATTCAAAATCATAGTTTAATACTAATAAGATAATCAAAAGTTTGAGTTTCATTATCAAAGTACAAATCAATAAACTAGGTCATTTATAAAAAAAATCCCTCAAATAATAATATCCATTCTATCACACAAGTAGGAACCAGATGGAGCACTACAAAGAGTCAAGTTGAATACAAGTTCATGGTAGTGATTCATGTGCTAGTCTCAAAAAGGTAGATACGCATATAGAAAGCTTCAACAAATTTCACTTCTCAATCAAGATAAAGAACCATGAGAATTTTATCCTTTCATTGTTACCATGGAATTTAGTTTGGCCAAGGAAAATGTGGCAAGGTGCTGCAAAAACATTAAGGTAAATCTGAATCTTTATGTTTGAGGAGAGTTTAATATACATGGTGGGATATATAGAAAACAAGTGGGTTGTTGATTTAAAGGATTCAAGAACCATCTTAAGCAAGAATTCACTGTTGATATTTATTTGACCTTTAAATAGGACGATCTTCTCCCTCAAATGTATGACAAATATTTTATTCCAATTCTATATATGTAGATTATTCAAAAATTTAAGATAGTTCTCATGTTGCTATCCAAAGAATTTTGATCACAACATAACGTCATAGTGATAAATATATCAGCAGATCACTCCATCCAAAATATCTGTAGGACTTGAAACAACACCCTCAACATACTCATTGAGGTCATTTTCTTCCAATAGAAGGAGAACCCTAGCCTTCCAAGCCCGAAATTTAGTTGCTCCTTCCAGCATGTCCTCAATCTTCAATGTGTTCACCATGGTGACCTACCTAGAACAAGAACAACAATTCTCCAGTGTTGTAGCAAAAAACTGTGTCTCAAGATGATCCCCTTCTCTTCAAATCCCAAGCTCTAAAACCATGTCAATTTTCACATGCAACTTATGTGACTAATTTTAGATATCAAAATTGCTTCCTAGTGATCTAACTGTAAATCCTAGTTGTTATCAATGAACAACTTTACACTGAAATTATGAAAAAAAATATAACAGCACAAACAACAAGATCAGAGATGAATCATCAACACATGAGACACAAATTTTTTGTTTTGTAACTTTTTTCATTTTCATAAATTCAAAGGGAAAAAACAACCATCCCAGCCAATACAAATTCACTAAAATTTGAAGACAACATTTTCCTTCAATAACCAGAAAAAGAAGCAAACCAAACCTCAGCAAATCCCTGGAAATTTCCTCTGCCCACAAATCTATTGCAGACCACATATATGGGCTGCTGACATCGGCATGTACAGAACTTCTCCTACCCAGAAACTCTGTACAAATGTACGTAATTTTCCCTACCAGAACCCGCGTACATATTCGACTATTCCTACTACAACCCATGTATGTACACGATTGTTCCCACTGCAACCCACATACATGTGTGATTGTTCCCACTGCAACCCGCGTACATGTATGAAAACCTATACAGACACTTCAGTACAATTTGCTCCACTCGTATGGTTTCTTCCTTCTACAGTAGCCTCTCTCCCCACACGTGCGATGTGTTTCTTCTGCCAAGAACATAAAATGGAGAGTCCTAAACCCTATGGCAGATTTGCAATAGTTGCAAAAATTCCCTAGTTGAAACCACCAAGCTCCTTAACACAAGTGTAGACTCGCTTATTCTAAATCCATCATGTCACACCAATAATGAAATGTCACAATGACCTCTCTCCTTTATATACAAGTCCAATGAATGAGTTTAGGCACCCCTTCTAAACTCAATAATTAATTAGAATATTTTAATCCTCTTTGTGGGTGTGACACCCCATCACAAGCCCACAAAGCCCATTAATTTTCCCATAAGGCCCTAGCCTCATTCGAAGGTTGATTTCACTAAAACGAAAAGCTAATCTGGTGCCAATGAAGATTCCAACATGCTTGACACCTCAGCCTCTTGTGTAAATACCTCTCGAAGCTACAATATCACCAACATTCTTCCAACTTAATCTCGTAAGTGATGACGCTGAAGATTTGGTGATGAAACTTCTCTCATCTACTCATATTGATGATGCTAGAAGGTGGTACAATAGTCTTCCTAGAAAAAGTATCAATACCATTGATAAATTTGAGGAAACCTTTCTTAAGAGATTGGGTGTTGAGGAGGACCCTAACTTGTTGATGCAACTTACTAAAATGAAGAAGATATAGAATTAGATTGTCAAATAATTTGATGCCAAGTTTGAAAAGTTGATCCAACGGATACCTAGCAAAATTCACCCCAGAAAAGAGCACCTTATTTTCCTATACATTAAAGATTTCCTAGGACACTTAGGGTATTTTCTCAAGGACAAGGGTCCAAATACCCTTGAAGAGGCCCAAGAGATGGCTGCAAGAATTGAAGCTAATATTTCATTCTGTAAGGAAGAACCTTTCTATGCCCTCAGAGCCAAGGCTAAAACCAAACCAAGAACATTACACAATGCTGATCCCACTCAAGATATTATCTCTCCATGGGCATAAAGGATTGAAGAAGAAATAAATGACCTTGCCAAAATCAAACCCTGATGATGAACAAGATAACTAGTTTAGAGAGATCACAACAAAAAATTGTCGAGCCTCCATTTAGGAGCCAACCTCAAAGGTCAAACCAAGCTTGGAAACCTACGGATCAAAATGAACAAAGGATCCCCAATACTCTATATCCTTCAAATGTAGCAAGTCAAGAAGAGAATCCTTGGTACCTACCCTATGGGGATTCACATTGGGAACATGAATTCCCAAGGAACAATAGGGAACCCAATCATATGAATTTCTTTGATACTATGAAGTCTATATTTTCCATATCTCCCCAAGAATTACTCAATATTACACCAGAAAAACTTGAGGAGGGCAAGAGAGAAGCAACTAGGATGGCTAGGATGGAGATCATAAACAAAATGGATGAGGAAAAAAGAGAGAAGCTTAGGAAGAAGGAATTACAAGTATACACAAGATGAATAAGTGCACCTCAATATCCTCCTAGAGACCCTAAGCTCCCTCAACTAGGGCCTCCTCCACCACCAACAAACAATCATCCTCCTAGTTCCACTTTGCCAAAGACTAGTGATATAGACCATCCTCCTAGTTCCACTTTTCCAAAGACTAGTGACATAGACTTGAATATTGACATAAATGGTGTCTTGGAAAAAATAAATGTACTTGTACCTCTAACAAATATCATTAATATTCTCGCGATGAGAAGCAAATTTGATAAGTTCTTTAGGGTACAAGGTGAACCTGTGGACCCTCCTATAATACTGCAAGCTAACCATTTCAAACCATACTGTGATTAGCACCCACCTTTATTCATTTTCTTTCAAATGAACAATAAACGCTTGAACAACTGTATGCTTGATTCAGGAGCAGGTGAAAATGGCATGACCTTGAAAGTAATGAGACGATTAGATTTGGAAGTCACAAGGCCTTAAATAAATGTCTATGGGATAGAATCCAAGGTCATTCCCACACATGGTGTAATAGATAACATGAAGGTATGCCTTAACCAATACCCCGAGATAGTTTTCCTAATGGACATTGTGGTCATAGATGTCCCAGATGTTTGGGGGATGATCTTGTCTAGAAATTTTGTTGCAACGTAGGGTGGTACATTACAAATGGATTTTACTTATGCTACTATACTCAAGGATGATGAAACAAGTGCTCACCTACCCAACGTACCAATGGAAAAGAATCGTGTTAAAGAAATTGACCTTGACCCAAAAACTGAGGATCCCTTGGAGGAAATCCCTGAGAAATTCAAGGAACCCCTTGCAAACTTTTTCCCATATGACCTTCCATTCACCCAAGAAGAAGACTTTGATGATATAGAATGGCCTATAAGGGAAGATTACCAGCAGCAACTAGACATATATAAAGACAAATAAGTTGTCTTCATCACAATATTAAAGAAATGTGATAAAGAGTTGTTTATTAGACCAAGCCAAGATGTTGTTCTTATGACACAATCTCACCTCCCTCCCTTGAAGCAATATACCAGGTTAATACAAGAAACATTTGATCTCAAAGGAGGGAATTACAAAGAAGGAGATTTGGTCTTAGAGTGGGATACAAGGGTCATCTAGATACACGTAAGGAGTTTGGGAAGTTTTGTCTTGGCCCCTACAGAATTGAAGAGAAGTCCATCAATGACTCCTACTACCTATCCACATTGCAGGGGAGGAGACGTCCAGTACCTATTAGTGGGTTCCTTCTCAATCCCCATCATGGGGAAAAGACTTGACTTCTTGAGCTAACATATATTAGGGTAGGTAGGCTAGGGCATTTTCATCTTGCATTTCATTTGTATATATGTTGCATCATGCATTCATCAGCTAGTGTAGTCTTGAATATTATTAAATATATGTTTCATTTTCATTTGTATATAATGAATACATGTTAGGAAATTGCACTTAATCATTTGTATATTATTTCTTTTCAATTTTGTAGCTAAGGGAATTTTTCCCTTCAGTGTGGTTTTGTGTTTATCACTAACGCTAGTGGATCACATCCATCGACAGATACTTATAAAGGGTGTTGTCATTTTAACTGGGTGTAGGATTGTAGGTCTTAGACAACAATATATTTTGAGGTTCTCATGCACTCTATGATGAGCACATGTCCTCATGTTGGAGTTAGATGTTACCCCCCCCCCCCCCATGCCTAGGGGTAACTAGACAATATCATGTCTCATGGCCCACAATGGAGAACATGATCCTAACATGATCCTGACCATGATGATGACAAAAATTTCCACAGATGGCAACCTAGTAGCCCCCTCATTCACCTTTACAGGTACAAGTCAACCAAGGCTCATCACACCCAAGTAACCTAGAGTATGGAGATGGTAAGCCATCATCACCATGAGGTATGTTATTCCTTTCATGCAAAGTGTTGTGCTTAATTTGTCGAGCATATGGATGAGGGTATTTGGTTGATGTTGGATAATCGATCACTATTTTGGGAAACTGTATCAGTTAACTTATTCCACCTTGGTGTTCAGCTTCTAATACATAGTCATGTGATCTCACCGCCCAGGGGAAAGGGGTACTATTGGGGGGGCCTTACAAGGGTAACATATTTTTCCCCACCATACTTAACACTTTCCATATTGGAGCCTCTCATAGTGTACTAAACTTTGACAATGGGTCATGATGAGAAGAGGGGTTGAAGGCCCAAAGGTTGATTGCAGTTGTTGCTAAAATAATAATAAATTGATTCTAAAGAAAGAAAGGATTGATAACAAAAAAAGGAATAACAAAATTCATTCCAAACTTGAGATATACTCTTGCAGTGCCCGCCCCAGTCCTGAATAGCAATGTTATAGCTTGAAACCTTATAAAGGGGACTTGAAAAATATAATAAAGTGGACTAGAAAGATGGTTGATAAAGAGGTTTGGAAAAAATAGCACATAAATGTGGGGTAACTCAAGAGGAAGTGCACCCTCCACAAAGGTTCTCATAGAGATGGATTCAGTGACACAATGAGTCATGAAGTAATCCCTAAAACCATACTTTATACTTTGATTTGTTTTGGATGGCCCTAACATGGTTCATTGAGGGACGTCATTGGCTTGTACCCAGGATGTTGTTCCTTTATTGCATGACTTTGGCACGTATGATGGAGAGAAGTGGGTCATCTAGTGACTCACCACCTTAAAATATTGGCTCTCACCTCCTCAAAACCATGAACAATGGAAAAATGGGCTTGGTAGGAGCAGATTCAGTCATGATGACACACATATGGGCTGGAAGCCCCACAAGCTGGGAAAACTACCTCAACACTTATTTTGCACTAAGATCAGGGACGTTGCAGTAGAAAATAGTTAGAGACAGTGTAGATATGAGATGCAGCTCCCTAGGACCTGGATGCAGCACCTGGATATTTGATGTTGGCCCTATTATGATGATGATGTCACCTTCTAGGGTGTGATGTAGCTATGGTTTGATGCACATGTGGGGTATTGACGACACATGGCATGATTTTCTATGAGGAGAGACATCACTTGCTCCCACCTTTCTCTGGATTGATGCCACGTGACCTTTTGGAGTTAAAGCCTTCTCCACCAAGTTCTTGTGTCTTTCTTGTTCTATTTATTAACATAATTTTATTCCAAAAAGATAGGTTTATATACTTGCTATCATATTTTCCATCTTAAATTGTTCGAGAATGGAGAAAAAATGTGTTGTGATCATAAAATTCCAAGATTTAAAAGCTCAAATCACTCT
>ML785599.1:88443-98820 GCA_009831015.1 Picea engelmannii | reverse complement strand
TCATGAAATATTAACCATCCTTCATTTATATCCCCTATCCGGACCAAGATTCTACAATTACAATACCCTCTCATAAGCTACAACCATAAGATTTACAATGACCTTACTAGATAAAAACATTCAATAAACAGGAGGATCTCACAGTTCGACATCATTTAAGATCATAAATTCTTTAATAAAGCAATAATAACTACGCCAATCCTTCTTGCAAGTTATTAACCCAAGTACACTCTATCTTATGTGGCAACAATACCCTTACACTAAGGATAACCTCAAAATTTTAACCAACGTCTTAAATAAAATAAAAAGAGACATCATGGTTAAAAACGGTCCATGGTAAAAATCCCCATATTGCATATGTCACATATAAGGATATCGACCTTTAGAAGGACAATATATAAAATAGAGATACATCCTTTTAAAATGACAAGGCTTAAAGACAATACTCATTGTCAACATATAAAATTCATCATCCTATATATATAACCTCATAATTAAATTAGCCTCATGACATCATATTTGAAATCGACATATGTAGCAACAACAATATTTAATTTGATCATTTTTAAAAATACCAAAATTTAGAAGGGACCTAATTTAACCATAATTAAAAATGCCAATAATTAAAAATAGCCACATTTAAAATGATAGTATATAAATCACCTCATAATTAAAAAGGCATATTATCAATAACTTTCAACTTAAAATATCAACTTCACGCTTTACATTTAATGACTTGGAAATAAATTAATAATCACAGTACTGCTGGTATGTTACCAATACATTTAAATTTAACAATTTACCCTAAGACAATCGACATTTCAAATTATAAAAAGGGACAGTGCAATCGATAACAGCAATTTCATTTCTGTTGGTCTACGCTAACGCTCTATTTAGTTTAATTTCAATATGGTTACCCGTATATATTCAACCTAATTCCTACAGCAGCGCTACCATTACTACACCATTTTTAACTATCACTTACAATATCAAATCAACAGTACAGCTGGCACCCATATTTTACATGCGTTTTGCAAAAACCCAGCCATTCGAATGCCAATAAAAATTACATTAAAAAGAATACGTTGCTATGATTTTAACACTGTCAATGTGGAGGGAAGGAGAACAGACTTTTTCCAAAAATAAGATTTGAAAACAGGGACAGAATATCATTACACTCAGCGGAAATTCGGCAACGAGGAACAACGAAATGCCCCACGATTTTACAGGGACGCAGTAATGAAAAACGAACTGGCAAACGTTTTTACAGGAATGAAATAAGGAAAAGTGAACCGTCAAACAATTTTACAAGAACGGAACCCCATTTCCCCAGCGAATATTGCAGCAACAATAAAAAAAACGCAGAGCCAATGATTGTACAGGAAAGCATGGATGAAAAACGAAATGCCAACGTTTTTACAGGGACGGATCAACATCGCCCTCAGCAAATTTGCAGCAGTAAAGAAAAACGAATTGTTGGTTGAAAAGATTTGCCAAAGGATAAAACGAAATTGCCAGAGAAAAAAAAATGAGTTGCCAGGTTAAAACGTTTTGCCAGAAGATAAAACAAATTGCCAGAGAAAAATGAGTTGCTAGGTTAAAACGTTTTGCGAGAAGATAAAACAAATTGCCAGAGAAAAAATGAGTTGCCAAGTTAAAACGTTTTGCCAGAAGATAAAACAAATTGCCAAATAAAAATGAGTTGCCAGGTTAAAACGTTTTGCCAGAAGATAAAACAAATTGCCAAAAAAAAATGAATTGCCAGGTTAAAACGTTTTGCCAGAAGATCAAACAAATTGCCAGAGATAAAAAAAAAAATGAATTTCCAGATCTAAACACCAGATCAATTGATCTTAGAAATCAAAACCAACAAGTGCCAGAAGGAAATCCAGATCTAGTTTTTCTTCCATAAAATATCAGCACGCAAGATCGCCAGACCCATCATTTCAGAACATTACAATCATCTTACAGTTCCCAGCCTAATATTTAAAGCATTATACTCAATAAAATAAGTGAGCGTACCTGGTTCCTTGTGCCTGCCTCGTATGTTGTCCGCGCCTCAATTGATGTCCCGCGCTCCTTGCCGCTCCTGCTTTCCGACCGTGGAACCCTCAGCGGTACCTCCCAGCCAAACGTTAGGGGTACTCTGCTTCCCCCTTAGCCCCCCGAGCCACAAAGGGGCCACACAAGATCCAGAAATAAGACTAGCTTTTCAGCTCGCCTCCGCGGCTGAGCTACCACTCCAATACAGCTGAGAAATTCTCAACTCCTCACAAGCAAACAGTCAAGCCAAAATCCGACAGCGTAACGTTACGCTCACCGTTCCCCCTTCTTCCTTCTTTTCCCCTTCTTTTATAGAAATTTGAGACCCACCTACTTTCCTAAATCATTATTAATTAATTTTTTATGACAAACCTCTAAAAATTCACTGGCATCCAAGTGTCACTAATCCCCACGGTTCTCCAAAAATTTATTTCTTTTTAATAATTAAAAGACTCAATTCCCTCACCCCCCCTTTAATCGCTCCTAAAATTTCTCCTAGGGTTCCTAGATCCCCTCTCATGCTTTTAATAACTTTCCTAAAATGAAGTAGCTGATTTTTAGTAACTCCTTAATTGCTGATTCATTTTCGCTTTTTACCCTATGTCTCCTACTTTCCATTTTTAAGTTTCCTTTATTACAAGTTTCCTTATTTCTACTATTTATTTCTCTCTTTTTATTTTTTTATTTTAAACCCCAAAAGATGAATGCGCTTATTAATCCTTTCTATATTTTTAAATTCATTACCTCTATACTCTCACATGTTTTTTAACTTTATAATCATTTTTACCATTAACACCCGTATTTTAATTAATTATTCCCTTTCTTCACTTTACCCTCTTTAATTTTAAGAAGACTTTAATTAACACCCAGGAGGTTTTAGTTTACGTTCTTAAGTTTATTTTTGTAGGATTTTTTCTTAGGGCTTACCAAAGTTTTATCTTAGAGATGTTTTTAAAATTAGGTTTAGATTTGAACTGGGCGACAATTAATTAGGGGAGTTGTTTTAAGAATTTCATCAGGCGTTAAGGTCTCAGGGTCATCTAGGTTGTCTCATCATCACCATCAATGCGACGTGCCCTTCAGGGCGCACTACGTGCTCCAAGGGTGCCACTCGCCTCGTTTGCTTCTGTTGCGCGACGTGCCCTTCAGGATGCACCACATGCTCCAAGGGTTCCACTCGTCAACTCGTGTTTCTTTTGCACGACGTGCCCTTCAGGATGCACCACGTGCTCCAAGGGTGCCACTCGCTGACTTGACTGTTTGGTAGACATCTATAACCCCTGGAGTCAACACTCTGCCAGGTGAACTTGTGGGAGACTAAGGGCTCTAAGGAATAAGGCCCCCGCCTTATTGCGCGCCCCTTAGAATCATCATGAGCGATTGTCGCAGTCTTCCCTCACGGCATCGTGGATCCTCTCGAACTAGGTAATCGTTAACCTACAGTTCGAGCCACGAAGGGAGTGCTAGTAGGTTGTGGCAGGGTTGTTGTCCACACCTCTCCCTCAACCTCTCTGGAACTCGTGTGTGGCCCCTTTACTCCATATGTGAGTCTGGTGGGCAAGCTATCGTCAGCCTGCATCATCAACCATCATGTCAGAACATGTCAACAACATATCATCAATCAATAAATATCATGATAAATATAACAACTCAAATAGCACACTCCCTGACTCAATTCGGAGTCCAAGGGTTCTGTCGATGCCTCTGCATCCTCCAGGTCAAAAACCCTGCACACTCAAATGAACTGAGTCAATAGCACCTGTCTACATCAAGTAGTAAAACATCATGTCGTCTATCAGAACGCACCATAATCAAGCATAAATGTATTACTATCATAAAATTCCAGATCACTTGCGAGCAAGTGTCCTCAAAGAATAAGTTTTGTAAGTGCGCCAGAGCGGGATGTTACATACACGCCCTCTTGGTCTAAACTTCGTCCCGAAGTTTCTCAGTATAAATGCCGAAATAAATGTACCATAATATCATAAGTACCACAGTATCATAAGTCTATCTATCAAACAAAAATGGATATTGTTGGCGCATATCATATGCGTCCTCCCAGGTCGTCGAGTGCGGACTATAATTGTCCCACTAGACCTTGACCTGATCTATCGTTCTACGTCGTAACTGTCGAACGCGATGATCTAAAATGCGGACTGGCTCAGCCGTGAGCGCTCCCTCGTCCGATACCTGCAAGGAACTCATGTCAATCACATTCGTAGGATCACTAACATAATGTCTCAAAACAGATACATGAAAAACATCGTGCATACGCCCTAAAGAATCAGGCAAGGCTAGTCGATAGGCCACGGGCCCCTTTCTCTCCACAATCTCGAAAGGTCCCACGAACCTAGGAGACAGTTTAGCTCCCTTTCCAAACTTGATCAAACTCTTATGCGGTTTAACCCGCAAGAAGACTCGATCGCTGACCTCGTAACTACGGTCGACTCGGTGCGCATCGGCATAACTCTTCTGTCGATCATGCGCTTCTTTTATCCTGTGTCTTATGGTTTGCATCTGCTCTTCCATTTCTTGGATCGCTTCTGGTCCACCAGGACCCTATCCCCAAGCTGATCCCAACTCAAGGGCGTCTGACACGGTCGCCCATAAAGGAACTAAAAAGGTGTCATCTTAATGGTTCTCTGGTAGCTGTTGTTATAAGCGAACTCTACTAGAGGCAAGAATTCCTCCCAACGTTTTTGTTGGTCCATCACGTACATGCGCAACATGTCTTCCAAGGTTTGGTTCTTTCGTTCGGTCTGTCCGTCAATCTCTGGGTGGTACGCAGTACTAAATTTAAGTTGGGTCCCCAAGGCCTCTTGGAAACTCGTCCAAAATCATCCTGTAAACACCGATCCTTGATCGGATATAATCTTCTTAGGTACGCCATGCAGCCTCACAATCTCACTGATGAAAACTCTCGCTATGTCAGGTGCCTGATACGTCGTACGCACAGGAATAAAGTGAGCACTCTTCGTCAGAGTGTCTACTACTACAAAAATCGAGTCGTGTCTCCTTGCCGTCAATGGCAATCCAACCATAAAATCCATCGAAATAATTTCCCATTTTGATTCCGGAATGACATGTGGCTGAAGTAATCCTATCGGGTGTCTATGTTCAGCCTTTACCTGCTGACACTCGAGACATCTAGCCACAAAGTTGACTATGTCGGCATTTATTCCCTTCCAGAAGAATAAGGGTTTAAGGTCTGCCCTCATCTTCGTGACTCCTGGGTGCGCCATGTAAACTGCTCTATGAGCCTCGCTCAGGATCAACATCCTCAATTCGTCGTTTGGCGGTACGTAAATCCGACCTCTAAACCTCAATAACCCATCGCTATCAAAAGAAAATCCCTCATATCGTGGTACCATCATTGTGTTTTGTCCGATAAAATCCTCGACTTCTTTGTACCAGTCATCGCCACGCTGTAAGGTGAGAATATTCTCACGTAGATTCGTCTGAAGAGGTAACACCGAAAAGATGTGTGGCCTCCGACTCAAAGAATCCGCCACTCGGTTCACTGTTCCCTTTATGTAAGTAATCTCGAAGTCGTACTCGCTAAGCAATTCCGACCAACGTCGTTGTCGTGCGTTTAGGTCACTTTGCGTGGAAATGTGTTGTAGTCCACAATGATCAGTCTTTAATTCAAATTTTCGTCCAACAAGGTAGTGTCTCCAAACCTTCAAGGCATAAACGATGGCTAATAACTCCAAATCATGTGTCGCGTAGTTCTCTTCATGCCTTTTCAGTTTTCTCGAAATGTAAGCAATCACTCGTCTGTCTTGCATCAAGACTCCGCCTAACCCTTCCTTGGATGCGTCAGTGCATACCAAGAAGTCTGCGTCCATGTCAGGGACCTTTAGTATCAGCGTTGTTGTCAACAACTCTTTAAGCCTCCTAAACGCTTCCGCGATTTATCTGTCCAAACAAACTTATTGTTTTTCTTCTGCAATTCCATGATCGTATTTGCTATCCTTGAAAATCCTTCGACAAACCGTCGATAGTATCCTGCTAAACCCATAAAACTACGCACTTCTGCGACATTCATCGGCACAGGCCATTCCATAATAGCCTCAACCTTGGCTGGATCCACGGCAATACCTTCGGCGGAGATGACATGCCCTAAGTAGTGAATCCTCGATTGATAAAAAGAGCATTTGGACAACTTCCCATATAAATTGTGTTCTCGTAAACATTGTAGTACCAAGCGCAAGTGCTCGTCATGCTCCTCCGTCGTCCGAGAGTAGATCAGAATATCGTCAATGAATACTTGGATGAACTTGTCCAAGTACTCGCGGAACACCCCATTCATCAAACTCATGAATACCCCTGGGGCGTTTGTCAGTCCAAAAGGTAAAACAGTAAACTCGTAATGTCCAAATCTTGTCTTGAAAGCGGTCTTAGGGACGTCATCCTCCTTGATTCGTAACTGGTGATACCCTGATCACAAATCGATCTTGGAGAACATCATCGCACCCTTCATTTGATCGAACAGGTCATCAATTCTTGGTAAGGGATACTGATTCTTGATCGTAGCCTTGTTCAGTTGACGGTAGTCAATGCAAAGCCTCCACGATCTTTCCTTCTTCCGAATGAAAATAACTGGTGCACCCCACGGTGACACACTAGGGCGTATCAGTCCCAGGTCTAACAACTCCTTCAGTTGCATTTTCAGCTCTTGCAACTCTGGGGTCGACATCTGATAAGGCGTTCTCGCTATCGGTTCAGTCCCCGGTTTCAGGTCTATGGTAAACTCCAATTCTCTTTCCGGCGGCATCCCAGGTAACTCCTCTGGAAACACGTCCGCAAACTCCTTCACCACCGGGAGGTGTTCTAGACCTTCTGCTACTCCCTTTTCGTTTAGCGCAAGGATCGCATAAAGCTTGCACCCCTTGCGCATATTTTTTCGTAACTGTAAGGAAGAGACAAACCTCAGGGATACTCCCTGGTTCCGTCCTACAATCACCCGTCTCTGTCCTTCATCATCGACCAAGCTCAACCGTTTCGTCTTACAGTTGAGTATCGCCTCATGCGATTCCAACCAATCCATACCAATCACGACGTCATAAGACCCTAAGATCGTGACGTACAAGTTGACCCTCGTGACAAACTCTCCCAGGTTAAGGGCACAGTTTGTAACCCTTCCTCCGACCTTCTGTTTGGCTCCAGAAGACATCTCTACGAAGATAAACTCTTCCTATTCGACTGCCTTTACCTTAATCCCTTTTAGCGCTGCACCAGAAATGAAACTCTCAGTAGCTCCTGGGTCTATCAAAATACTAAGGGTCTGGTCAGCGGCAGTACCTTTCGTCTCGAGCACAGTCGACAGGTGCTCTGCCTGGCGGTTATGCACCGCTGCATGAACCCGATGGGCCTTGCCCACATCTCCCACTGTAGCGGTTCCGGTTGATCCGGACGCTCTGGTCCTCTCCACAAGACAGTCGCGCTGGTAGTGTGGCTCCCCACATGTCCAACACCCCTTCTTCGGCCCAGTGGTCCTGGTACCCGAACTAGAAGATGACTGCCCACCGGCCTGGAACCCTGGTATGTTCTGCTAAACAGGCCTAAACTGTTGTTGCTGCGGGCGACGATGCTGCTGCTGATGTAGTCCTCGGTAAGGTGTCTGTTGCTGAGGCGACGGTCGTCGTGTTGTAGCAAAAGTGGATCCCCTCTGGAAGCCACGATACCCCGGCGTATGTCTCGCTGGTGTCTGCTGCTGCGGCGTACCTGATGAACCCTGACCTACAGGTCTCGTTGGAGTCCTGGTCTGACCCCCGCTGATAAGCTCCTCTTCTGCTCTGAGGGCCTTTTGAACAGCGTCGTGCAAGGTTTGAGGCATCAGAATCCTAACCTTTGCACGCAGGCTGCCATTAAGGCCGAACACGAACCTGTTGACCTTGAGCTTCTCAGTGTTCAGGTGCGGAGCATACCGGAGCAACTCCATAAAACGTGCCTCGTACTCAAGCACCATATGACCTCCCTGTCGTAAGGCGTTGAACTCATTGAGTTGACGCTCAATGAATTCCTCAGAAAGATACCTCTCTCGGAACCGTTCCTCAAATAGTTCCCATGACACGTCTTCAACGACCATGTTTAGTTGTGGCAGGAGCATCTTTCACCGTAGAAGAGCACTCCCCTTCAGTTGACAGACCGCCATGCAGACCTTCATGTTGGAGGTATAATCGCGAAGTGAGAAGCACATCGCCATATTTTCCAACCATACCTCGGCGGCTGCGCCGTTCGAGGCACCAAAGAACTCGAGAAATTTTACCTTCTCGAGTTCACGGTGAATGCTACCTGTAACGGCCGGTGCGCGCGGCGGAACCTCAGCAGGTGTCGGCGCCCTGGCCTCATCTCTGTCCAATCGGCTGATCAGAGCCTCAGACATGCGCTGAAAGGATCTCATCATCCCAATCACATCGCCAACCACTATCTTCTCCTGTCCGAGAACCTGCTCGCCTCCCTGGGGGTTGGACCCCTCAGGCATGGATGCTACTGGAGGCGTCACGCCTCCTCCCCTAGCACCCCGTCGTCTGCCTCCGCGACGTCCTCTAACCATGATTACCTGCACGCACACAATCAACTCGATCAACAACAATATAATCAAATCTAATCATGTCAACGAAAGTCGTAGTGAATCCCAAGTCGTCGGTCGAACCGGCTCTGATACCATATGTAACGAACTTCCTCGTTACGCAACAACTCTGAGAACAGGTGCAAATTATTTTTTGTGTTTAAGGTGTGTGCGTGCGTGTGGAAGTAACAAACACACTTAACTCTACGTCGCCAATCGACAACCAACAAGACGCAACCACGAGGTTCCGCACAAGAAGACTCAAGGCACACAACGAGTAACTGCGAAAAAATACGACCCTAGGCATAAGGCGCACAACACAAACATTAAGACATACTGGAGTTGCACAGTAAGAACACAGAGGGAAGAATCCATGGTGTTAGGGTTACTATTTCTGCACAGGAAAGCAGGGCGTTTAGTCTTATGTCTTCTCGAAAGAAGATTAGACAGGCTCCTGGCCAATTGCTCAGGCAGAAACTAGTAACCCGACCTAGAACAAGATGCAAGCAAGACGAACACAAGAAAACGACCCCGACATATCACAGTGACAATAAGCCATAAACACCCCTAGACATAAGGCGTACAACTAGCAGCTGTAAGCAGAAAACGACACCAGGTGTTAAGTACAGTACAGTCACAGATGGAAGAATCCAACAGTAGAGTTTACTATTGCTGCACAGAAAAACAGGGCTTTTAGTCTTATGTCTTCTCGAAAGAAGATTAAACAGGCTCCTGGACGACTGCTCAGGCAGAAACTAGTAATCTCTGTCAGGTGTGTCGTAAGAGTGGAAACCCTGCCTTTAAAGGGCCCGAGACTCTTGATACGGCATTGGATTCTTTACACAGAAAAATCACACACACAGACATGTCTCCTAAGGCTACCAGGGGATGACTATATCCCGCCCGACACAACCGACCAAGCAACCAACTGAATACTATCAAGTGCAACATAAACAAGAAGGTCGACTACGTCCTTTATGGATGGCCCACGACAAGAAGGACTTCGACAACGAACACCCAAGTTCAACATGGTTTAAATGAACAACCACCCTAATTGACTAACTCAAAGTAATTTATTGTACCTAAGTCAAGTTGTTGCACCATATATATTATTAACAACAATAAAAATTACAATAACCTTGTCATGAAATATTAACCATCCTTCATTTATATCCCCTATCCGGACCAAGATTCTACAATTACAATACCCTCTCATAAGCTACAACCATAAGATTTACAATGACCTTACTAGATAAAAACATTCAATAAACAGGAGGATCTCACAGTTCGACATCATTTAAGATCATAAATTCTTTAATAAAGCAATAATAACTACGCCAATCCTTCTTGCAAGTTATTAACCCAAGTACACTCTATCTTATGTGGCAACAATACCCTTACACTAAGGATAACCTCAAAATTTTAACCAACGTCTTAAATAAAATAAAAAGAGACATCATGGTTAAAAACGGTCCATGGTAAAAATCCCCATATTGCATATGTCACATATAAGGATATCGACCTTTAGAAGGACAATATATAAAATAGAGATACATCCTTTTAAAATGACAAGGCTTAAAGACAATACTCATTGTCAACATATAAAATTCATCATCCTATATATATAACCTCATAATTAAATTAGCCTCATGACATCATATTTGAAATCGACATATGTAGCAACAACAATATTTAATTTGATCATTTTTAAAAATACCAAAATTTAGAAGGGACCTAATTTAACCATAATTAAAAATGCC
>ML785599.1:74538-86310 GCA_009831015.1 Picea engelmannii | reverse complement strand
GACTTGACTATTTGGTAAACATCTATAACCCCTGGAGTCAACACTCTGCCAGGTGAACTTGTGGGAGACTAAGGGCTCTAAGGAATAAGGCCCCTGCCTTATTGCGCGCCCCTTAGAATCATCATGAGCGACTTTCGCAGTCTTCCCTCACAGCATCGTGGATCCTCTCGAACTAGGTAATCGTTAACCTACAGTTCGATCAACGGAGGGAGTGCTAGTAGGCTGTGGCAGGGCTGCTGTCCACACCTCTCCCTCAACCTCTATGGAACTCATGTGTGGCCCCTTTACTCCATATGTGAGTCTGGTCGGCAAGCTATCGTCAGCCTACATCATCAACCATCATGTCAGAACATGTCAACAACATATCATCAATCAATAAATATCATGGTAAATATAACAACTCAAATAGCACACTCCCTGACTCAATCTGGAGTCCAAGGGTTTCGTCGATGCCTCTGCATCCTCCAGGTCAAAAACCCTGTACACTCAAATGAACTGAGTCAATAGCACATGTCTACATCAAGTAGTAAAACATCATGTCGTCTATCAGAACGCACCATAATCAAGCATAAATGTATTACTATCAGAAAAGTCCAGATCACTTGCGAGAAAGTGTCCTCAAAGAATAAGTTTTGTAAGTGCGCCAGAGCGGGATGTTACACCTAGGGTGTAATAGGGGGTTAAAGGACCCATAGTGTAGTAATAATAGTGGAGGCCATTCAATGTCAAGTGGGCTAGGTCCACTATGCTTTTTATTATCAAATAAGGCCTAATATAGTAGTATTGCATAAATGTAATGGGACCTCATTAAAGAAGGTTCACTAAGTAGTTAGGAGGTTGTTATGATTATAGTCTCTTGGATTAGTTATAAATAAGGATGGAATCCTCCTTATGACATGTGCGGAAGTTTATTATATTTGGATCTTAGCTCATTAGGAGGTTTCCCCCTTGAATTAGGGAGTGAATAGGAGTGGATTCATTCCATAAAAGGATCAATTGAAAGGTGTTTCCCTGCCTTAAAGGTTTCAATATTAATAAAGTGTGGAAAATTTATATATTATTCTTGGATATATTGTATGTGACATAGTTTCAATATATAAGTTACATATCAAGTGGTATGCCAAAAGAAAGAAAAAAAATCCCTATTTTTCTAGTTTTCAAAGGAAAAAAGAGAGACATGACACATCAATTCTTGTAGCTTTCAGTGTAGAATTTGATGAAACAAGATATAAATCTAAGTTCCTCTTAGAAAAAAAATCGTTCAAAAAAAAACGAATCATCTAAATTAGAGTTAAGGAAGTGAATATATCATTAATTTAAAATAAGTTATTTGAGGGTTTTGATATCACTAATTTAAAATTGGTTATTTGAGGGTTTTTCCATGATGATCATGTTGACTATCGAGTAGATATATTTTTACAAGGTACTCAGATCCAAACCAACGTCATTGGAAAGAGAAATTTCTAGGGTTTGATTTGACATATTATATTTTATGCTTCCAATCAATATCAATTTCACTAAAACCCTTGCAAATTTCCTCTCTCCAACCCTAACAAAAGTGAGGAATGGTAGTGTGGTGGAACATGCCATGGGAGGAATGAATGTTGTTGGAAAAAGTTCTCTAGAATCTATCTAAGAAATGCCAAGACATAAAAGAGATCAAAGAGATAACCAATCAATCTAAGGAGACCTATGTTATTGAGACCACATACCCTTCCATCAATGAAGAGTATAACCAAAAAATATATGTCATGTATGATTTAGAGGATGATTGTTATGATGGTTCATGGATAGTTGTCATTTGTGGGATGAAAAGTACTTGTTCATCTTTTTTTTTATGAATCTACTCCACCTTATGTAAATGACATCATGGAGGGAAATTAGGAGATTTTGTGGCTTCTAGTTTTCATCTTGCATATTCTCCAATAATAGTGTATGTGGATGAAGTTTGGTTCATAAATATAGTTGCTCTAGTCAGAGCTTGTTGTTCCTAAGATAGTAAGAGATTCACTTATCTAGTTAGAGGTTCCTTGTGTTAGGAGTGAAGTAATGGGAAAGATTCATGTTCCTTGTGTTTCCCAGTTATGTATACTTAGTAATATCTTTCTGTTCCTTGTGTTTCCCTATGCAAGTGTTGTATACCGACGAATAGACAACAAGTATGTAAAGGTCGCCCATTCCAGTGAAAATTGAAAGAATAAATTAAAAACTAACCCAAAACCACTTTTTGAATGCCAAGGTCAAAGCTTTGGAGACAGAGAGGGAGCAGTTGCAGAATAGATTGGCTTCTATTGGGAGAGATCAACAAGGGACTGATGAGGCTATTAGATATGGATGTAGCTACATATTTGGATACACATGACCAGGGTAGGAATTTGGAGCTCCATTTTCAACTAGCTATTAAGTTTAGGTATATCCATAAGGGATTCCACATCAACAATTGGACAGGACCCAAGTTTAGGGTGGAGCTTATAAAACTAATTCAAAGTGGTGTATAGCACTTGTACATGGAACCTTGGTTCTTTTTCCTACTTCAAAATTGTGGTCAACGTTCATCAATGGGACCCTAGTTTATGGTTGTACCTCTAAAAACAAGTGTTGAGGGAAATAATTTTCTAAGGGGGTGGAATGTGAGGATCCTCACTAGGGTGTAATGGGAGGTTGAAGGGCACATAGTAGATTAATAATAGTGGAGGCCATTCAATAAGGTGGAATAGGTACACTATTCTTGTTATTATTAAATAATGCCCACTATATAAGTATTGGATAAATGTAATGGGGGCTCATTAAAGAAGGTCCACTAGTTAATTAGGAGGTTGTCATGATTAAGGTCCCTTAATTAGTTATAAATAATCATAGGGTCCTCCTAATGAAATTGTGAGGAATTGTATTGTATTTGGAGCTCATATTATTAGGAGGTTTCCCCCTCGAAGAGACAAGTGAACAGAAGTGGATTCCTTCTATAAAAGGATCAATTATAAGGTGTTTCCCTACTTTAAGGGTTTTGATATAAATAATGTGGAGAATTTATATCTTATTATTGGATATCTTATATGTAAGAGAATTTTCAGATATAAAGTACATAACAAGTGGTATAATATCTCTTTCTTAGGCCAAAAGGAGAAAAACAAATCCCTATTTTGTAGGTTTTCAAAGGAAAAAAAAAAAGGGGTCATGACACGTAGATAAATTCCTTTAGATCTTTATGCATAATTTGGTGAAACCAAGTATAGATTTGATTTCCTCTTAAAGAAAACTAATTTTTTTTAAAAATCATCTAAATCAAAGTTTGAGATGTGAATATATCCCTGATTTAAAATCACTATTTTAGGGTTTTTCTGTGATGATCATGTGGACTGTCAAGTAGATATCTTTTGACAAGGTCCTCCAGTTGTTGCTAGACCAACACCATTGGAAAGAGGATTTTGGGGGATTTTATTTTACATATTATATGTTATGATTCCAATCAATATTTAGTGCACTATAGCCCTTGCAAATTCCCACTCACATACCCTAACATATGTGAAGAATGGAAATGTGGTGGAACATGCCATGGGAGGAACAAATGTTGTTAGAAAATTTTATCTAGGATCTATATAAGATATTGGAAGAGATAAAATATATCAAAGATATAATCAATAAATATAAGGATACATATGTTATTAAGACCACATACCCTTGTGTCAATGAATATTATAACTGAGAAAGATATGGATGGTGTGATTTAGAGGATGATAATGATTATTGATACATGGATAGTTGTTATTTATAAGATGAAAATTAGTTTCATCTTATATTTTATGACTCTACTCCACCTTTTGTAGAGAACATCATGTAGGGATATTAGGAGCATGTTATGGCTACTAGTAGTAGTGTGTTATGTGGACGATTTTTTAGATATGGATGGATCTAGATATTTGGATCCACATGACCAGGGTATGAATTTGGAGCATCATTTTCAATTAGCTATTGATTTCAAGTATCTTTAGAAGGGAGTCCACGTGAGCACTTAGAAATGGGACCTAGATTTAAGGTGGAGCTTATTGGACTACTTCAACAAGGTGGCTAGCACTTGTACATGGGACCTTAGTTGTTTGTCTTACTTTAGAATTTTGGTCAACACTCATCCTTGGGACCCTAGTTTATGTTTGTACCTCCTCACAACAAGCGTTGAGGGAAATACTTTTCTAAGAGGGTGGAATGTTGGGATCCTCCCTAAGGTGTAATGAGGGGTTGAAGGGGAAATAATAGATTAATAATGGTGGAGGTCATTCAATGTAAAGTGGACTAGGTCCATTATGCTTGTCATCATTAAATAAGGCCCAATATAGTAGTATTAAATAAATGCAATGGGGCCTCATTAAAGAAGGTCCATTAGGTAGTTAGGAGGTTGTTATGATTAAGGTCTCTTAACTAGTTATAAATAAGGATGGAGTCCTCCTTATTATATGTGTGGAAGTTTATTGTATGTGGATCTTAGCTCATTAGGAAGTTTCCCTCAAAGAGGCATGTGAACAAGAATGGATTTCTTCCATAAAAGGATCAATTGTAAGGTGTTTCCCTACCTTAAAGGTTTTGATATTAATAAAGTGCAAATAATTTCTATTTTATTCCTAGATATATTGTATGTGATAGAGTTTTCAGATATAAGGTATAGAACATGAGGATTATATAGTCTTGTAAATGATTTCATCCAACTCAACAAATTGATACTCCAGACACTCTCCAAGAAAGTTTCTTAACCTTGGAGGAAAAATATGCTAAAGACACATATTTCTATAAGTGGGTGTTGTGGAAAATTAGTTATCTTAGCTAACTAATATTGACCCATGATTATTTATCATATTATCAATGTTGGAGTGATTAACTTTGTTGTATCCCAAAACAAAAGACAAGTACAACAAAAGTAGTAAGTTGTTGTTTTTCCAATTGGCATTTTTGAGCATTTAAGTATGTTTTATTATGTATGGCAATGAAGCAACTGTATGTGTGAGTATCTTATGGAAATACATATGGATTTACCTATTCTTGCAGATTTCTTGATTAATAGATATGCTACGGGATTAAGAGATGCAGATTTCTTGATTAATAGAGATGCTACAAGATTAAGAGACAACAAATTGTAAAGTTTTAGTTCATGCACCGAGAAGGTAGTTTCACCATAATTTCAAATGCATCATTGATTAACAATGATGTTACATAGTCTTCCAAGATTGGAAAGGTGAATATCAAACTAGCTACGACAACTTCCCTAGGAGCTCTTGACATTGGTGGTAGGTTTTCCTATATAGTGGGTGTTTGGTTCATGTTGGTTCAATTTGGTCTCAAGAGAGGATCCCTTTAGGTGAGTACCAAATCTAATTCTCAAGCAACCACTCTCGAGGATCCAAAATGGATCCTTACTATAGAACAATTCATTTCCTCTCAATTTTATCACACCTAGGTAGCTCTAGTCAAGGTAATAATGACTTTTAAATTGGCTTAGATGCCACTAGTGATTCCCCCTATTGAGGTAGTGAGGAAAAGGGTGGAAGTGGTTGTTGACCGAGCAACAACATTGGTTTAAAATGATGCAAGTCCAAAACTCGTTGATCCCATGGAGATGAAGACAATGGCTAAAGTTAAAGCTAATGGGATTAAGGGTACTCTAAAATTCACAATCTCTATTGTTGGTAAAGAAGAGAACCATTAAATGTATATTGGATTTAAAGAAGGAAACCCATTTCTCAATAATGGCATCATTGTATTATGGGTATTTTGCTATATAAATGATTGCAAACATCCATTAATATCGACTTTGCTCTTAATTTTGGGGCTATTGTGTGTTTCTTATCTCTACTTTATGTTACTCATGAAAAATTGAACTAAATAAAAGAATAGAAGATACTTGTGAATTTGTAGAGGATGCCATGGTGTAGTATATGTAGGAAGATTGGTGTTTTCTATGCTTACTTCAAATGAAATCAAATTAGTCACCCCGAGTTGCTAAGAATGTTGGGAAATGACCTGAATGTGAAAATAGCACCCAATACATAAAAGAAATCTCAGTAGTTCAAAATTGAGATTGAAATATATCTTAGTTTTAGTGGTTGGTCAACATTTTCCATTCAAAATGAACTCACCTTATCTAAAAAAAATCTCAAGATCTCAAACTTGGTATTGAAGGTTTAGTGGTTGGTCAGTGTTTTCCGTTCAGAATGAACTCAACTTATCTAAAACAAAATCTCAAGATTTTAAACTTGAGATTGAAAAAAAAAAATAGGTTTAGTGATTGGTCAGTGTTTTCCCTTTGAATGAGCTCACCATGGTTGTTGTAGCCCACCTCCATGGGATTGGTTGGGGAAAATTAAAATAAATAAAAATGAAATGTGGGATTTTGAAATAAAATAAAATAACTTTGAATCCCTTAAAATTGGGAATACCACAACATTATATGCATGATAATTAATAATTATTGTAACTTCTCTATGACTTTAGGTTTTCTAATGGAATTAGAATATTAATGGAGGACTCACATGTTAGAATTAATCTAAATGGAAGATAATGTTAAATGGAAGATAATGTTAGAAGTAATCTAAATTGAGGAAGAATGTTAAAGGGTGCTTGTTGGTTCATTCAAAGTAGGATGTTTCTATTTCCCTTAGCAAGGTTAGATTTCTCATATTTCTCTAAGTGATATGTTTTCCCTTCATGGGGTGACATGCCCCAACAAGGGGAGTGTTGTTCAATAGACATGCAAATTCATTAAGTTGGGTTACACATGATATAACTACAACATGTTGTCCCACCTCTTGATAGGTGGTGGATGCTTAAAGAAGCATCCTTAAGAATTTTACAAATCAAAGCACATATTAAATTGTAATTAATGTTTCATAAAGTTGAGGAAGAGGAGAACATCAATGTGGTTGAACTAAATCCTTTCATAGGGACACAAGTATAGTCTCTAGGAAAATTGGAGGAGAAGGAGAGTGCTAACATGGTGGAACTAAATCCTTTCATAAGGTTATGCCATTATAGTAGGAGGAGTACTAACCTAGTGGAACAAATTATTTCATAAGGATATGGTGTTATAGGAAGAGAATCCATGAGGAATAACATTAGTATTGTAGTGGGAAAGGATGTTTTCACATCAACATAATGACATCCCTCCCAAAGATAGCATCTAAATAGGCAAAGAATTAGTTGTGGGTAATTCATCATAAACCACTTATGTCTCACAATTGTTGTATATGTGGGGTTGTTCACACTACACATGCCTAATTAGAGTGTTGATGTGGAACTCATTGTGGGGAGGAACCTCCCATATTTCAAGGGACATGGAGTCATTGATATGGGGGACTATAACGACTACACTACTAAAAATCAATTTCAAATAAGTAAGAAATACTACTAATTTATATTCTTATGGTCACTATCTAGTCAAATATGTTTATTCATGATTTATATCAGTAGTTTTCGTTAGTAATTTCTAGCTACATCACTTATAACACATCAAAATTGCTCAAATTTTCTGGTATTTAACTTATAAAACATATCGTGACCAACTTTTTTGGTCATGTAGTTACAAATTAGTCATTTTGTACTAGTGGAACTAACCACCTATTTGGACATGATTCTCATCTTTTGTACACATCAAGCTCTAGAAGGCAACCTAGTTTGTAAATGTCAATGTTTTTCATGGTCCAAAAAGAGAATTGTTAGCCTACAACAAAATGTATATACATAGAATGACATATGTTTTATCATTAACTTATACAAGCATTAATCTAACATAGAACACTACATGTTAAATTCAATCCACCTTATGGAAACCTTAAACGGTATAAGAAGATAAATTTCTTTAAAATATATATGCAATTCCTTTTTACATATTCTTTCATGTTTCAGGTTACATATTCTTTCATGTTTCAAGTAACCTGAAGAGTTATGTGTTGTGGAAATTAGATCTAAAATTATGCATATTTCCCTGTACGTTTACCATCTCATATAAAGTATTATGCCATTGGAACTTTTATATAGAACTTGGTAATATTACATAGTATAGGGAATTTCAAGCCCAAAACCTTATTAATGGAGTAAAACTCATTGACAACTCAACTTCATATACATTTTGAATAACTATTGATAAAAGAACTATAAACCCCTATTTGATTCCTAGCAAGTCCAATTATCGAAGCGCAACATTTATGCATTGTACTCGATACTTAAATAAATAAATACTCCATTAACAAGCACTATTTGTAAATTAGCATCCTACCACGGTATATACCTGTGTTTGATTCCTAGCAACTGCAATTATCAAAGTGCAACATTTATACATTGTATAATATCAATTCTAGGAATGAAAGTAAAGTTATTAAGATTGTGTTGCAAACAATAAATAATTGCTTGACTTCCCATACAAAATTAAATCAACTATAACCTTAGAGTGTGATCAATTTCTAGGGTTTAGAGTTAAAAAAATCCCCTAACTTATAAATTATAACTTTATTATATAAAAACTATTCACTTTATATATAAATAAACAATTAATTTATGTGTATAAACTATTTTCAACGAAAATATATATATATATATATATATATATATATATATTTATACACATAAAATAATAATTTATACACATAAATTAATTAGTATGTGTGTGTACTATTTTTCTCTATTTGAGGTTTAATGGGAGGAGAGATGTTCGTTTTATATAACAAGCTATGTCTCTAACCTCTTTACTAGGTGTAGCAATCAGTGTGTCCAATCAATCCCTTATTCAATAAATGCTTTAAACCATCATCTAATTGCCTATAAAGAGAACTTGTTGCGTCAAGATGGAATAACCAAGGATGACGTCAGCTTTTTAGGGTTAGAATTTTAGTTAAGGTTTCATTTAGCAAATAGTTAAGAGTTTGTTTGACCACTATCACTTCAACGGTGGAGGCCTAAGATCAGTGCCTAAAGGGTAAATGGAGTCAAATTAAGGGAGGACGCAAAGGATGAAGGAAAAAGGCTAAGCACTAGAGGGAAGGGTTTTGAAGTCCTGCTATGGCAGGGCCCCAAAAACAAAACCCTAGGGGAAAGAGGCTCACTCTGGTGTTGCTAAAGCAAGGCCTCGTGCTCTTTCCTCCTTCCTTAGGTTTAACTTGGCAAAACGGGTAGCATAAAAGATAAATCAAGACACGAGAGTGTGGTGAGGGAGAGTGTTGCTAAAGCAAGGCCCTATCACCAAACCCTAGAAGTAGGACGGCCCTAGGTGTAGATAACCTAGGCCTGGGACGTCTCCTCCTTCTTGACTTTTAAAGGTACGGCTAGCACAGGGGGAAGAAGCAATAAGAGTGTAGCTATGGCTAGGCTCTTCCTTCCTTCTTCAATGGCTGAAAATTTATCTTTTAGGGGACATGAGACAACGACCTACTTGTGTGTTTGTCCCCTAGGGTTTTAAAATCAGCAAAGTTTATAATAAATGCAAGAATATAAGACTACAACCATTCAATCAAGAAGTTTTGCAGAAAAAACACTTACATATCATCATGAAATAGCATTGCAAACCCTAGTTGTAAACCTTCCTTCAAGAGAAATGCCAAAAATGCCAAGAAATGCCTTCCTTCAACAAGTGTGCCTCACTCAAAGAGAACAAATACCCAAGTAGGGAGCAAAAATCAGATCTCACTAGGAGAGTGAGTGTTGTGTTATCTCAAAATGAGGATAAAACTCCTTAATATATACTATATCAATGACCTTTAATTAATTTTAGGTCATAAAAAATAGTCGACAAGGCTTTAAACCAAAATCATATTGTTTTTACATTAAATTGTCAAATTAAAACCCTAACTGAGCTGTAATAAAAGCAAAAGCCCCTTCAAGGGAGGTCCTAGCCCCTTTTAGGGCAGATGAGACATCCAGGAGCAAAACGTTAGCCCCCGAGGGGATTCTCCAACATGCCACACGTCCCACTACTGCCCAGTCTACCTCCAAGAATGACATGAAGTTGGAAAGACGTCATGGTAAGGATGGGGACACTTTGAGCCTTCCAAGGCCAACGTTCCACTGAAAAGGGGTCATTCCCCCTAGGCTGAGCTCTGCCAAAGTGCCTCTCGTGAAACGTCCTCTTCTTCTCTGGTGCAAAACCTCTGTCAAACACTGTCCTGTCTCTACCCCTCTGACAGGGTCTCAGCAACCATCTGATGGGCTTTTCATCCCCATGGAAGTTCGAACTAATCATCTCCCCATGTGTACCAGTCCAAGTGGTACCTGTCCGTCGAGCATGGTCCTGCACATCAAAAACTACGCCCTCCATGGGCTCATTAATCACAGGGATCATAGCAATGTCAATCACATTTCATCATTAATATTATCAAACATATGCATAAAAACCCTGATATATCATTCAACATCTCAAAGACATTACAAAAATCCACAATACAAGATCGAAGAAAAAGACAAGACATCCTATTGGGCTAGTATCCACAAGAGATGGGAAGTTCCCAGGAAGTTTTCATCCAAGCCATGTAAACGAGGTGATGTGGCTAGGGGTTGTCCAGACAAGTGGGTAGAGTGAGAGACATGGATGCATAATGTTATCTGTGGGTGTCTTTGTAGAAGGCGAGCTATACCTGTCATGGATACAATTTTTTCCAAGCCCGTTCTTGCCTTTATTCTTTCTTTATTTGTTTTTTCTTCTTATTTTTCTTTTTATTCAAGGTCTAACCGGAGGACATTGCCTTGGCATGGTGACCAGAGCTGACAATGTTACCCACAAGTACTTTCACAGAGATGAGAAGGTTGGCTCGTGATGAGACCCGCTTTCCTTTGGCCATGCAACGAAAGGTCACTGCCCTGGCGTGGTAACCAGATAATGGAAATGTCATACTGTTAGGTACCCATGAACCTAATAGGTTGGCTCATGATGAGACCCCCCATCCTCTTGGCTAGGTCTTGTTTATTATTTTTTGGGTCCCTCTTGTTTCTTGCTGAGAGGCTTTTTATTGCCTTCTCGGGGATCCATGAGCAAGGTATATCAAGGTTTTATTTCTAGGATTTTATCTTTTACTAGCTGTTTTTACCTTCTGGGTCTTTATCCCCTTCTTCCCACAAGATAAGGTGCAACCCTACAAACAGGTCAATCCAATGCCCGGACAAGGGGAATGGAATAAATGAGCAGGAGATAAGATGAAAAAGTGGTGGTATGGCGGGAGCGGACGATGGCTCTTTAGAAATCCCCCCGATGGAAAACCAAAACCCATGGGTATAGGCTTTCTAGGACACCCTTTCAATCTCCCCAATCATGGTCAAGTGCGTTAATGTAAGATCCAAGCAGTCGTCAGAGATAAAAGGAGTCAGATGCATATATCCAAAGGTTATAATGATCAAAAGTGACACATACCATGATACCTGGACCAATTACCTCATGGAGCAAGAGCCTTCTCCGATACAAGACCAAGTCGATGGTGATGGATGTTGTTGTTGCTTACAAGACGAATCTGGTGAAAGAAGAAAAGGATGGGCCCTCCAGGGCCATGCTCAAGTTAATCCTGCTCTCGGTACTCCATGTCTAGGACTTGTGGGCCTCGAGACATGCTCTCCTAGTTATCCCTAGAAATCGAGGATAACATCTGGCTCCAACTCGAGGACATGTGCTCACCGCAGAGTGCATGAGAACCTCAGCATATCTGGCATAACCTGCAGACCTGCTCAACTTGATAGGGGCATTAGTAACAAAAATGGGGCGGTAATGCCACCCCAGCATATATATATATATATATATATATATATATATATAAC
>ML785599.1:53690-66524 GCA_009831015.1 Picea engelmannii | reverse complement strand
ATGCATATATCCAAAGGTTATAATGATCAAAAGTGACACATACCATGATACCTAGACCAATTACCTCATGGAGCAAGAGCCTTCTCCGATACAAGACCAAGCCGATGGTGATGGATGTTGTTGCTGCTGACAAGACGAATCTGGTGAAAGAAGAAAAGGATGGGCCCTCCAGGGCCATGCTTAGGTTAATCCTACTCTCGGTGCTCCATGTCTAGGACCTGTGGGCCTCGAGACATGCTCTCCTAGTTATCCCTAGAAATTGGGGATAACATTTACCACAAAACAAATCATTATATATTAAGGACCTTAAATTCTTCATGCTCCCAAGTTTCAATCAAGAAAATAATATCAATGTCAAAACACAGCTTAGTATAGGCCCTTTACTCCATGGAGGAAAACCACGACGGTTCCAAGAGAAGATCTGAAGTGTCCCAAGTTGTTATTTATTATTATATTTTTGGTCTCGATCCCTAATAATAGTCTTTTGATTTTGAATGATTTCTCATTTCCCTTCCTTCCTGGCTTCTTTCACCTTTTGAACTTTCTTCCTTAATTTAGCTTTGTCCTCTAGAATGAGGTCTTCATTGATAAATATTCTTGACCATTTTAAGCTTGGAGCTTTGTTGAATATGCCATATATCTTACCTTAACCCAGATCAACATATCTTTATGTTCAATTATTTTTCCCAACCTTTTTGCTTCTATGAGGCAAGTTGTCTCAATTTGAGATTTATTTTTTAGTTCTTCCTTATTACGAGGGTGTCCTAATCTTTTTGTTCTTTCATACCGAAAATTATGAGGCTATTTTGTTACGTTCGTGTTTTAATTCTATGAGCATGTTCATTTCTTCTTTGATGGGTCTAATATCCAACTTAGGTTCCAAACGATTTACAACCAAATTGCTAATTAGTTTTTCTTCTAGCTCTATATTCTTGTTCCTAAGATTATGATTTTCTTCAACTTGTGCCTCGTGGATTGATTGTTTCTTTTCTTGACTTTTTTTTTATTTCTTGTAATATGGCCTCCAACTACAACTCACTCTCCAACCCTAAAATTCTATTTTCTATCTTTGTCTCATGTTGTCTTCAAAGGATTTAAATTTATTATCAAGCATTGTTTCTAGCTCTTTTTCATTCTTCTCTACGTTTTTCTAATAATTATAAATATTCACCAAAAAAATAAAAAATATAAACATTGAAAAATATAAAAAAAAAAATATAAACATTTGAAAAAAAATGCTAATACTTTAGATTTTTCTTTCCATCCCATGAAGTCATATCCCCCTTTTTCATTTCTTTATTTTTCTTGTATCATTTAGTAATCTTTATATTATATCCAAAGGTTCTTTTTTACAAAGTCAAAATACCACATATGTCTAGGCATATAGCCAATTAAACATTATATACATATTCATAATTTGAGGGTCAAAACAAGGATGTTACAATGACAACATCTTAGGACTCACAAGCATGCATTTTTCTCATAGCAAACCATTTCACCTTAGTCTATTATGGTTCAATGATATTCAATCATCTACATAATAGAGAATAATTCTCCAACATAGTTCAAAATTGACCAAGATAACCCCGGTTGTGAGGAATACTAACCCATGATAAATAATAACCAATAAAAATCAACAATGAAGAAGAAAAATGAATAACAAAGAATAATGTCAAAGACTCAATTCCAATCTTTTATTGGAATGCTCTTTGAATTCTCACATAAGGTGGTTGCATGCATGCCCCTAAGGGTCCATATCAAGGTATTATATATGGACTATGTATTGTTTTAATGGTTTGGCGTTCATTAGTTAAGCCAATGGGTTGGGTTGTTTGATGTATAAACTTATTCAATTTTATTTTTCAATTGTTTTTACTTATATTATTCATTTTATTTATATTAATCATTTTACTTATATTGATCATTTTACTTATATTGATCATTAAAAAAAAAAATTGTTTTTAAGAAGTTATCCCATTTTTGTTTTTTTATTTTATTATTGTTTTTATTTATTTTTTATAAAATGATTAATATAAATTTAATATTTATATTAATAAATAAATTGTGTTTTTAGAAAGTCTTATTTTAAGTGTATTTTTTTAATTAAATATTATTTTAACTTAAATAATAATATAATAATATAATAATAATAATTCATTTTTAAGGTTATGGCTAAGCCAAACACCTAATTGGTGTATGAGACCCCCTTGTTTATGGGACAAGGGACCTCCTTTGCCCAACAATTTGACTGGTAAAATCTACGGAGGTATACATACTCTACCTCCTCTAGATTTGAATTTGTGACCTCTTAAGAGGAAACGCATATTCTTAATCATTAAGCCCACTCATGTTGTATGCTTAAAATTCTCATTTCAAAGCTACACCATCCCCAAATACACTTTATTAATTAAACATTATTTTATAATATTTTTCAATATAAAACTATTTCAAAACTACACCATCCCCAAGTGCACTTTATCTTTATTAATTAAACATTATTTTATAGTATTTTTCAATATAAAACTCAAATGATATAATATAGTATTTTTCAATATAAAACTCAAATGATAGTATACTTACCTACCATACTTACTACATGCTTAACATTCCCAGTTTCTCAAGGCCGCACCGTCTCACGTACTCGTTGTCTTTCCATCTTGTGCCATTTTCTTATGCACTTGAAAGTATTAATATCTAAGATCATTTTCTTATGCACTTGGAAGTATTAATATAAGATCATGTTTAAGGCTCCATATCAAAGTATTATATATGGAACGTGTATTATTTTAATGGCTCAAAGTATTATACATGGATCATGTATTGTTTTAATGGCTTTACCGTTTATGGTTTCTTACCCTTTTCCTCAAAGGACATTAGTTAAGCCAATGGGAAAGTTTGATGTATAAACCTACTCAATTTTAATTTTTGTTTATTTTTTTTTATAAAATGATTTATATAAATTTAATATTTATATTAATAATTAACAAGGAATTATGTTTAAAAAAAAAATTGGAAACATTGACTCAATATGTTTTATGAAAGAAAAAACTTTAAACTACACACTCATTATTCTAATAAAATTAGATATGAAGTTAAAAAAAATACATAATAAAATAGGAGGAACACCTTACCCTCTAAGCTTAAGGTACTTAAGAGTCCATTACCATTGCAAAAAAAATACATAATAAAATAGGAGGAACACCTTACCCTCTAAGCTTAAGGTATTTCAAGAGTCCATTACCATTGCACAAAATTTAAAACTAGTATAATATTTGCATTTTTATGTTGTTTAGCATGTTTATTAATATTATTAATACTAAATGATAATTATATGTATGTAGTAGTTCTTAACCAAAAAAACCTTAAATTTTGGGGTTGTGGCTAAGGTTTATTCTAGCCACGGTCTGTAATGGTCATTGTCACAACATGTTCTAGTGTCGTGCTTGCTTGTGGTTGTCGATTTGTCGAATCAAGCTTTTGTAGCTGTCGGTTTATGTGCAGAGGCGTGACTCTTCCCTGCCTTGTTTCGTCTTGCATACATCTATCTATCACCCTCGCATCTGCTCACTGTCACCGCCAACTGCAATTGTTTGTCACCGTTTCACCATGGGTGGTGGGTGTTCGATCCAATGGGTGGTTTTGGTCGTCGTCGGGTGTTTTGTTCGACCTCACATGGCCTCTCCCTCGGGGTTGCGGTTTTCTCTAGATCTGTTGGCTGCCAGTTGTTTTTCCATAGTTTTGTTGGCGATGGGGTTTGGGGGGGAGCAGACGGGGCATTTTCTAGGGCATTTTCTAGTTTCTCGTGCCCTCTCACTCTGATTTTGACAATGCTTTTGTTGGGGATTTTGTTCTGTCGATCTTTCTTTATGCTCTACAGGGCTTGTTATGCCTCTTAGTGCTCATATGATTGTATTGTATTGGACGGCTTACTCAAGATAGAATGGCCTGCTAATTGAGGCTATAGCTAGACTAAATGCATGTCTTCTCATGCATTATTCAGAATGTAAATTTTTTTTATATGAATAAAATTTACGTTTTTATCCTTTGGAAAAAAAGTAGCTCTTAACCAATTTTTAGAAAATTTGAAGAAAAAAACAAAAAACAAAACCCTATGAACATATATGTATAAAAGTTATGAGTATTTGCATTGTAAATAAAATTTCCTCTACTAATGTTTAGAGTAAATTATTTCCAAAATCTAATATAAAAACTCTAATCAATGGGTACCATATCCTTATACAAATCGTTAATAGAGATGGAAGAATATATATCCCTAACCTACCTCTTGCAATCTAAGATAGTTGAGATATGAAAATAATGAGACTTTTCTACTTTGACCCCAATTTCTACCATTATGTAAGTGAAAACCATTTGTCAACAAGAGATTACCTAATCGATAAAAGTGGGTTGCATGTTAAGGACATTTTCACAAAAACTGATGGGATTAGGGAACAAAATTGGGCCCTTCTAAATCCTTCTATGGGGTTTAGACTTATATTAAAGGTGTAATGCAAAAATCATCAAGGAAAAAAAGATAATTAATTTACTCGTGATTTATAAAGGGTGACATTTTTTTTTTAATTTCAAAAGAAGGGTTGCAACTAGAAAGGATATGTCACACTATTGTAACTTGTTTATTGGTCGAACTGAATAGCACCTTGTGTTTCCCACCTATCAGGGAAGCCACTCCAAGATGTACTCCCATGTTTTTCATAAAACATACTTATTAATTTGGATCGAATAATCCATCATCATCTCATAGAAATTGATAATTCCTCTCCTTAGCACATTTAAACCATTGTTTCCCCACTTGCATTCTCATTTGTCACATCCCCTAACCAACATTCCACTCCCTGAAGCCTCTCCTTGATAGGCATGGAGATAAAAGACAAGGATTAGATAAAGAATTCTAGCAATAATGATGTTCTTATGCACATACGATAGCTCCAAGGGGTATCTCACTTGAAAAAGTGGCCTCTCCAAACTCACCTACATCAATACCATGTATTCCTCCACCTGTAGGTATTGACCACAATTGTGTGGTTTACTATTGACATGTTATGGCACACACTATGATTTGCATGTTATCTCATCTCTCCATCTTTGCTTATGAAGATGTTGTGCTAGAAATTCTCTATGTTTATAAATATGAATCCATACATGCACATGCATAAATGTATATGAGAAATTTTTTGCTCGTCAACTCTCACAACAACTTGGGAGTGGTTATGTGAAGATGACCCTCTTTCAAATCCTAGTAGGTGTGCTCCCCCTCTATGCAAATGTTTGTTGAATGATGTTATTGCAACATAACCACCTTTCTTGGGGCTTTGGACTCGGGGTTTGTGTCCTACTAGATGTTGTCTTAGTTCCTTTCTGGCTATTGAGCCAATTAATGTTGTGGCCTTTAGGCAATGTAACGTAAAAAGCATGCCGACTTGATAAGGGAAATATCTCTTCAATTGGAAATAATAGAAGAGACCATGAAAGCCATATGCAAAATTTGTCATTTTGACAATAAGAGTTTCATTAGTTGAAAAAAAATTATTTGATGCCCTACTTGCCCATAAGAGTGACATAAATAAAGAGGGCACCCAATCATAGAGATATTACCCCATTGTTGATTTTACATTATTGCCTATTTAGTTAGTTTTCTAAAACAAACCATTTGATAATCCCATAAACACTAAGTCACAATTTGATTTCATGCAATATATTGTTTTAGAACTCTTCGAAATATTTTATTTTTGTTTTTGTTTGAATTTATGTTTTTTAAAAAAATGGAAATTACAAATGACATACAAATAGCCCATGATTTTCAAAATGCTTTATGGGATCCATAAGATCATGATATGGTTATTATAAGCACGAAGAATTTTAGAAAAATGCACAACATCAACTATCAACATAGATCCATCATAACCTTGGAATTGATCTCGATTAATTTTTAACATCCTAAAAAATTAGGTCATATTATTTAGCATTTTTTATGAAGTATTTATATGGTTTTCTTGTCAATTCAATATATTATTTAGCATTTTTTTATGAAGTGTGTATATGATTTACTCTTGTCAATTCAAGTACAAGAAAATACAATTTTCTTACAACTTTTCATAAGACAATCATTAGGTAATTTATATACCTTTCAAATTTGATCACTATGTAAGATCTTATGCAATAACAAATATAATTTGTCCTTGATTAGTTGGAAAATTGTCTTTCAAAATCTCACTCACATAGATTTTATAGTTTAGTTGCTAGTTATGAGGAGGGACCTCATGTACAAGAAATTATTATTATTTGTGCCTACAATACATTTTGGGGGGCAGTGTCCTTCACTTAATTATCTTAAATGTAATAACTCAATTATAATGTGCTCCATATTTTATTATAAATGAAACACACTTGTTATCATCCAATGCTCTCATAACTAACTTAGAAGAATAAAATCCATACAATAGTGATGTCCATTCGCAAATGCTCTCTTGTGTTTTTATTTTTCATTTTTTATATATACATATGCTCATGGTGTCCATTCACAAATGCTCTCTTGTGTTTTTTATTTTTCATTTTTTATATATTCATAGTGTATTTGTCTCGTAAAAGGTGTTGGGTCTGTATGTTTCATGTTTTTTGTTTCTTACCAAAGGCTTCGGCGAAAACGACATCCTAGTAAGCTAAGTTGGCGAAGACACATTTGTTAGAATATAGAAGATGGTGTGCTCGTTTTTCCATTGACGATACCCTCGTCACCCAACTATAGGCCGAAGCCACCCTCCGAGCACCTTAACCTTGACTGAGAATTACTCCAGAAGCAAACCCTAGGCTAGATAGTCAAACAAGGTGTAGCGCATCTTCCTCCAAGGATAGTGCATCACAAAGAGTTGATCAGATAGTCCAAACCCTAGCCAAGAGATATTCAAGCCAATACTGAAAACTTGTTGCTACTGCAGTTGCACCTGCAGCTCTCTTCCACACATGCGCACCAAACTAGAAACTGCAATTCTGAGATGTTGTCAAATGAGAACCGGCGCCCTGTATTTATATTGGTTATGTCAGATTTGTTGGGGCCGACTTCGCCTTCTGGATATGTGTCTGTTCAGTATATTATTATTATTATTTATGGCCGACTTCTTCTCTTGGAGGATAATAACTTAATATAAATTATATTCTTGAGCCGACAAGACTTCTAGGGTTATTAGCCAACTCATTAGGGTTTTCTCTTGCTTTTCGGAGTCTTCTATTCTCATCAGGTTCACACGTGGAGGTAAATACCTCCCGCAGCTACCATAATATTAACAACGTTTTTGTTCCAAGGCTTGATAGGCCACCCCACCTCACCCATCAGATGGATGAGCAACTCCGTTCCTTTTGTTACTTAATTTACCACTTTTATCAACAAGGGTGCGGTGGCACACACACTCGTCCCTCAAAGAAATAAGCCACCCTTTATTCTTTCATTTCCCACTTCAAAAAAGACCAAGTTCACAGAGGATAACTCAATATGCCACACTCGCATTCTCTCTCTATCATCCCCATATGCAACTTTTGCACTCTTCAATTTACCACTTAAAGGTCTGTAATGGGGGAATGAACCAGCTACTCGATACGCTACCCTTCACTATAAAATTTACCACCCTTAAGCCCGTGTTTGCACTCTAACAATTACAATCCCTATATGCCACCCCTTCACTCTGTCATTTCCCACTTTGACAAGGAGCGTTAAGCTCTTGCCCGACCTAATAAGGGCAAGGAGCGAGGTACGAGACGCTTGCCCGACCTAAGAAGGGAAAGGCACTGACCCTTGAAGCTGGAACTGGGGCATTTACCTGGGACCTGGACCTTGAGGGACACCCTTGAAGCTCGTAAAAGAATATTCATGAGCGCCACTATCCAAACCTTGACCCAGGAGTTCATGGTGTAGCATCATACCAACAATCTGTATCATTCACAAGCGAACAACATGGTTGAGGCATTTAACAAATTACTAGAGAAAGGCTAAAAAAGGTTTGTGCCATCAATCGTGACGACTGGGATGAGAGGATACCAGTGGTACTTTGGGCATACTAGACCACACCCAAGAAGCTTACAAAGTACACACCCTTCAGCCTAGTCTATGGGAAAGAGGTGGTGGTTCAAGTGGAGTTTGTGATACTGAGTCTGCTCATGGCCCAAGCTACTAAAATGTAAGAAGGGTTGGATTCATCTTACATAATTGATGGGGCTAGAGGAAGACAGGTTCTTAGCTCAATACCATCAAATGGTCAAGAAGTCGTGCCAAAAAGCATGGCATGATCGCTACCTCAAGAGGAAAGAATTCGACAAAGGCGACTTGGTCCTACTTTATAACAGTAAATATCAGAGGCACCCTATAAAGTTGGAGATGCATTGGCTAGGACCCTTCATGGTTGTGGACATTCAAGATTTGGGAGATATCAAGATAGCCCAGCTAGATAGCACATTGCAGGAGGAATGGGTGAATGGTGCTTTTCTGAAACCTTTTACCCCTCCAGCGATTTGAGGTACCACACTCATGTCAAATGGAGTTATGTACATTACTTTGATGCCCTATATTAGTCTAGTTGAGTCAATAAGGTTCATCCCTATGACTGAGTTGGGTCGTCTTGAATTTATGAATTTCCTACATTAGTCTAGTCATGTTAATAAGGTTCAGCCCGGGCCAACACTTAGCTATTTTACAATTTGTGAATTGAAAGTGGCTAAGTCAGTGCAAAAAAGAAAGAGGTGCGCCAGTGTGGTATGTACCAATCAGCAAACAAGCAAGTAGAAATTCAACAGATAATCCAGGGATTAGCCATCACCTACTCCAGAAGAAAAGAAAGTGAGGAGAACAACATGGGTAAGGTCAATGTCTGATTATCATTAGAGAAGAAGGAGGTTGTTATAAAACCGCCTATTGATGTCAGAGTGCTGCAGAAGGGATATTTCAGAAGAAAGTTGGAGCTCATGCTTATAGTAGAGCACAATTTCACAGACGGGAAGCTTTTACCATACGTATACAAGTACAGTTACATGCAGTGTAGCTTAGCACAGGGGAGATGCAGATGGAGGTGTTAGAAATCCCGAAGCAATAAGCAACCGATACAAAATGGTTGCCCTGGGGAGAGAATTCTTGATTAGAATTGTACCTTGTATGAGTATGTAGGTAGGTGGGATTAAGGTCGAACATCATAATCCTGAGGATCCAAGAGTGAAAGGTTCATGAGAATTGGTTAGGCTCGTGAGTGAAAAGCATTTTTTCATTTTTGTGATAATTGGAGAAAGAACAAAAAGCTCGTAGCTTAACACTGAGTCAAAGGGGAGCTCCACCTTTTATTGGATCTGGTCAACAGAAAGTGCTTAGGGTGATACATAGTTTAGTAGATCCGTGAATCAGGAGCTAGACTAGACCGGTTTGATGATTTAGTAAGAGCCAACCCCAACTTTCTAGTAAACCCACCCATAGGAAATACGTATTTTTTTTTCCAAAGCTTATCGGGAAGACTTCAAGTGAGTGTTTCCCCTCAAGGAAAGACTGATTGAGGGAAGGACCGGGCCTGAAATGAAGGTAAACCCAACCGATAGCCCAATAGGGTGGAGAGTGAAAGTAAGTTATATATGTCATTATTGATTCCAGTCCGGTTATGGGGCTTTCTTTTTATGTATGTCATTACGCACTCCGATTATGGGTCAATATTACATAGATCAAGCTTATTTGGCCAAGTTCAATGAAAGTCTTTACGACTCAATTGACGGGGCTAAAAATAGCAGTGTAATATAAGGATATATCTTAATGAAAAGATCACACCAAATCGACTGACTTAGGACAGAGTGCTTGACCAACGTCACGTCACTCTGTTTTTCAAGGTAATTAGCATAAATAAGTCAGTGCATAAGGAGACAACACTGGTTCACTGCTATTTTTACCCACCCATTTAATAAAGTCAACGATGCACTAAATTACCTATATAAATAACTGGATGACCCGCAGCATTGTCGATCTATAGCCCTTTGAAAGTCTATAAATAACTGGGAAAGAGAGAGATAGCTCACTCACCTCACTTTGTGTGTGTCATAATAGAAAGAAAGTTCACGCTTACCCGAAGAAAGAAAGCAGGTCGTGAATTTCATAACGATGGATGCGACTCGACCTCTTGAGTGAGTGCTTCTGATGGAAAAGACTCGCCATGCCATAAAGAATTAATAAAGAAAGGGTTATTATCTCTGTATATAATTCTACCTACATCAGCAAGGGAGTGAAAGGCATAACAACCGTTATAAAGAGAGGATTCCATACCAAAGATCGCATGGATACCGCTATATAGGAGAATGCACTAGATTGGAGAGGAACTAGAAATTGGCTTTGGATCGACTTTCAAATGGTTATGGCCCACCTATGTGAATGGTGCACAGAGACTATCTTTTTAGTTCATTCATGAAAACGTTTCCTAAATAAAGAAAGAAGTGAATATCACATTAAATGGAGTGCGAAGCGAGAATAAGCCCTGCTAATGACACTGAAAAGACCCTTATTCCCTCCCTAACTTTGTAAATGCCACAGTAATAATGGAATAACTACTCTAATTCCTAGTTGAATGGACGCAGTAACGAATTAATAGTTTTTATGAAAAGCATTTGGGTACTACGCCAATTACGGTTCACCTTGAAAAGAAACTAGTAGCATAATAGAAATGCCTTTGAAATGGATTTTCCGAATGAATATGGGGTTTTAGGGCCCTCCGAATAGTAGAGGCAGATTCGCCTCCCTCCAGCCATCAATTTTTCGCTAGCATACTACCATTGTGTCAAACGCTTTCAACCACTTGGTCCCTCTCACTGTTTCCGCCATGGATCGAGCTAATTCCCCGGCAATGAATGAGAAGGACGCTCCCGCTTTGGGCCATAGAGAGATACCTAAAGTGAGAGTCTCTTCACCAAATACTATCTCTATACCAGGAAAGTGAGATGAAAGTACTGAATTGGTTGGTTTTATTCGAAAGTGATAGAAGAAAGATGGATAGGATCTATCAAACTTATTCCGGTTCTTATATTTGTTCGCCAACTTCCAAGACTCAGCGAACTAGAACATCGTCATAGCTAGAGGAATAGGAACTATTCCAGAGAAAGAAGGAAATGACATCAAGCCAACCAAGTAGTTATTTGATAGATACGGCCTGGCTTTGTAAGGCCCAAATCTACCTGTATTTCTTAGTGTCATAACACGCACGCAACCCACTAAATGCCTCCCAACCAACCATCAATAAGGCCAAGGAAAAAGGCCAAGGAAGCTCAGGCTTCAGAAAGAGAGAGGGCCTTCTAGCAAAGACTTGCCTTGCCTTATAGCTAAGGAAATAAGAAAAGCCAAGGAAATAAGTCGTGATTGATCGATTGTTTTTTCTTGGCCTTTTGCATCGAAAAAGTAGTCCTCACTCTACTCGAGGGCTAACGAACATGGGCATCGATCGCGTCTACGGTCTAAATTTCGGGAATAGTCAAGCAGGCCAGACCGAGTGGGGTGTTAGAAAAACAGGACTGCGGAGCAATAAAATAAAACAAATGCGAAAACAAAACACAGAAGATACACAATACAAGAGAGACACAGATTTATGTGGTTCACCCAGTGTAGGCTACGTCCACCAGAGAAATTGCCAGGTCCTTTATTTATTATCATCCAGCAAAATGAAGGGATACAACCTACAGCAAAACCCGTTGTAACTTCATCTTCTTTCTCTCACAGTCTCCTCTCTCAGAATACAATACTCGCCAACATGCATAGCCACAATACATTTCCCTCATAAAAGAGGGTTGCCTTCTAGGGCAAAAAACCCTAACATAATCTATATCGTTAGATCTGCGACCTTATAATGAACGGTCCAGATTTACAATGAAATTACAATATATTTTTACAAGGCAATTTTTGCTTCGAGGGCTTTGCCCCCAAACCCCCGCTTGGGGCCCGCTTGCCACCAGACCCCGCAGAGGGGGTACCCCCCCCTCTGCACTCCCCCGCGTGGAAGAGTGTACATACTTTTGGGGTGTAAATACTTCATGGGGTATAAACACGGCTGAAAGTAAAAGACCTCTAAATCAGGAAGATAATCAGGCTCTACAACCAACAATCTCCCACTTGGAGACTGATCTCAACAACTCCATCGCTATTGTATATGCTGGACTCTGAACCTTCTTGGACCTGGCAAATTTCTCATCTTCATCTTCATTCTTGAAGACCAACTGAAACTGAGCAAAAACTCAGTTTCTCCCTAGTTACTCCCTTTGTTAACATGTCTGCGGGATTCTGGCTAGTGTGTATCTTTTCCAGCTTCAATTGTCCATCTTCCAAGGCGGATCGTATGAAGTGGTACCTCAACTGTATATGCTTAGTCTTCAAATGGAAGGTTGAGTTCTTTGCAAGGTGAATGGCACTCTGACTGTCACAGTACAACCTGTTGTTCTCCTGCTTCTTTCCCAATTCCTCCATAAACCTTTGTAACCAAATCATCTATTTACTAGCCTCTGTAGCAGCAACATACTCTGCCTCTGTTGTTAAAAGTGCAACAACCTTTTGCAGTTTCGAAATCCAACTTACTGTTGTTCCACCTATAGTAAAAACATACCATGTGGTGCTCATCATGCTGTCTTTATCACCTGCCATATCTGAATCAACATATCCCTGTAGAAAATTTTCTAAACTTCCAAAACATAATGCATGTGTAGTAGTACCTCTCAAATACCTGAGAATCCACTTTACTGTCTCCCAATGTTCTTTACCTGGATTGTTCATATACCTGCTCACAACTCCCACTGCATGTGCAATATCTGGTCTTGTGCAAACCA
>ML785599.1:0-51353 GCA_009831015.1 Picea engelmannii | reverse complement strand
TTCTTTGGAGCTCTGCAGTCTTTCTTCAGATGTCCTTTCTTCCCACAATTCCAGCACTCTATCTTTCCAAGTCTGGATTTGGATTTTCCCTTCCTAGAATTCCCACGGTTCCCTGAGCCCTTTCCTCTATCCTTTTGTCTTCCCCTAATTTGAACCAGAAACAGAGTTATTTACAGCCATGACCAAGCCATTCCAGCTTTCTGGCAATTAGCACAAGATTAGAAGAACCCTAACCTCATCATCAAAGTCCACTTTTACAGAACTTAGTTGATTAGTAACCATATTAAATTCATTTAAATGATCTGCAACAGACCCACTTTCCGACATCTTCATATTAAATAATCTCTTCATTAGAAAAACGTTATTGGACGCCGGGGGTTTTTCATACAATTTGGCCAACGCGTCCATCAAACCCTTCGTTGTCTTTTCTTTCGAGATATTGAAAGCCACCGACGCTGCCAGGCTCAGCCGTATCGTTCCTAGAGCCTTTCTGTCAAGAATCTCCCATTCTTCGTCCTTCATGGCCGCCGATTTCTTTGCTACTCCGTTCAATGGTAGGAATAGATCCTTCTGATATAAATAATCTTTCATCTGCATCTTCCATAACTGGTAGTTTTAGCCATTAAATTTCTCGACCCTAAACTTTCCATCTTCCGACATTGCTCCCACTCGAACCAAGAACCCTCTTTTCCTGCGAGTTACCTTACGCTCTGATACCAGTTATTAGAAAAACAGGACCGCGGAGCAATAAAATAAAACAAATGCGGAAACAAAACACAAAAGATACGCAATACAAGAGAGACACTGATTTACGTGGTTCACCCAGTGTGGGCTACGTCCACCAGAGAAATTGTTAGGTCCTTTCTTTATTACTATCCAGCAAAATGAAGGGATACAACCTACAGCAAAACTCGTTGTAACTTCCTCTTCTTTCTCTCACAGTCTCCTCTATCAGAATACAATACTCGCCAACATGCATAGCCACAATACATTTCCCTCATAAAAGAGGGTTGCCTTCTAGGGCAAAAAACCCTAACATAATCTCTATCGTTAGATCTGCGACCTTATAATGAACGATCCAGATTTACAATGAAATTACAATATACTTCTACAAGGCAATTTTTGTTTCGGAGGCTTCGCCCTCGAACCCCCGCTTGCCCCCAAACCCCCTAGCCGGGGGGATAGCCCCCCCGAACCCCGCAGAGGGGGTACCCCCCCTCTGCAATCCCCTGCATGGAAGAGTGTACATACTTTTGGGGTGTAAATACTTCATGGAGTATAAACACGGCTAAAAGTAAAAGACCTCTAAATCAGGAAGATAATCAGGCTCCACAACCAACATGGGGTGGGTCAGTCGGGCAATCCATATCTGGAGCTCGTTCCCCTCTCTCCTTCCTTATGGGCCTCGCCATATATATAAGAAAGCCAAGCCAGCGAGGCAAGCAAGGGCTCAGCCCCTTTCGGTAAAGGCTTTCAGGTTTTTGCCCTCCCTGATTGCTCCAATCCAATAAGGCATCTTCCATTAAGTGACATGCGCATACACGTGTAACCCACCGGCAAGAAGCTATCGAACGAGATCCTACCTTTCTTAATATAGGACCCACCCTTCCAATAGGCATATGGCATGGTGAAACCCAGCCAACACATTTATTGATCAGGCAGGACAACGCCGATACGTTCCTTCTCGTATTAGTAAGGCAGCCTACCCAACCCAATCGATACGTTCGTTCCTTCTTGATAAAGTATCTCTAACACATCNATATCCAATTGATTTGTAGTATTTCTACTATTAGTTTGTTTTATTCATTCTACTACTATTACTATTGTTAAGGTATCCATTTTATTTTTATCATCCCCACCACCAAACCAATATGTTTTATTTCGGAAAGGGAAAGAAATTGAACTTACTAACTCACTCATGAAGTAGGGTGTCAAGAATGAAGCTTTACATTGGACGGATAAGGGATGCTAAGCTATGTTCATATTTATTAGAGAATGTTATCTTGTGCTCTTGTTTTTCATTGTTTATATATTCATATGCTCATATCTATTGTGATGTTCTAACAATGCATGGGTCAACTCAAATGTGCTTTACTATTATGCATGTGAATAAGTCATTAGAATTATCTTTTGCATTCAATCATCCACCATGGTCATGATTTTGACACAACACCCGTTTCATTTTTCAAGTTGGATCCTAAAGATGCATTATAATAGACCTACTTTACAGTGGACATTTCAAACTTGAGACATCTTATTTTAAAGATTATTTCTTAGAATTAATTTTATATGGCTCCTCCCCGAAAGAATGAAGAATCATACTAGGGATAATTAGGGATAATTTGTGTTAAGACATGTTCTTATTTTCTTTCTCCTTATTTTTCATGGATTTATTTTCCTTCTCTTTATTTTCCATGGACTTTTTTCCTTCTTATTGATAAGTTTGAGGACCTTAAATGTACATAGTGTTTTATTTATATTAAGGTTGAGTCTTTTCCTATGAAAATAAAATTCACATTATTAAATTATAAGTATTTTAAAGCATATTAGAATGAATATTCTAATCAACTATTATTATCAATCTGTTAATAAAAACAAAACACTTATAGTTTACCTTGATAGTGGCTAATTAATTTAAGAAAACTTTTACGAAAGGAAGCATCAATTGTACTACTCCTACCTTATAATAATATCACCTCCTCTATCATTATTTGATAAATAACTCCTCTTGTTACCATATTTGAGACCTTATTTAACATAATTTATAACTCAAATTTTTGAAAACTCTACCATTATCCAACCTCAACTTGAGCCTTACTACTATTAAATCATATTAATGCCAAAAACTAGCTCAATCTAAAATAATAGAGTAGTTTAATAGGGCCTTCTCTACAGCTTTCAACCTTCATGCTCTATGAATTCCCTTCTTCATGTATTATAACTAATCTTATTTTTCGATCATTTCATACTTTGTAAAAAGTCAATTATGTTAAATATGATCTTAAATAGATAATTAGTGTATTTGATATGGATTGGATAAATAAGAACCTAACTACCCCATGACGGTGACTTATGCCACAAGTTAGGGTTTTATCCATTTTTTGTATAAATGGGCGTCTTCCACTCTCTTTTGGATCTACTTTTAAGTGTGCAAGGCTCACTCCTTCATTTTTGTCACTTTACTTCTCGTATATTGTTATTATCAGTGTTGTGTAATGATGATGCCCATTTGGTTAAAGGGACATTACATTAAAGTTATTTCAAGATTTATGTGGCATATTAAGGTCTTTGTGTTGCAGAGGGAATAACATTCTATTGGAGAATCGGAAGGCACTGGACCCATTTTTTTTTTTTTTTTTATAGGAACTTGACTCAAAGGTTTTTCTAATGAGTACTCAAAAACAAACTTCCAAGAAATATGAAGGGATTTATAGTTGTCGCATTTTTTCCATTTTGGAATAGCCCAAAAATGCAATGCATTTCGATATCCTACCTTTCAATGGAGTATAAGTTTGAACTAGAGTGTTTGATAAAGGTGGGAGTATAAGTTTGAACTAGAGTGTTTGATAAAGGTGGCGTTCTTTTTTTAAAGTGGATTCAAAGAGATTTCCATAAAAAGGTTCCTTTAAAGGATTTCAGGAGGCATTAAAAAAAAAGTTACAATCTATGTAAGTAGTTGTTCATTTTCAGTGTCAAAACCCCAACAAAAAAAAGGAAAATCATAACAACCTCTTATTAAGGTACATAAATCAAATGTCATTTTTTGGGTGTTCAAAGATAAACTCTAGACCTACAGGCAAACATGTTGGGTATGTGTTATATTATTTGCATGAGTAGCAGCATTTGTATTGCATCGGACGCGCAAGGGGGTTTGAGAGGGGGCCTAGTGGCCTCCCCTTGGAGGGTGCAGGGGAGTGAAAGCCCCCTCACACGGGGATTCAAGGGCAGTGCCCCCGAGAAAAAAAAATTGCCTTGCATTTTTGCCTCGATTTTTATGCCCATTGTTGGGTGGTTTTTCGACACATGGTTTTTTGTCGATGGTTTTCTATTTCCAGTTAAAGAATTAAGGTTGTTGACTAATCCAGGTCATTGGATTAAGGTTTTGGATGTTGTTGGCTCATATATGTATATTGTATTGTAAACAATGTATCACTATGAATGAATATAGAATATGTTGGTTTTCTCGGTTTGGGTTTCCAAGGGGGAAATCTTGGTGTAATGTTTGTATTTGTCATTATATCTTTGTTGTTCTTTTACTGAAAATCTATTTACAGTAAATATTGTACAAGGTTAAAATCTACATTTGGTATCAGAGCTTTGTTGGCTTCAGGGGGACGCCTTTGTGATCAAGAGTTTGGCTCGAGACTGTGATAAGCCTTGTTACAGTGGGAGATCTGTGGTATTGATTTTTCAGATGAAAAGAAATGGCAAGCAATTCAAAAATGGAGATCGAGAAGTTTAATGGGCAAAGTTTTGAGTTGTGGAAGCTCAAGATGGAAGATTTGTTGGTGGACAAAGATCAGTGAATCGAGGTAGATCCAGGGACTACACCTACAGTAACTTCAACAGATGACTGGAAAAAGTTGGATCGGAAGGCAAAGAGCACAATCCCACTGTCTCTCAGATTCAATATTATGGAATGTCTCAGAGGAAGCTACAACCAAGGATTTATGGGATAAGTTGGGGAAGTTGTATCAATCTAAGCCCCAAGTAAATAAACTATTCCTGAGAAAGAAGTTGTATAACATGAGGATGAGAGATGGAGACTCGGTGGCAGAGCATTTGAACGCCTTCAATACTGTGGTAAGTCACTTAGTATCTGTTAGAGATTAAAATTTCAGATGAAGATAAGTGTATCAGTTTGTTGTGTTCTTTACCAGACTCGTGGCATACTCTGGTTGTGGCCATAGGTAGTAATACAACTGCCTTGAAATTTGATGAAGTGATCTCATCCTTGTTGTCGGAGGAAATGAGACGGAAGAATATGGAAGGACAGAGCACAGACACATTATTTGCAAGAGAACACTCCCAAGAAAGAAATAGATCTAAGTTCTCAAGTGGGAGATCTCAATCTAAGGGTAGATCTAAATCTCCCAAAAAGTTTGTAAAGATATGTTGGAGATGTGGAAAAGAAGGGCACTACAAGAAGCAGTGTAGATCCAAAATTGAAAAAAAGAAGGGATCTAAAGAATCTCCTTCTACAAAAGAAAAGACCTCCAAGGAAAGAGGGGATGTGTACTTGGCTTCTTCAAACACATATACAGATCATGATGCATGGTTGGTTGGCTCAAATGCATCCTTTCATATGACTCCCCACAGGGAGTTGTTCTATGAATATGAAAGGTATGATGGAGGTAATGTTTTCATAAATGATGACTCGACAACCAGAATCATAAGTCGAAGAAAAGTCAAGTTGAGGTTCATAGATGGAAGGATTAGAACACTACCTGGTATTCTGCACATCCCAGGATTGACCAAAAATTTGATTTATGTAAGCAAAATGGACGATGCAGGGGTAAAAACAATATTTGAAAAAGAAACTTGCAAGATGGTTCAAGGAGCAATGGTATTGTTGAAGGGAGTTCGGTTTGAAACTCTGTCTAAACTGCAAGGAAGCACTATTAATGATGGGTGTAATAGTTTCATTGTTCCTGATATTTGAGTTGAAGAAGAAAGAACTCCTACAATGTCTGAAAAAAAGGTCATGTTGTGGCATCAAAGACTAGGGCATATCGGAGAGAAAGGTCTTTGACTACTACACGGTAAAGGTATGGTTGAAGGTATGTCTAACTGCTCTGTGGATTTTGATTTCTGTGAATATTGTGTATATGGGAAGCAAAATCGGGTAAGAATCCCCTCTAATGCAACGAGGGCAAGAGGAATTTTACAGCTAGTTCACAGTGATGTTTTTTAACCTGTCGGTCCCATCATTGGGAAAATCTGTGTACTATGTCTCATTTATAGATGACTTCTCAACGAATAGTTGGATATATTTTCTCGAGAAGAAATCTGAAGTCTTTGACAAGTTTAAAGAGTTTAAGGCTCTTGTTGAGAATCAAACAGATAAAAGAATTAAGGTGTTGAGGACAGATAATGGCAAAGAGTTCTGCAGGAATGAATTTGAATAATTATGTAAGAAGTGTAGTATAACAAGGCAAAAGACTACTCCATATACACCTCAACAGAATGGAGTTGCAGAAAGGATGAACAAGACGTTGATAGAAAAAACAAGGTGCATGCTCAATGGTGTCAGGTTAGGGCAAGAATTTTGGGCAGAGGCAATGGATACTGAATGTTACCTGGTCAACAGATCACCCTCATCAACGCTGGATGACAAGACTCCACAAGAGGTATGGACTGGTAAGAAACATTCTCTCACATCTCAAGGTATTTGGATGTGATGCATATGTTCATGTTCCAAAGGAAAACAGGAGTAAGTTAGATAAGAAGGTTGAAAAATGTATCTTTATTAAATATAAAAATGGTCTCAAAAGTTATAAGCATTAGAACCCATAAACTAAGAAGGTAGTGTATAGTCGAGATGTGGTATTTAGAAAAATGAAGGATGTTGTTAAACAGAAAGTCCTACCAAGTAAAAAATAACCAGAGAAAATAGAGTTTGATTTAAAGGATGATGAATCGGACTCTAAAGAAAAACAAGAATCAGAAGAAGAAGATTCTCATACTACAATATTGAAGAGATCGGTTCACGAAAGAAGGCCACCAAAAAGGTATACTCCATCTAATTTTCGTTCAAATTTTGTTTTGTCTATTACTGATGATGATCCTAGAACTGTCAGGGAGGCAGTGGATTCATAGGATGGAAATCTCTGGAAAAAAGAAATATATATGAAACAACCAGAAGGTTATGTTGTGAAGGGAAAGGAGTTGGTATGCAAGATGAAAAAGTCTTTGTATGGTTTAAAACAATCACCAAGGATGTAGTATCAAAAAATTGATACTTATATGTTGGGACTTGGTTTCACAAAAAGCAAAGAGGATCACTTTGTATATTTTAAATTAATTGTTGATCATTTGATTTATTTGGTCTTGTATGTGGATGACATGTTGATAAGAAACAACAAGGAGATTATCCAAGATGTGAAAACTTAGTTGTCCTCTAAATTTGACATGAAGGATCTCGATGCTTCAAATTTCATTTTGGGCATGGAAATTAAAATAGATCGAAAAAAAAAATGAAAGAAAATATGTCGAGACAATATTGCAAAGGTTTAATATGCAAGAATGTAAACTGGTCAAAGTCCCTATTCATGTTGGTGTAAAGTTACCTGTGGATCAGTGTCCCAAGACACATGAATAGAAGGAGCTTGTGTTCCATATGCGAGTGCAATTGGCAATTCGATGTATGCAATGGTCTGTACTAGACCAGACATTGCACATGCAGTGGTAGTTTTTAGCAGGTATATGTCAAAACCATGGAAGGAGCATTGGACAACAGTAAAAAGGGTTTTCAAGTATTTGCGAGGCACCACTAGCTATGGATTGTGCTACCAAGGAAGATCGGGATTGGACAAAGTGTTGGATATGCATGGCTTTGTAGATGCAGATTAGGCTGGAGATCTACAAGTGGGTATGTGTTTAACCTATTTGGAGGAGCAATAAGTTGGATGAGCAAAAGACAAGCTGTAGTGGCACTTTCAACTAGAGAAGTTGAATACATGGCAGCCACTCATGCAAGTAAGGAAGCAGTATGGTTACAAAGATTGTGTTCAGGTATTGGGTTGGTACAACAAGTTGTAAGGATAGATTGTGACAGTCAGAGTGCAATTTTTCTGGCGAAGAACCTAGCTTATCATTCAAAGACAAAGCATATTGATATTCAATATCACTTTGTGAGAGACATGGTTGAAGAAAAGAAATTATTGCTAATGAAGGTGGACACTTTGAAGAATGTTGCAGATTCATTAACAAAATCCATGAGCATTGGGAAGTTCTCATGGGAATTATTGCCCTGGATTATTGACTATGTAACCATGTAACCCCTTGTATGCAAAGAAAACAAGAAGTGGGAGAATGTTGGGTATGTGTTATATTCTTTGCACGAGAAGCAGTGTTTACGTTGAGGGGGCAAAAGCCCCCCCGCATAGGGGTTCGAGGTCAACACCCCTAGAAAAAAAAAATTGTCTAGGGAAACATGTCGCATTTTTGCCTCATTTTTCGTGTTGCCTCGATTTTTGTGTCCATTGTTAGGCGATTTTTCGACACATGGTTTTTTGTCGATGGTTTTTTATTTCTGGTTAAAAAATTAGGATTGTTGACTAATCCAAATCATTAGGTTAGGGTTTTGGATATCGATGTCTCCTGTATGTATATTGTATTGTAAACAATGTATCACTATGAATGAATATAGAATATGTTGGTTTTCCCACTATGGGTTTCCAAGGGGAAAATCTCTGTGTAATGTTTGTATTTGCCATTGTATATTTTATGTTCTTTTATTGAAAATCTGTTTGCAGTAAATATTATACAAGATTAAAATCTACAAAACAATATTAGTTTCACATTTGCAATAGGATCACAAAACAATTTAATGTAAAGTATGTAGCATACCTTCCTCTACAAAAAGACAATTGGGGTAAAAGAAGCAACGTATATTCAAATAAGGTTATGAATGAAGTGTTACCTACAGTGGACAAGAATGGATGGCTTTGGAGCTTCATTAAAGGTAGCTAGGGTTTAACCCTAGTTATGTTGCCGCCTTATAGCCTTCTTAGCCCAACTCCCTCTATCAATATCAGTGCCTTCATGACACACAACCCCTCCCATGTTCCCTCTTTCCAGCTCAATATCCTCCTCGTTGATAGTGGCCTCAAGCCCATCGATGACTTCCTTTATAGTTCCCCTAGAGTATCAACCACCTTAGCCTCTCAAAGAGCTTCCAACTTGTCTTAACTAAGCATCATGCCACCTAATGGAAAGGGCAATTTCTCAACAACATTGCACTCTTCCATTGCTAGCTTTGTACAAATCTACACCCTTCTTCGACCCTACCTCCCCCATATCATGTTCCCATCAACAATAGGATTCAGAGTTCTCCTTCAAGGATGCCTTCATCTTTGGGACTAAAAGGAAGGTGCCCTCACCTTAAGTGGCTTCGAGCAACTCCACCACACAATCACCTCGATCGTCAATGACTAGCACGGATGAACATGACGAATGGATGATGCCTTAGACGAATCAATTTTGGATCCCTTGGCCCATTGGCAAGGCGCACCATGGACAAGTCGAGTGCCCCTACTGATAGACATGGTGCACCGCGGACAATGGCAACTCACACTAAGATGGATGCACCAAGCAAAGATTGGAAGAGAACTTGGCTAAGTAATGCAAAGAAGGTTGTCGCGAGCAACCTCATCTACAAACATGATGAACAAGAGTGGCATAGAGAGCTTGATGGCTTGGGTGCCTAGACTATGTATGGACCTACAAAGTTGGGCGATCCACACTTATGGATTACGACAAATAGTCATGGGCAAACTTGGGATGACTTGGACAAATGAAACAGTTACACTTGTTAGACATGGAGAATCAAAGGATAAGTCACCAAGGGCAAGTTGACTATGTGGGCACTTAGGTCCACCTTGGAACGAAGGGGCTTGCAAGTGCAAGGCAAGTCCCATATAAAAGGAGAACGCCTCAAAGTGCCAAGGAAAAGAAGCAAGAGTCAATCACAAGAGTGCAAGAAGAGTAATGCAAATGTGTCAATTCAAGATTGAGCACAATGAGACAACTTGCATTGGTTGAGTGAGACGAAGAGGAAGACAGTACCTATAGGAGATAAGCATGTGGATGCTTTAAGGATTGGATTGACAGTTCTGTATGATGTTTTACCAAGTGTAATTGTAGTTTGTAATTCAGTCGCATGCAAATGGTCACTCTCCTTTGTGATATCATGTAAACATTTTTCATATAGTAAAGTGTTAAGCACTCGGCTTGGGTGTCACTCATACATGTGTTGTGGATGATTTACGTATGTTGAATGTTATCGTTCATTGCATTACTATGTATTGACTAAGTATTGATATTGGCTAAGTCTTAAGTATTGTTTGAATGCTTTAAGGCTACGACGCATGCTTATTGTTGGATGAACTAGGTTTTGTTGGACTTAGTTATGCATATAACTTGTTGTAGCTTAAGACAAAGTTATGGCCATACCTTAAGAGAAGAAGCAAAGCATGGTTGTAGTAGGCGCAAGCTGGACAAGCCCCTGTGGCAAAGGCAAGGCAATGTTGCACAACCTTAGGTGCCAAAACAAACTTGGGTGGAGCTCAAGTTTGTCAAAGAATAATTCGAGTAGATAGCAGGTCTGTGACAGAAGGCCCCTCGACCATAGTCCAAGCACAAACAATCATCAAATCACCCTTCACTTCCATCCCAGAAATTTCATCTGAGGTTGACAAAGCCATCTACTTCAAAGACAATGGTTGCATCTACACCCTTCCCTTCCATCTTAGTGATTTCATACAAGGTTGACAAAACCATCTACTTTCAAAGACAATGGTTGCATCTACATGTTCAATATATTGTGGAGAAAGCTTGTAGAAGATAGAGATCACATCCTCAAATCTAGGCCATGTTTATGGGGAAAGGCAAGTTTTGCATGAAACCTTATTATCTGACATTCGAACCCACTACGAACAATATTTCCTCTAGTTTTGGGGTTTTGATTCACTACAAGCTATCTACAATGCCATTGGAAAATTCCACCTCAAGACATGTAGAAATAGAAGGAGGCACATCACAACATACACTTGAATATGTATGAGCATGGACTTCAATCAACAAAGATCAAGTTGGTGGAGAAAGACTACGCATGGTCTCAACCTTTTAACTACATGTAGGTAGCATACATGTTGGTCCTCCTTTGAAATAGGTCATATAGCAATCCATTAAGCAAAGGTTCAAACAAAAGGTTGATCAAGAAAAACCTCCCAAATGTCAACCCAGTGGATCAATCCCTAAGGGAGCACCATCTCATCATCAAGGACCCAACTCAACAAAAGGAAGAAAATTCACATGTAATGCATTCACCTCTTATGGGGCCTAAAGAAGCACCCCCAACTCCACCCCAAAGAAAGAAGGAAGGTGTGGTACCCCAACCAACCCCCTCGCCCTTTCAAGGGAGCCCAAAATGCCAACATGAAAATAGATCACACAAACAACCTTTGTAGCAAATGCCACCAAAAAATCCTCTTCTCGGACCCCTCTTCTACTCTCAAACCATTTGCTTCCCTCCATTCAAAAGGGATGAGGGGGATGGGCAATGACTATGGAAGAAGAGGAGAAAGAAGACAACATCCCAATAGCAAGACAAGAAGGAACCAAGGAAGAACTTAAAGAAGGCATGCTAAACAAGCCCATGACACCCGCGAAACACCCTCTAAGAACAGCAAGAGGATTTGACAAAAGTAACCAAGAATAAAAAGCCAAAACCCTCTCCAACAATGCACTAACAAGTATACCTTTGAATTTGTTAAACTCATCTAGCTCATCAAAAAGTGTACATCCAAATTATACCTCTCCTCTATATGGGTAAAGCCAAAGTTTTTTTTACTATATTTATAATTGTTTTCTTCTCAAAGCTTCTATCCATTCAAGTGCATGTTAATATTCAAGCAAAAGTCAAAAAAATGAGGAAAGAAGATAACACATGATAAACCATTTTTTGGTCCTCAAGCTTTGGAACAAAGCTAAGGGGGGCATGTTGTCTACTTTAACACAACATTTTTATGTATATAAGTAAGCCTATCCCCCCTCTTCCCCATAATATCTAAATGGAGGGTAGCTCAACCACCAACCACAATAGTTTGAACATGTGACCTAGTCAACCCTTCAGGAGCATACCTTTGACAAAAGGTTCAACCAATTAAGCTAAGTCTTCAACCAATTAAGCTAACCTATTAAGTCAACCCTTCAAGAGCATACCTTTGACAAAAGGTAAAACCAATTAAGCTAAGCCTTCAACCAATTAAGCTAAGCCTTCAACCACTTAAGCTAACCCTTCAAGTTATATAGATTGTTTTGTAATAATGTATTATTCTTTACTCATGTGAAGAACCAATTAAGCTAACCCTTCAGTTATATACACTCATAGTTTTGTAATAATGCATTATTCTTTACTCATGTGAAGGACTCGCCGAATTTGAACATGTGACCTATGCCCCTCTTTTTATAAATAAGACCTAAGGGTCGTACCTCTCTTTGGTACCAATAAATTAAATATTGGTGTACTTAGTCCTTAGTCCTTTCTCCATTATGAGAATTTGCAAGTGTCTTATTTTTGTCACTCTTAATTTTCTATTTTGGATTGGTACCAATGATATAAATATTAGTACTTAGTCCTTAGTCCTTTCTCCATTATGAGAATTTGCAAGTGTCTTATTTTTGTTACTCTTAATTTTCTATTTTGGATTTGCTTCAATAGTTGTAATACTTAGAGGAACACTTAACTTATTTTAAGGATAGTGCCTTATAGGTCCTCTTGGATATGTACTCAATCTAGGCAAGTTAGAAGTTAGTGTCTATAAAGAGAACCAAGCTCGGAAAGCACGCACTTTCATCAACTAAAAGTACCCAATCTAAATCTAAATCTAAATCTCAAGTCATTGAAAGCATGCACTTTCTTTCCAAGAGGAATTTTTCAAATAAAAAAGAATGAAACCACACTTCTTATTTTAAGGATAGTGCCTTATAGGTCCCCTTCACACTTCTTATTTTAAGGATAGTGCCTTATAGGTCCCTTGGATATGTACTCAATCTAGGCAAGTTAGTGTCCATGAAGAAAACCAGGCTCGGAAAGCACGCACTTTCATCAACTAAAAGTACCCAATCTCAATCTAAATCTAAGCAAGTCATTGAAAGCATGCACTTTCTTTCAAGGAGGATTTTTTCAAATAAAAAAGATGAAACCACTCTTCAAGGGTCTTCATTCTATAAGTCAATTGTTACATCACTATTGCATTTGTAAATATAGAGTATAGTGACTTAAATATTTCAAGTTGAACCATAAGTCTTGCAAATGTAATGGTTGATGATCAATCAATGCCCTCAAACTTGGATTCATGCATATTATAAGTCGTGCATGCATTTAATGAATGTTTTCGCATGGGTAAATTTATTGATCCGTGTAATGGCCTTTGTCCCCTGGTAGCTCTTATCCATGTCAAGAAACTTGGAATTCATTTGCTTGAGATATACGGCGGTGAAAGAAGAAACTGTTAATTTCAGAAAGAAAAATTACAACTGAATGTTAACTAACCCATGGAGAGGTGGTTCGCCATTAAGTCCAAGGGAATCTGGTTTCAGTAAGAAAAATTACATCTGAATGTTAACTAACCCATGGAATGGAGAGGTGGCTCACCATTTAGTCCAAGGGAAACTGGTTTGAAGTCCATGGAGTCCATTTTCTATATGTCAATCATTCACTATTGAAGAAAGTATGTCTAGCCAAGGCCAGACACTTTTGGAAAGCCATACTTAGTGATACTTTATGCATAACTGTTATTGATGGAATGAATCCATCAAGAAGTAAAATCAACAAACAAAACATTTTTTAAACAATAATAGGAAAAAGAATGGATACATCACATCAAGAAGAAGTAAAATCAACAAACAAAACATTTTTTTAACAATAATAGGAAAAATAATGGATACATCACATTACATTGCAGATGATAGTAATCTTAAAAATAACTGTGTTAGTTGGGATTTTCATCTCTTGTTGTTGAATCCCCAAACCCCCAATAATATGAAGTTAAAATAAACAATATTAAGTATTAAGATCTTTATCTTGTAAAATCTTTTACCTTGTAAAAGATCAGGATGGAAATTATCTTGTATCCAAGTTGAGATCAAAGTATTAAGATCTGTATCTTGCAACATTGGGATATATCTTAGAATAGTTTCTGCAACTTGTGACTATTGTGACTAGTATAGGAAGAAAATGATTACCTCCTTTCTCAAAATATTCTACCATATCAACACATTATTCTACCATGTCAACACATTCAGCACCCCTTACTAGTATATTATTATTGGTTGATGTCAACTGAGAACACCGAGTGTATTGTTTCACAACAATATTGGAGAACCGTATAAAAACTAACAAATGAACATGTATGCATAACAGTAATGTGCGTTCTCACTGCAAATAAAATTTGTTCTACCGGTGGCTGTACAGCTTTCTTTCCGATGTCCAGTATAAAAACCCTAATCCAATGGGTACAATTTCTGACACAGTCACCGGTAGAGATGGAAAAACATCAAACATTAACCTCCTCGAGATGGAAAAACATCAAACATTACCCTACTCTGCAATGTGAGATAAATGACAATATGCAAATAAATTAAACCCTTCCACTTTAACCCCAATTTCTGCCAAGATATAAACGAAACTCATTAAGCGATATACGAGGAGCAGGCACGCAAGGCATACCTGTAACTTAGAGATAAACAGGAAATTTATGCCGATACGATTCGCTATTTAAAAGACAAAACGCCATTGATTACAAGTAACAGAAGACAGATGTGAATCTGAGAAAGATCAGAGCAATTGGGCCTTCAGAGCGATTGATGAAACCGGAGAACCCATTCCAAATCAACCACAGTTACATCACTAGGCCGCAAAGAGAAGGAGGCTGTTGTTAGCCGAGCAGCATTCAGATTGAAAACCATAAATCATCACGCTAAATCTTCAGGGTAATGCTTGGAAAATATCAATCTTCCACATGTTGCCGCTCCGAGGCCCTTCCCGCCCCCTTCTCTTCAGCTTGTTCATACCTTACTCGACACCTTAAATAGATGCCAATGTAGGGCTAGGGTTTTAATCCTCAAAGTCTAAACCATTAAAATGCCACTACGTGTGGCAGTTATGTAACTGTACGGAATGTTCTGCAGGGAGGGACATAGGAGATAAGTGGGGTTTAGTAGTTGTGTGGATCTAATGATAATTTTTTTTAAATCATGGGAATAGGTAGGTTTGGTGATTGGGGTTTAGTAGTTGTGTGGATCTAATGATAATTTTTTTTAAATCATGGGAATAGGTAGGTTTGGTGATTCCATAATAAGTAGGTTTGATTTTGGCTAGGCTCAAGATTAAATCAGTTTAAATTTACCAAAAAATCAACATACTAAGTTATTTATAAATTTAAGTTTGAAATAACTTTACTTTAACATTCTCAATTAATACTATCTTTATAATGAAAATTATTTCCACATATTTTACTTTAACATTTTCAACTAATATTATCTTTTAAAATCGATTTTTTTTATAGTGAAATTTTCCACACATTTTACATCTTATTGTTCACATTACCATATGGATTTGTTATCTTTATTGACACTAAAATCATTTTATTGTGCACATTTGTACTGGAAATTAATTTTGAATGGTACTCCTCTTATCATATCATATATGAATTATATTAAAGTTCATCAAAATTTAATGAAGGTCAACGTTGTAGGATAAGTGTTGTTTTAAGTTTTAAATAATTTACTTAAACATTCTCATGTGATTAACATTAATTTCTAAGATACAATTTTAGAATTAATTTTGGAAGGCACTTTCTTTTATTATAAATAAATTATATTAGAGTTCATTATTTTTAGAAGTTTTTTCTTTTTTTTTTCTATTTTTTTATGGATTTTTTCTTTATTGGGTTGAGGGATTGGTTTTTATTGATGATCTATAAATGATCAGAGATATTTCATCGGAACAATTCGTCTCAATAGATCTTGTATTATACTGAAATATTTTATTAATGCATGTTTATTTCCTTAGATCTCAAACTTATTATCACTAGCTTATTGCTTAGATTATGAAAAATAATTGAATATGGAAATAAAATAACAAGCAAAAGAACACACCATCCATACAAATGAACATTAGATGTATCCCGGGAAACCCAATACGGGAGAAAACCCAACTAGAAGGTGAGGCATGTGGTCTCTTCTCTTTTCTTCGGTAATGAATGCAAATACAAAGAAAGAGGCACTCACTATGGAGTTCCCTTTGACACTATGGCTTGAATGGTTGCTACAAAATCGTATTCCTCCTCTATTATGTTCTCAAATCCACTCCTAGACGCTATGCTCAACTATGGAACAAGTACAATGCTAAAGAATGGAACCCTTTCTCCTCCTAGTGGCCTAGTATTTAACATAGCTCGATAGTCATTTAGGGTTAGGGTTTTTGCATCCTCAATTAGTGATAAGTTTTCAACCTTCTAGAATAATCTTGAAAGTCCACATGTAGCTAGCCCCACATGTGTGAGTAATGGGGGCTGACGTGGCATCCACTCGTACCATGGTGGTCAACAAGGTAGGTCAACTTGCAATAGGCATAACTTTTGCATGTGAGCTCCAATTGAGGTGATTTTTCACACCGTTGGAAAGGTCTCTATTTGTATGACAACATCAAGGGATTGGTAGCTAAAGCTTGCAAAATTTTGACCCCCAAAAATGTCATTTGATGCCTCAAAATGGATTTGGAAGGTTTCGGACCCCAAATCTCCAAACTAGGACATGCCACTAAAATGGGCACTGCAAGCCAATTCCTCCAACTTTTCCACCTAGAAAGTACCAAGTAAGATGAAAAATTATATAATGATCCAATTCAGATCATACCTCCCCATTGGGATGATTTTGGTCCCCAAAAGATTTTATTAAATGAGGTGAGGAAAATTTTCCTCTACCTTCTCCCTAGAGTACCATTTTGTCTTGCCTGGAGGTTGTCCTTTCAACCTCATCTGCTAAAGATCATGCTACCCATGTCTAGTAGTTATAAATTTCTTCTACAAAATTGTATCTTCTGCCAACTCTGCTTGAGCTTCTGGTGCTAAGTCCTCTATGGTAGGCATAACCTAATCCTCAATTTCATGATCCAGCATGCAAGGCTCATAGAGTTTCAACTTCTCCACATTCATTATAGAGTCAATTCAAATATATGGGGTAGGTTGAGTCTATAGGCATTATCACCCACCATCTCCAATACTTCAAAAGGACCATACCATAGAGCCTTGATCTTCTTACCAAGAACTTGTAGTCTTTCTTTATTCGGCTATAACCCAACTTTGTCCCTCACTTTGAATGATTTATTTGTTCTATGTTGATCAAGTCAGGCCTTGTACCTTTCATGTGACTTCTTCGATGTCTCATATGCTTGCAAGTGGATCTGCATAATATTTTAAACAAACTTCTTTGCTTTCAGTGTTTCTCATATGATGACTTCGCTCACTCCTATTCTTTATCCATGGGAAACATCCAAGGGAAAAGGCATCAAATACCCAAGGCAAGTTGCAAAACGGGATTGACCAGTAGAAGTATGGATTGTTATGTTATAAGAGTGTTGAATGTAGATCATATTTTTATCCCAGGTCTTTAGATGCTTCTAATTGTAACCCCTCAAATGTTGTACCAAAGTCCTCTTGACTACTTATGTCTTCCTATTTGTCTATGGATGGAATGTTGTAGATGTCTTCAACTTCATGTCCATTTTCTCTCAAAGTGTAGTCCAAAAGGCATTGAGAAAATCAGTATCTTTGTCTGAGATTATACTCCTTAATATCCCAAAGTGCACCCAGACTTGTTCAAAGAACATGTTTGTTGCTTCTTGACCTTTGATGGTCTTTTTACAAGGCATAAGAATGCACATCTTGTTGAACTTGTCAAATACCACAAATAGATAGTCATGTCCCTTTCTATTTGTTGGTAAACCACCCACAAAATACATGGAAATGCTTTCTCAAGGTCGAGTGCGTACAAATAAGGGATGGTATAAACCTTGTTTTCTATTACTGGGCTTGTTGGTACAACAAAATATGCATCCTCTAGTATATCAAGCTACATATTCTTGCATTCTAGGCCAATACACATACCTTTGTAAGTTGGAAACTATCTTCCCAACACCAAAATGTCTTGCAACCTTGGAGGTGTGAGACTCTCTGATAAGTTGCAATCTTTCACCTTTAGGAACACAGAGCTTGCCTATCTTATAGAAAAACCCATTCTGGAAATGATAATCAGCCTTATTGACACCTTATTATGCATGAATTTGGCCATGTAGATGTTGAAACACCTCTTTGAAGTCCTCATCTTCTGTGTATGCATGTTTGTATGCATCATGGGTAAAAGGCTCCATGTGCATAAGAATTCCCAAAGTTGTAATCTTAGATGTGGGTGTCCTTGAAAGCATATCTACCAACTTATTATTGTTTCCCTTCTTCTATTTTATGACTAGATGAAATTGTTGCAAAAACCTCATCCACTTGTAATGTCTAGTTTGTCGAAGTTTACTCTGGGCCTAAAAATATTGTAGTGGTTGGTGATCAGTGTGGATAATGATTTCCTTTCCCATTAGATAGTGCGTCCACTTCTTAACAACTTGAACTAGGGCATAGAGTTCATTATCATATGTAGGGTAGTTCAAAACTCCCCCATGAAACATCTCAAAATGATAGCATATCAACTTACCTCCTTGCATCAAAACTACTCCCATAGCATACCCACTTGCATGTATCTCCACCTTGAAAGGATTCTATGAGTTAGGAAATGCAAGAATTGGTTCTTGAATGGTCCTTTTTTCAGCGCGTTGAAATCTTTTTGTTGATTCTTTCCCCACTGAAAACTCTTACCACTGGTTGTTATGGCATGGAGTGGTGCAACTACCATTGAAAATGATTCTATGAAATTTCATGGGCATTGTGTTGCCCCAACAAAGCTCCTAATTTCAATGACATTAGTAGGGATTGGCCACTTCATGATTCCTTCTAACTTTGCATGATCTATCTTGAGTTCCCGTCCACTAATCACATACCCTAAATACACTAATGACTACTGAGTGAACTCACATTTCTTGAGGTTTGATAGTTGTTGATGTTTTTTCAGAGTCTCTAACTCATGCATGAGATGTGAGATGTGCTCCTCCCAAGTAGAGATATAAACCAATATTCCATCTAAATACACTTTTACAAATGAATCTAAATAGGGATGTAATACATCATTCATCAATCGCATAAATGTAGTTGGTGCATTACATAAACCAAAAGGCATGACCGTCCATTCATACAGAAATTTCCTTGTCTTGAAGGCAGTGTTCCAGGTGTCTTCTTCTTTAACACATACTTGGTGATATCCCGATTTGAGATCCAACTTGCTAAAGTACTTGGCAAGTTGCAACTGGTCTAACAAATCATCAATACTAGGAAAAGAGTACCTATTCTTGAGTTTGATCTTGTTCAAAGCTCTATAGTCAATACACATTCACCAAGTCTCATCCTTCTTAGGTACTATGATGATAGGTGACCCACAAGGTGAAGTGCTTGGTCAAATTCCTTGTTCCAGCAACTACTGCAACTATTTCTTCACTTTATCTGCTTCCAAAATAAACTATCTATACAACCTAATATTTGGTAATGAAAAGTCAAGCAACAACTGTATCTCGTGCTCTACTTCCATTTTAGGCTCTTGGAACACTCCTTTGTATGCCTATAACAACTCCTCCAATTTTTATTTATGTTCCTTGGTACATCCCTCTAATTCTCTCTTAAGAAAAGAAATATGTACTTCTTACTAGAACTAATCAATTTTTTGGCTTGGTTAGCACTTGCCAAAGAGATCTTTGACTTTCCTTTATGTGTTGATGATATAAGACTTCCCATCCTTGATTAGTCAATATTGGTTTTCTCTCCACATGAAGATTGCATCCATGCTATACATGTAGGGTCTTCCAAACACTACACCACAGACATCAAGGGGTAATACATCTAATTCCACTTCATCGATAAAATCTACACTTATAGAAAACTTGATCTTACATTGTTAAGTGACTATGATCTTGGCATCCTTATTCACCCATCCCAGTGGATATGGGATTGGATGATCATGAACCTCCAACCCAAGCTTCTTGACCAAATCATGTGTTATGAGATTGGACTGTGAGCTAGAATTAAATAGAGCGTCTACCTTGGTATTTTTGACCTGGATCTTAATATGGAAGATTTTTTCATCTCTTTCTCTTCCGTGTGATGAAGGCTACTTAGATTCACCTCCTTCATCTTCTCATCCACATCCAAGATTCTCTCTACCCGGTTGCTCGAATCACTTCCTAGCAATTTCTTGTTCTTTGCTTCCTTCCTACAATTCTTTGGATTCAACTCTAGGTGTAGCTTCCAACACTTATCTTCAGTGTGACCATTAATATTGCAATGGTTGTAGTGGTTGTTGATATCATTGCACTGACATGGTTTCTATATTCTTGTCTTTTATTTTCCACTTATTTTTCCCCTCCTTGGAAGCATCTTGGTGGTCTTTCTATTTAGAACCACTTAGTTGTACTTTCTTATGGCCTATTTTCTCTATATATTGTGCTTGCACACAAGCCTCATCAATGGTCTTGGGTTTTAAGAGCATCACTTTATTTCACAAATGACCGTGTAGACCCTCTAGATACTTGAGGAGTACATCTAGGTTCTTGGGAGAGATACCCAACATGATCGCCATATTCCTAAATTCGGTGGTGCACTCTTGCACACTCTTCCCTTGCCTTTGCCTGAAGTGATGCCAATTGGTCCAATGGTCCTCTACATACCTAATAGGATATATCTTGACTTGATGAAGGATTTAAAATCCTCCCACTTAGTTACCGGTGGATCACCCTTCGACCTAAGTGTCTCCATGTGGCTTTCCCACCAGGTTAGTGCATGGCTCTCTAGTTTTAGTTGGGAAAATGAAATTTCACTTTTCATCTACATTATGGACATTGAATACACTTTTAATGGTTGTAACCAATGATTCAACTTAATAGAATCGAGTCATCTTGATAGGGTTTGATGTCCACTTTCGCTTCCATTTTGAAGAGAGATTGTGAAGGAGTGATGGCAATAGAACTTGGTTTCTCTTTCTCTAGCTCTTTTCTCGATTCTTTTTCTAAGTCTTCACTATCTCTCGATTTCTCATCAAATCTAGCTTCTGAATTAGAACCACCTGTTGGCTTGGGGTTTTAGACCCAGGGTTCGAAAGTATTTACCAAGATATACCCCATAGACACTGACATATTCAATCTTCAAGGACTAAAGAAGGCCTCACCCGAGACACCATGAGAATCACAGAGACTGATGGTTTGTGCAAATCATGAAGGAATAGTATAGACATGAGACATCCAACTCAGAACCATGAAATCATTTCACATTAATTCATAACATCCACATGAGTGTTCCGCAGAATAACACATAATTGGAATACATTCATACTAGAATCCACAATAGACAGAGACCAAGGTGCTTCATGCATCATTCATTAATCTCAAAGTCATTCATATACATTTCAATACAAAAAGGGGTGGAAGCCTGCTTAGAGCGCATTCAGAGTAAAACAAAGACCAACAATACACTCAGATCTCAATCTACTTTCTCTCTCATATTCACATAACAACTCCTGAGCAATTAGTGAAGAAGAGCATAACAAGATTTGAACCAATGCTTAACTAAAACCCTAACTCATAAAAGCTAGCATAACAATGAACTACCAGTTAATAAGAAAACCCAAGCCTTACACATTTGTATGCATTCCTTTTATCTCTATCAGAGCATGGAAATCGTAACAAACTTGCTAGCTCAACCATGACCAGTCAGGTTGTTACAAAAACAATTACAATCACTACCAAATATCTTCAAGGAATCATCATGCATTCAAACTTTACAAGTCCTTACACGCAATAGAAAATCATTCAGCGTGCATAGTAGAACACTCGTTGGCGCAAGCACTGAATCTTGGCACCATGTAGTCTAAACTTATGGCGCGCACATAGTGCCAACTTGTGGTGCACTCACAATCTTGCCAAAACCTTAGGGTGCCAACATGCCCCCAACACTATAAGTTGGCTTGTCCTCGAGCCAATGACATTACTTCATCGTTAGCTCAGTGATGAAGTTTTTAGAATCCTTGATTCAGATTGGTGGAACATCTTCAACTGTCCCTGATTAGGTGAAATATTTCCATATTTGGCTAGTGTCGTATATATGTTGGCTTATGAATGTCTTGCCCACCCCTGAGGTCGAAATGTGAATTATTCATTTATCAAGGATCTCAACCTCTTTATCATTGATCTCGATCTCAATCCACTCAGAATCTCAGTTCCTCCATTGTGCTTGCATGTCATCTTCTTCATGTCTCTCACGGGCTATGGGAGAATCATGGTTGACACTAGGGTAGTTGCACCTAATACGCAGGACTTCCATGAGCAACGAACTACCTGCTTCAGAATTGGGGTTAGTCCATTGCCTGGGGATCATGTGCTTCCACCCCTTGGGTTATAGGATGTTGTTTACATAAACTACGAATTGTAATTCATAGAACCATGTCCCATCCCACACGTTGTTGTTGGCACACTGTAAGCTAGATCCCTTACCCAAGAGATATTTGCGGATGTAGTCTATTCGCAGGATCTCAATTGTTGGGGCATGGGTATCTGTTGCTACCAAGACTGTAGCATGTTGTTATTGTTGGTTGGAGGTATCCATTACTCAAGGGAAACCTTTGGTAAGTTGAATCTCCAATGTTGGTAGCTCCTAGCATCTACGCCTTGCTTTGTCATTGGATGGGAAATGGGTTCATCTCTCTAACTTGGCTTAGATTGCACCTTGCTCTCTAAGATATCTAGACTTTGCAGTCTATTCCTCACCAAAATTGATTGGTAGCGGGGTAATGGTAAGTATAAATAGTCATGTTGGTCAATTCTACCATGTGGCCCATTATCCGATTGTGCATCCAATTCTTGTTTCATTGTGATGATCGTCCACTAGTTGTACTTGTTGCTATGAGTATTCCTATTCCATATGTTGTCATCATCTGTCGTCGCACAAGCTTCCTACTTGTATGCCATCGCATTCACCTGTGTGTCTGTTCAGTCACCTATGGGGAGCCATCTATCTTCTCCTTTAGCATGTACGTTGGCAATTATCGCTCCAACTTGGTCAAATATTCCAAATATTGGGAAGTATAAACATGTCCTTTCCCATAGATTACCTAACTATGTCCTACCCTACTAATAATTAATTTCGGATACATGCCTTTACTCCTACCTACCTAACCCTTGGCCTACACTAAAACTAAAACTGCATCCATTCACGACGCATCCAACCCCTATGGACCATAATATGCTTTCAACTGACTTCAATTGATTAGTCCTTTGAGAGGCTGACCCTGCAGCATTTCCAACTGTGTTGCACCTGCCTCACTGATGTAGACTAGTTTAAAGGGTCCTTACCAGTGCATGAGCAACTTGCCAAGGTGCTTTAGGAACTTGTTGTCCCACTATACATTACATACCTTAATCGATGCATGTTCTAATATTTCGTTAAATGATTCAACTATGAAATTGGCATGCGGGTGATATGGTGTACTCTTTTTGTGATGGATCATGACCTCCTGATTTAGCACACGAATGGCATCATTCAAAAAATGTGCGCCCTAGCTGCTCATCAACACTTTTGGGCAGCCAAATCTAGTGAACACATTTTCAAAGATGAGGCATGCAGTTGTCTCTATAGTACAATATTTCAGTAGTGTAGCTCTTGATGAATGGGTCAAGTATTTTGTTGTGGTAATAAAGTATTGTGTGCCAGTTCTACACACAAGTGGTTTGATCGAACCCACGAAATCAATTTCCCATTTTTCGAATGGCTCTAGTGTGGTGACCGGGAAATGCGAAAATTTATCTCTTCATGAAGGCTTCCCGATATAATAGTAAATGGAGAAGCGCTTGCAATATTTCTTAGCTTCTTCAAATACTAATGACCACCATAACCCCACATGTAGCACTTTCTATGTAGTTTCCTTTCCTATGTTGTGTCCTCCCACAATTCCTTCATGCACCTTGCATAGGACCATGTCATGCTCATGTTCTAATATGCACCTAGGAAGGATCCCATCTACTCCAAGCTTGTACAAGTGCCCTACAATCAACTGTTAGTCGATGCTCAGAGTCACCAATTGTTTTCATTGTGACTGAGTGTATCTCTCATGTGCGTGACCTATCATTAAGTATGTTGTAATCTTTACTAGTTGATCTAGCACCACTTTGACCTTGAAGAGTTGCGCATCGAGGATCTCATTATCTAAATTGCCTCCAACTTCACTTTACTCTATCCTTGAGATATGTTTAGGCCCAACATTGCATTTTGTCAGTTTTGACTACCACTTCAAACTCAAATTCTTGGAAAAGCAATAGCCATCGACATATCCTCCTCCCCCAACATTGGCTTACCAACCAAGTACTTGATCGTTGAATGGTAAGTAAAAAACTTGAAGGGAGTGTTGAGTAAGTAATGTCGAAAATTTTGCAGGGCATAGACCATCGCTAGTCCTTCACGCTTCATGGTCGTATAATTCTTCTCAAAATTTGACAGCTTCTTGCTGGAAAAATAGATTGGATTATCAATGTTGTCTTCTTTGGGTTACACAAGCACTGCGCCAAGTGAAATTGAGGGTGCATCCATATGCACGTGGAATATCTTGGTCCAATATGGAAATATCAGGATCGACGCAGTCACTGATCTCTCTTTCAGTGTGTCCAACACCTCATGGATTTCATGTGTCAAGACATACTTGGTATCTTTGCACAATAACTTCTCCAATGACGCTACAACCTTTTCATAACTTTGTATGAATCATCTATAATATCATGTGTGTTTCAAGGTTGTTTGCAACTCTTTTACAGAGGTAGGAGCCAACATGTCCATTATTGTTGCAATCTTTTACTGATCTACTAGCAAGCCTTCCTTGCACACAACATGTCCCAATAATGCTCCAAATGGCGTACAAAAGATGCAATTTTTCATGTTTAATGAGATCTACAACTTCCTAGTTCTATCCAACATCAAACATAGTACCTGCATATGCTCCTTGAGCAGGTTGAATGCCATCCAATCATCTAAGTATACCTCCATAAACTTATGCATGAAGTTCTTAAAGGTCGCAACCACAATTCTAGAAAATACCATGGGTGCATTGTTCAAGTCGAATGGCATTACCGTGTATGCAAATGAGCCCCAATTTGTCACAAACATTGTCTTGGCTCTGTCTTCTTCCGTGATATGCACCCGGTGATAGCCTGAAAATCCATATGTAAATGAATAAGCTTCGTGCCCACCCACGTTCTCCAATACATTGTCTATAAATGGTGTCCAAAAGTGAACATTTATGCATGTTGCATTTAAGTTGTGCAGGTCTACACAAATTATTAGATCGCACATCTTCTTTCGTTGCACCACCATTGGGATAATCCAATTTGACTCCTCCATAGGTACAATGATCCCCACCTCCAACATTTGATCGAACTCTTTGTGAACTTTTTCTTTGTACTTCGGGTTCAGTCAAAATAGTCTCTTCTTGACTGACTTAACATCTGGCTTCAACTGAATCTTCATCTCTTTGAGGGATCCTACAATCCCCTTCGTCTCCAAAAATATCCTTGGAAATAGGTCTTCATATTCTTTCAACAAATCTACCACTTGTTTCACCGTTTCCTGATCCCAGTAATCACTAATTATGGCCATCTTAGGCACTTCTTTTGTGCCTATATTCTGTTTCTTTGTTTTCAATGGCCATGTATAATCTGATGTGGTGCTACTAGAGGCCTTTCCTTGAACTACGTGTCCTCCCTTGATTTCATTTATATGTAACCCCAAGTATCCTCTTCTTGCATGTCATCATTGTCGACCTTCCAAAAGTATAATGACTGCTTCAATTTCACCATCGACTTATGGTATGTGTGGACAATTTTCTACGCGGTGTGTTTGGGCTGCCAATGGAAGATGAAATCCTTGATTCTTAACAAAATCTCCCTCTATGCAGGGACCTCCGATGTAAACTTGAACATTCCATCGAATTGATTGCTCACTTTCTCCCATTCCCATATTTTCCTTTTTTGTCTCCTCATGGTTATACCAACTTCTAGATACCATATCCATAGTATGGACAAAGGACCCATTGTGCACTAGGAATATTCTTGGTTGTCCAACGCCATTCACAGAAACAAATATGTTTCTGAGGATCTTTGGTACCCTTGTATCGGCTCATTAATTTGAATTTTGTTGGGGTTTGGAACCATAATTTGATACACTCCACCACCTATGCCCAATTGTATAGATCTATGTGGTGCGTTGCCCACCGACACGCATGTGTTCCCTTTACCACTGCGTCCATGGCTTGAATACTTTGGATCTCAGGCACACTCTCCTCCATCTATGCTAAAAAGGTGTATGTTGGGCATGTCCTGTCAAACCTTGGTAATTCGCACAACTATGATTTGATCTAACACACTGGTTTGGTGATTTGTGCACATCTCCTGGTCGATGCCTCACGCAACTTATTCTTCCTTCGCATCCTCTGAATCTGTGTCATAGTTCACTAGATTAGTTCACCATCAACTATCAGATTCACATAGTCTTCCCTGTGTCCTGTGATGTTGTATATATTATTGATGATCAAGATCTGTGCAACTTCATTTACAAATTCATTATATCGCTTGCTCTCATTTGGATCTAGTGGTGCAATGACACACAAGGTGTCCATCTCAAGGGACATTTTTTGTTGCTTCAGATTTAGTATGACATTGTTATAAAATGCCTAGTCAATTCCAACTAGATATGGATAAGGTTCTAATTCATCCATAATCTCGATCACTCCAAAGTATTCTTTAGTTTTTACCCCATCGATGTTCACTTCAACTTTCTCCAACCTACCAATGGGATAAATTGTGTATTGGTTGGCAAGCCTGAGTTGAATGTGGGACCATACCAACTTTGGTTTACCCATCAATTCCCGTGATTTATTTGGCAAGATATGCAATGTCAGATCTCAGGTCCAACATGACATCGTCCATCTCAAAACTCCCTAGCTCATCTATCATCTTAAATTATCTCCCTGTGTGCTTCCATCTGTTGATATGGTGCACGTCCCTTTCTAGTAGCATGGAAAAAATAGAAGCTTTGTTCTCCCCTTTCCCCATGCATATTGTCATCATGTAGGTCAATTTATTGGTAACAATAGGATCATCCGAGACCTTAAGACAATAAAAAAAACTCGCTTATCCGATTTTCTGAATTAGCCTTGAGGTAAGTGTTGCAATGTGTTTCCTCTCGCGTCGTGCATCACAACTCTTCACGCATATGTTCCTCTTCCATTGACCTCTACATTGTGCATTGTAATTATTTACACACGTGGTCCTCCTCCAACACCATTTGAGCATTATGCAAGAACTGTTTATGTTGCGCAACGTCAAACTTAGGAAGCACCTACACTGCTTTCTTGATTTCCCTTCTAACTATTGTTTTGAGCATTCTTCTTTCTGCAGGTCAACTCTCGTGTGGATACCTCCTTGGTTTAATACCAATGCATCAACTTCTTCTTTTAGCTTCTGTTCTTTGTGTGGATTAGTAGTCATCATGTTGTAGTACCCTTTTTTTTCTTTCCATTTTGCCAATAACTCTAGGCAATCCTCCGTGACATGGTTTGCGTAGTGGAAATATACACATAGTGCACGTGGCTTAGTACATAATTGCAACAAGTGGCATGTATCACCACAATTAAAACAGGTAGGTGGGCTTCTTCCATCCCCATTGTATCCTCTTCCCCTTCCATATCTGTTACAGAATAATTCCCCTGCGGATAGGTGAATCTTCCCTCAGAGTACAGACCCCTCTATCGAGACAAAAAACTACCTTTGGATACTACCATTTCTATAGACTAATTATGCCCATCGAAAAAGAGAGTAAGAGGGATAGTATAATGTACCTCACTTTTGAAGTTTGTCCACGCTACTCCAGTCCATGAGTCTCGAATAGTACCTACGATGGATGACAAGAGACAAACAACTATCCCCTACTCTAATGGATTAGACAAAATTGATCTATCTATGAAGGATTAAAACAAGCATGGACAAATACATGCAAACACATATTATAAGGAAATAGGCCAAGTCTATTGATGAGAAATTTAAAGAGACACTTACAATCTTCAGATGATGTTGTAGCTTCTCCAAGTCCTCCTTGTCCAACCCCCTGCTCGAAAGATCCACGATCAGAACAACAATGTTTTGTTGATTATTTATCCTCCCTGTTCACCATGAGAATGCCTCCATTTATAGGCTTTGAGAGGCTCAACCACCTTAGTTATATTTGGAATTAATTGAGGATATGACTCCATTAGTTGTGATATCTCCCTTAGATGCAACATGAGGGTTAGATTCAAGCCAAACCAACTCGTTCCATCCATAGTTTTCCTTAGAGAAAAATGGGATTTCTCCCAATATTTTCTCAACCAAATCGACGCTCCCTTACAATGGGAAACAAAGCACTTCAACGCTCCATGATAGATAGAAAAAGAGCACTAGTGCTTCCTACATATGAGCAGGGGAGCATTGATCTTCCAAAATTTTCCAAGATTACCATTTCTCATAGAAAAACATTTTGTTCCAACTGTTAAATGATGGGGATTATTATTCTAACATGCTTTAAGGGTTGTATCAAGTATTTTCAAGGTGTCATTCGCGATGTGACACTTACGTGACGAGAATGCGACACTTACGACACTTGCAAAAAAAGTGATACACTTACGACACTTACGACAATGAGAATGTGACATTATCGAATTGAGGAAATTTGACATGTAACAGATTTCCCCCCAAAGTGTGAAGTCGGAAAATAAAAGTTGATGGCTAAAACACTTTGTAGATTATTTGAAGCAAGGGTATGGAGTCGGGGAACCTGGTAGAAGCTGCAAACAACCATCAAACAATGTTAAACTTATATTCCATTCCCGAGGCAGGCATACCTATGCTCGAACTATAAATGACTTAAAGTAAGGCCGCCAATAAATACACTGCGAATCCACGATGATATTGACTAAGAGTATGGCCACCAAAGACGCCTCATAGAAAAACACTTTGTTCCAAATGTCAAATGATGGGGCTTCTTCTTCTAACATGCTTTAAGGGTTGTATCAAGTGTTTTCAAGGTGTCTCTCACAATGCGACACTTACATGAAGAGAATGCGACACTTGCGACAAAAGTGTGACACTTACGACACTTACAACAATGAGAATGTGACATTATCGAAGTGAGGAAATTTGACATGTAACAATATCCTCCTCTCTGGCCCCCTTGGAAGCCTCCTTTGTCGAAGCCTCCCCAGTCGAAGCCTTTGTGGTCTCCACCCTTATTCTCTTCTTGGACTTGGTAAGAACATGAAATGTTCTCCTTCATTAACTACAACTTCCAGTAGTTGTTCATATCATGGCCCATGGATATGCAAAACTCACAAAATGGAGTGTGTGTAGTCTTTTGATACTTCCGTAGTGTTGGGAAATGGGGAGGAATATGACCCCATTTTCTGTAAATCTCACACTAGTCGATTTGTGGTCCTCTCAGAAATGAATTCAACGTTCCCGTCACTATGTAACTTTCCAACGTAGGACACCCATTCTCATGGTGACCTTCTGTGTGGCATAGTGTACACCAAATATTTTCGCGCACCACCTTAACCTTTTTCATATCATGTAGTTTCATGGTGAGATTCGTGAGCTGAGATTGTACCTATGCTAACCCTATTGACGTCTCGCCACCTCTTAGCGTAGACTCCAAATGCATTTCAATCTCCATGGCTTCCACCTGGGTCATTACTTTTTGCTAGGTGAGTAGGACTCAGATGTGTGCTAGGATTCTAGCAATAAACCACTCTCAATGTTGGACATCTTGGATTTGAAATGTCATCCTATCCAACATAATCTTCAACCATTGGTCATAGTCCCACATGGTTTATCCAACTTGCTGCTTAATCTCTTTGATCTTAGTTATCCACTGTGATTATGAATTTGGTTTTTGGAATTCTCTTAGGATATCTATCTTTATCCCTGTAACATACCTTACTTGTCTTGCCAACACAATAGCCTTGTACTTCATGTACCATGTCAAAGCTCTATCTTTGAATGTGGTTTCTATTTGCACAATATTGGATGCTTCATCTATGACTTTTTCAACAAACCATATAGCTTCACATGTGAGCCAATGTTGTTCTGGATCGTCCCTTCCTGTCCCATGAAATGTAGGAAGCTTGAGAGTTGAATCCTAGTTGGCCATACTCGATCTAGAACTAGATATTCCTGGATGACTAATACTAGTTGTCGCCAGTACTAACGATCTTTCTTGCAAAGTTTTGTTGACTTCGGCTTCTACTCCACTCGTATTGTCTCGTTCGCTTACTTCTAAACTTTCTCCTTCTATTTCTCTCACCTCTGCACTTTCTTCTTTGGATCTTTCTTATTGGTTAGAAATGCACAAGAGCAGTGGTTCAAAGAGGGGGTTCCTCCATCTCTCTCGTCTTCATCAATGATGGATGCAAAATATATCCCTATCTCTAGTCGTACAAGCCTCCTCGTAATTTCTAAGGTCTATGCTCCTTCCTGGAGGGATCCATCGCTATTTGATGTTGCGTTGGCACTACTACTTTGCGACCCATATTTGTCTTATGTGACTACATCTCTCACTACCCAAGGGGATCTGACCTCGTTTTCTTCAATCCTACTCTCACTACCTACATTATCCTCTCTTGATACCCCATTCCTAATGCCATGTCTCTTTGACGACCTCTCTTCTTCTACGCTTCTTTCTAGCACCAATCTTTCTCTCACACACCCTCCTGGTGTGGTTCCTCTTCTCTTCATTTTAGATCTTACCACTCGTTCATCACACCTTAATTTGTTTTCTTTGCTTTTGTGCTTGAATTTTATCCTTTTCTAGACTCTTCTTGTGTATCTCTTAGCTCTTATTCTTCTCTGCTCTTCTGAATATTATCGCCAAGAAGGATACAAATAAAAAGAATATTATCGCCATGGATTCGAGCAATCATGTTCAAAGCAGCTCCGATGTGGATGAGAATATTTTATGCACATCAGTGCAGAAGGAGGTGAATCTGAGTATCCTTCATCACCAAGAAGAGAAGGATATGACCAAACTCTTCCATATTGGGTTTCCTAGGTTATATCTTATGTTTATTCGTGGATGGTGTGTGAGTATTTATTTTTGTTTTCTATTTTTTGCATTTTAGTTATTTCATACATTTTAAGCAGAAAATTAGTAATTAAAGAATCAGAAATCTAAAGGAAATTAGCCTTCATAGTAAATATTTCAGTATTTTATAGATTTGTTCTGATGAACTATCCAGTGGAATATCCACAACAATTTATAGATCATATTGGTATCAGTGTAGGTTTTCTTGGGGTATTTGTGGAAATTTGCACGGAACCATGAATCAATTTAAGAATAAAGTCACATAACCCTAGCCATTGTCGACGAGTGTGTTCATAACAACCCTTGAGATAGTAAAGGAGAGATTTGCAAGGCTGGAAGAAAAATTTGTTGAAATATCTTGCAATATGTCCCTCCTCATGGCAACTCTAGAAAGAAATATTGGACCATTAGGAGAAGTTGGAAGCTCGAACTCAGATATCAAATCATATGGGAAATTGGGGGATAACAAAGACCTAGAAAAGGAGTCACGGAAAGAACCCGAGAAAGAGCAGTTGAGTTCCAGTACCATAAACCCTTCACAATATTTATTCAAGATAGAAGAAAAAGTGGACATAAAGCCATGCCAAGGTGAGATCGATGCATTAAAACTTAATCATTGGTTGCAAAAACTAGAAGTTTATTTCAATGTTCACCATATATATGAAGAACAAAAGATATAATTTGCCAGACCTAATTTAGAGGGCCATGTTTTAACCTGGTGGGAAAGAGATACATAAACACTTAGTCTAGAGGGTGATCCACTATTAACTAGGTGGGAGGAATTCAAAACCCTCATTAAGTCCCAATTATACCCTATTGAGTATGTAGAGGACCAATGGATTTGGTGGCACTACTTCAGGTAAAAGAAAGGGTAGAGTGTATAGGAGTACACCATCAAGTTCAAAAAAATGGCCATCATGTTGGGTATCTCTCCCAAGAGCCCAGATGTACTCCTCAAGTATTTGTGGGGTCTACATAGCCATATATGAAAGCACATGATGTTTTTCAAGCCAAGGATAGTGGGCAAGGCATGTGTACATGCATAGTATCTGGAAGACATAGGCCACAAGAAAGGGAAACCAAATGCTTCCAATAAGAAAGAGCACTAGGAATATTCCAATGAGGGGAAGAAGAAGTGGAAAGGGGGAAAAGATAAGAAGATGGAAACAATTTCACATCAGTGCAAGGATCCTAACAACCATTATAACCATTACAATATTGATGGAACACAAAGGAAAATTATTGGAAACTACATCCATAGATGAACCCAAAGAACCACAAGAAGGATACAAAGAAAAATAATATTATCGCCATGGATTCGAGCAATCATGTTCAAAGAAGTTCCGATGTGGATGAGAATATTGTCTTCACATCAGTGCAGAAGGAGGTGAATCTGAGTATACTTCATCACCAAGAAGAGAAGGATATGACCAAACTCTTCCACATCAAGATCCAAGTCAAGAAGACCAAGGTAGACGCCCTATTTTACTCTGGTTCACAGGCCAATCTCATAACAACGAATCTAGTTAGTTGGATCGGATTGGAGGTTCATGATCATCCTATCCCATATCCATTGGAATGGGTAAACAAGTATGCATAGATCAAGGTAATGAAACAATGTAATATTAAATTTGTTGTAAGTGTTGATGTTATTGATGAAGTGGAATTGGATGTAGTACCCCTTGACGTATGTGGAGTAGTGTTTGGAAGCCCCTACATGTATATGAAGGATGCAATTTTCATGTGGAGAGCCAACCGATACTAACTAATAAAGGATGGGAATTCATACATCATCAACATGCATAAAGGAAAGTCAAAGATCTCACCAGTAAGTGCCAACCAAGACAAGAAGTTGGTTAGTTCCATTAAGAAATATGTTTTACTTTTCTTAAGAGAAAATCAAACTGAGGATAAGTCGATAAGAGTAAAGGCATCCTTGGAGGGGTTTACTAAAGAACAAAAACATCAGTTGGAGGAGTTTTTATAGGCATATAGAGTAATTTTCTAGTAGATTAAAAGGCTACCACCCAAGAGGGAACTGGAGCACGAAATATAGTTATTTCCAGACTCCCCATTGTCAAATCTTAATTTGTATAGACAATCCATTATGGAAGAAAAAAGAGTGAAGAAGCAGTTGGAGTAGTGTGCGATTCGACCAAGCACCTCACCTTGTGGGTCACCTATCATAATTGTACCAAAGAAGGATGGGACTTGGCGAATGTGTATCGACTACAGAGCATTGGACAAGGTTACACTCAAAAATCAATATCCTTTTCCCAAGATCAATGATTTGTTAGATCGGTTGCAGCACACAAAACATTTCACCAAGTTGGATCTCAAATTAGGATACCACCAGGTACACATCAAGTAAGAGGACACCTGGAAGAATGCATTCAAGACAAGGCAAGGCTTGTATGAATGGTTTTCCATGCCATTTGGTTTATGTAATGCACGAGCTACATTTATGAGACTGGTGAATGATGTATTACACCCATATATAGATTCATTTGTTATAGTCTATTTGGATGATATATTGGTTTATAGTGTTACCTGGTAGGAGCACACCTCACATCTCATGCAGGTGTTAGAGACTTTGAAAAACCATCGAATACTGGATAACCTCAAGAAATGTGAGCTTTCTCAACAATCTTTGGTGTATTTGAGGCATGTGATCAATGGAGGGGAGCTCGATATAGATCTCACAAAGATGGAGGCCAACATGAAATGGCCAGTTCCTACAAATGTCATTAAAGTTAGGAGTTTTGGGGGGGAAGAATAGTATTTGTGGAAGTTCATAGCTTCATTTTCAGTAGTAGTTGCACCACTCCATGCCATAACAATGAGTGGTAAGAGTTTCCAGTGGGGCAAGAATGAGTATAAGGCTTTTGATGAGCTGAAAATAAAGATCAATCAAGCATCAATTCTCACATTACCAAACTTGCAAAATCCTTTTGAAGTGGAGACAGATGAAAGCGGGTATGCCATGGGAGCAATTTTGATGCAAGGAGGAAGACTTGTATGATATCATTATTAAATATTTCATGGGGAATTTCTCAACTACCCTACATATGATAAGGAACTTTATTCCCTGGTTCAAGGTGTCAAGAAGTGGAAGTACTATCTGATGGGAAAGGATACCATCATCCACGCAGATCACCAACAACTATAGTGTTTGTAGGCCCAAAGAAAGCTACAACAAACCAGACATTACAAGTGAATGGGGTTTTTACAACAATTTCATCCAGTCATCAAGTATTAGAAGGGATGCAAAAACAAGTTTGCAAACATGCTTTCAAGGCCACCCACATCCAATATTACAGCTTTGGAAACTCTGATGCACATGGATCCTTTTACCCATGATACATACAAAGAGGCATACATAGAAGATGAGAACTTCAAGGAGGTGTTTCAACAGCTATATGGCCAAATTCGTATAGAAGAAGGTGACGAAAAGGATGACTATCATTTCTAGAATAGGTTACTCTACAATATTAACAAGCTCTATGTCCCTAGAGGTGAAGGACTACAACTTATCAAAGAGGCTCTGTAACACCTTGTTTTCCCCCGTAGTTGTAATTATGCTTAAGAATTCATATGGTTATGATTATGAAGCATGTAATCATGTTTTGATTAATAAAAACACCAGACAACTAACCGAGGAGGAAAAATCCTTGAATGTATTATCCATGATATCACAAGTGGAATTGATGAAGTGGGTAGGTGAGGCAGAGCTGGGATTTTTTAGTGAAGAAAATAGGAAGCTTTATTGTACTTGTAAACATGAGCTTACACCTACCAGCATACCCAGATCGATATGGGGCCATGTAACTAGTAACGCAATTCAAGGAAATGGTTGGAGCAACTAATAATTGTTGACGGTTTTAGTCACTTGAAGAAGGAAAAAAGGGTCAACTGAACGACTTGACAGCAGGACACCACACAATTACCCCTTTAGAAACTCAGAATCCAGATAGCAGGCCACATTTGACAGAAGCCACGAGAGTCCCAAGGATTGGTAGACGAAGAGACCAAAGGTGAAAGGCATCACCAAGAGAGGGGTGCAATATACATGAAAACAGAGACAAAGGAAGATAGACGTGGACATCGATGTAGAAGGGAGAACGACACACAATGCATAGAGAAAATACTTTGAGGAAGAGTCAGAGCTACGAGCTCACGGGTTGAAGGCGTTGCGAACAAAGGTGTTCATTAGCGCATGTTGAAGAGAAAGAAGTGGAGATATTTCCTTGAAGAAAATAGGAAGCTTGTCCAATTTAATGATGATCACCCTAAAACAGAGGAGACCCAAATCTAGACTAGAGCAATAAAGGGATGCAACTTGGTACTTACTGCACAAAAATCGACACTAGTAAGGGGAGGTCATTGAGGGACTGTATAACAAAGAAGGGGCACCCTTGTGCAGAGGAAATCTAGTTGATAAACTACATGATAAACCTATGGAATCCTTGAGTCCAGTGGGAAGGGAGAAAATTTTGTTGTTGTGAGTAGAGGAAGGAGAGTAACCTTCCTGGATCATCTGAATTTGAAGACCAATTGATTCATTTCCTTGTGATATCATGGCTTAGCATGGGGGTGGCGTACTGTAGGAAGGTACTATGTAGTATGGCCTAAGGTTTGGAGGAAAGGTGACCTCTCTCAGTTAGTTGGTTTTTGATACTTTCTTGAACAGATAAGTGTTAATATAGCTTGTTTATTGTCTGATGATATTGTAAATGTGTGGATTCCAATTTATGGAAAATATGAATGCATTTGAATGTATGAAAGCTCTGAGTAAAATGGAATGTATGTTTTTATTTCCACTGTTGAATTACTGAATTTATGAAGTACAATGAATACTTTGTGGTACTGTGTATTTTTGGAAGTCTTGAAGCTTGAGAGGAAATTTTACAGGATACGGGTAAGAACTTCATCTAGGGAGGTGACGGGGAATCCCAGTCTCTAAGATGTTCTGGGAAGAGTGAGGAACCCCAATTCATGTTAGAACCTCTTACACTTACGTGGAAATCTTGCAATATATGCAAGAACTTCACTTATGATGAAATTTCATCGTAAGTCCCATCGAGGGTGTTGGATTGTTAGAACCCATAACTTGACTAAATCCCAAGTCGAACTATCTTCTAGTGAAGAATATTGTGTTTTGAGTCGGAGCTTCTCTTAACCGTCAATTTGGTGCAATGATTGCATCTGATTCATTCATCGGGGACAAAGTCCTTGAAAATGAATAAGAGTTGGAGTGAGGAACTTCGATGACGATGAAGAGAGACCATAGGCCTTAGATCTATGAAAATATATATCCTCACTATTAGATCTGCAAGATCCATTTTGACGAAGAAAGGGGCTGAGAGCATAGGAGTCATTGATTGGGCGAAGGCTAGAAAGGAAAAATATGGGCCATTGATGTCGAGCCTAGTTTCGTCGGAAGGAGAGTAGTCGACAATCTTGAAGAGGAGATGGGAGCATAGAGACAACGACGATGAAGTACATGGGATCCGTTGATCTGTCAGAAGAGGTTCTGACATATCATTTTCATTGGATCTCTTTTGACTGTACACGAAGAAGGGCACTAATAACATTAACCATCACCCAAGTAGAACCTGAGGGTTGGATTCTCAACGTTGATGGAGGTGTTCTGATCATCGACAAATCTGGCTAAGTGATCGTCGAGACCAGATAGTCGAGAGTATGACTTAGAGTTGAAGTGAGTGAAATTTGATGATGATAAATACCTTTACAAGGTTAGACGACGGTCATTGATCGAATGGATGCGTGAGATGGAGTCTCAGTCATAGATAGTCGTAGGCCTCACCTAATTGCCTTAGAAGAGTTTCAAAGAGAAATATTTAATCATCATGCAATTTGGAGGCACCGACTCGATTAGAGTCATTGGATGTTAAGACCCGAGAACCGTCAGATCTAAAAATTGGACTCACCTAAGTTCGTCATCGGATCTTGGGGTCATGGGTGACGTATGTATCCATGAGAGAAAGTGAACCTCGACAATGATGAGGAAGGGTCCTAAGAGATCATAACTATTGAGGTGATGAGCCAGGTGGCAGGTGCCATGTCAGTGCCACAATGGATGTCACAAATTACAAGTAGCCACATGGATTCCATGTGGAAGAGGGTCGAAAAACATAGAGAGGTCATAACTCTAGATATCACCTCAAATTTGGGAAAGATTATAGTCATTGGAAATCTCTCAACGAGAAGAATCCAATCATAGGGTGCATTTCTCGAATTGTAGTAAGTCAAAGAAGAGGAAATTGTGACATCCCACCATCCTAAGTGATGGTTAGGGGGTCAGGTGTGCTACAGAGTGGTATCATAGAAAATTTCAAACTTTAGGCTTGAGTGGGCCACTGAGGCCACTTAAAACTGTTTAGAAAATTTTGATGATGCCTTGCATGCGTATTTTTATTGATGAAATGGAATTGCTAATAAGGTTTTTTTTTATCATCACGTAGGATGTATTGAAGGGAAATAAAAGGTGAATGGTGCAGTGTAGCATGGAAGACACATCGCACTTCAGAGATGAGGAATATGGTGGTCAGAGGGATATAAAAACCCCTCCAGATTTGATGGCCACTATTAGAAGCCTGAAGGCAGATAATGAGAGGCTCATGAAATCTCAAACCAAGCAGGAAGAGTTGAATGTAGTTCTACAACAGAGTTTGTCTGAAATCCAAAAGCATCTACAACAAGGCCCTAGTAACACATAATTGTAGTAGTCAGAAAAATTGAAGATCCTGTTGGATGCTCAAATGCATGGATTGGATCATAACAATGTGGGAAGTTATTCCAAGGAAAGGCATTGGGATGCCAAGAAAATATGGTCTGGTGGAAGTGTTTCCATGAAGTCATATTGTAGGAAGATCACATCTGAAGATTTTTCCAACAATGACACTAGAACGAGTGTTTCGAAGAGGAACAAAAGACGTTCTAAAAATTATCTAACCAAAGAATTCAAGAAGGCTAAGTTGCCTATATTTGAAAGATAGATTAAGAAAGGAGAAGAAGTCGAGGCATGGTTGTTTGGTCTAAAGAATTACTTTCGGGTACATAATTACTTTGAAAATACTAAGGAAAAAATTGTCATTTTTAATATGAATGGAGGAGCCCCCATTTGGTGGGAAGACCTCAAGGAAATAAAAGGACTAAAGGAGAGCAGACTAACTTGGAAGAATTTTGAGAGGTACTTCATAAAGGCATACTTATCGAAGAAGTATTTCGATGACAAAATCAAGGAATTCCATGAGCATAAGTTGGTCCAACTTACTATGGACACTTATGCTAAAATATTCATGGAACTGTTGAGGTATGTTCCCTACCTCAAGGATGAGAAATCAATAGTGAAACATTTTCTCAATGGATTACCACGGTTATATCAATATAGAATTGAATTTGTCAAGATAAAGACATTGGAAGACACTATAAGGAAGGCCAGGTGTTTTTATGATCGTTCTAGGCACAAGAAAGAGCCTTCTAAAGAGTGAGAAAGGATGGATAAGAGTGGATTCAAGAAAAAGGTATTCAAGTGACTTCCATACAAGAATTAAATGAAGAGTGCACATTTTTTTCATCCAAGTAGAAGTGTGCATCAACATAATTTTCCATCTCAAAGTGGATATAGGCCAACAAGGCAAGCAAGAGAAAGAGAAGAGGAACCTAAGAAAGGACCTTTGCAATGTTGGGGATGTGGAGAACCACACCTATTGAGGTATTATCCTCACAGACCACATGACAGTAAAAATGTGTATCACGTACAGGAAGCAACTACAGTCAATGATGTGGCTAGAAGTGTGCCAAGGATATATGCAACTATGGAGAATCAACAAGTAGACCACCAAGATTTTGTAGTAGAGTTGGAAGGTATAATTTCCAAGCAACATGTTTGTATTTTAATTGAACCTGGATATAACCTTAGTTATATCTCACCACAAGTTGTTGAAGCATGTGATTACAAAGGAATAAACATGCAAAAGTGTTGTTATTTCAAGTAGCCACGTGAACTAAGAGAAAAGTGGTTGAGGTCATAGAAGCTTGTTCATTTGAGATAAGTGGACTACAAACTCAGACAATCTTGAATATCCTACCCCTAGGCTCATATGATGTTTTGTTGGATATGGATTGGTTAGATACCCACAAGGCAAAGCTGAACTGTTATGAGAAAACTCTAGAATGTGAATGTGAAAAAGGCAATGCAAGAATTTTGCAAGGCATTTGGACGATAGTTTCGGTAAGGAAAATATCGGTGTTGCAGCTTAAGAAGTTTAGTCGAAAAGGGTGCCCCTTGTATTCTATACAAGTGTTAAACTCAGTGGAAGGCAATGAGATGAAGGTTGAAGATCATCATGTGTAGTGGGAATTTAAGGATGTAATCCCAGAAGAGGTACCTGGACAACCTCCAAAGAGAGATCTTGATTTTTCAATAGATCTCGCACCTCGAGCGATACCAACATCAAAGGTAAATTATAGAATGATTACACTAGACTTGGTGGAGCTGAAGTTACATCTAAAGGAAACGTTGAATAAAGGTTATATCAGGTAAAGTGTATCCATGTGGGGAGCACCAGTCTTGTTTTTGAAGAAGAAGCATGGTACGTTGTGCCTATGTATAGACTATAGGAAGCTGAATATGATTACCATTAAGAACAAGTGTCATTTTCCCAGGATTGATGAACTCTTTGATTAGCTCAGAGGAGCTGCAATTTTCTCAAATATTTACTTAAGGTTAGAATACCACCAAGTCAAGATCAAGGATGAGGACATCCACAAGACATCCTTTAAAATGAGGTATGGGCACTATGAATTCATGGTGGTGTCATTTAGACTTGCAAATGCACCAGCCACATTCATGTGCTTAATTAATAGCATGATCGACAAGTACCTAGACAAATTTGTCTTAGTGTTTGTGGAATTTTTTTTGGTTTATTCCAATACTAAAGAAGAGCATGAAGAAGATATTAGGATGGTATTACAGGTGTTGAAAGAACATCCACTCTATGCTAAGTTCAGAATATGTGATTTCTTTCAGAGGGAAATCCAACACTTATGCCACATAATCTCAGAAGAAGGAGTGGTAATAGATCCCAAAAAGATCAAGGCAATCATGGATTGGCCTAACCCCAGGAATGTAACAGAGGTAAGATCTTTCATAGGATTGGTTGGGTATTACAAGAGGTTTATAAGGGGATTTTCCAATATAGGTAATCCCATTACCTCATTACAACAAAAGGGGAATAAATTTGAATGGTCACAAGAGTGTGAGGATAGCTTCCAACACCTGAAACATATTTTGACTAATGCCCCTATTTTGAATATTGCGGACCATGAAAATGATTTCTTGGTTTGTAATAATGCTTGCAAGGAAGGACTCGACGGGGTTCTTGTGCAAGAAGGACAAGTGATTTTTTATGACTCACGAAAGCTAAATGAGCATGCCCAGAGGTATGTCACTCACGATCTAGAGGTTGCATCAATTATGCATGCATTGAAGATGTGGAGACATTATTTTCTTGGAAGGAGGTTTGTTTTGATTACAGACCATTGTGGTCTAAAGTATTTGTTCGACCAACCACAATTGAATGCTATACGGGCTAGGTGGATGGCGATAATTAGCAAGTTTGATTTTGAAATCAAACACATTAAATGGAAAGAGAACAAATTTGCAGATGCACTCAGTCGGAGTGTATAGACAATACACTTAGCAACGACAAGTGTAGGAGAGCTTGACATCAAGCAAAGGATTAAAACCCTCTTGCAAGAATATTAGTTCTTCAACTAGGTAAGAGAAGGGTTACAACAAGAACCCAGGTAAAGGAAGTATGAAGGATATCAACTTGGGGATGATAATTTGTTGATGTATAATAGTAGGTTGTATGTGCTTAATTCAACATATTTGAGGAACCTAGTTATGAATGAGTTCCATAGGAGACCTTATGTAGGTCACCCTGATTATCAAAAGATGGTAATAGAAGTGAGGCAGTTGTATTATTGGCCTAAAATGAAGCAAGACATTGTCGAGTATAGAGTGCCAGCAAGTGAAAGTTGAGCAAAAACATCTCGTGGGTCTGTTGCAACCTTTGCAAATTCTAGAGTGGAAATGGGAGACAATTTCCATGTATTTTATTACCAGTTTTCCAAAGACAATCAAGAAACATGATGCAACCATGGTTGTAGTATATAAGTTGAGCAAGACAACTCATTTTATTCCTATTAAGTCTACCTTTAATGCCATAGATGTTGCTAATGTTTTTATAAAAGAAATTTTCAAATTGCATGGTCTACCTAAGACCATAATCTTGGACAGAGATGCCAAGTTCACCTTAAGTTTTTCAAAAAAATTGTTTGCAGGCTTGGGAACACAATTGGAATTTAGCATGGCCTACCATCCTCAAATAGACGGCCATATTGAAAGAGTGAACATAGTGTTAGAGGACATGTTAAGGATGCATGTTATGCATCATCCCAAGTTGTGGGAATAGTATATACCCCTAGTAGAGTTTGCCTATAACAATGGTTATCAAGAATCATTTAAGATGATCCCGTTTGAGGTTCTATATGGCAGGAAGTGTAGAGTTCCAATCAGCTGGGACAATCCAATGGATAGAATCACACTTGGGCCAGAGTTGTTGAGGGAAATGGAACATGCATTGATCAAGATAATGCAGAATTAGAAGATAGCTCGGGACAGACAAAAGAACTATGCATATAGGTGAATCCGAAGAGAAGTTCCTTAAGAATGGAACATGTTCTAAATTGGCACCTTGCTATTGGTGGACCTTTCAAAGTCTTGGAGAGAGTGGGGCATGTAGCATATAGATTTGCATTACAACCCTTAGTTAAATCTCATAATGTGTTCCATGTGTTTTTATTAAATAAATATGTTCATGACCTTAATCATGTTAATGACTGGACTATGATATAGGTGGAACCATAGGGCAAGTTTTATTCCGAACCACAATGCATCATGGACAAGAGAGAAACAATGCTATGGAACCGAGCCATCGTGTAGTTCAAGGTGCAATGGAAGCACTTTGGAGCAAATGAGGCCACATGGGAACTAGAAGATGCTATGAGAATGCCATACCCATTTTTGTTTTCTGTATAATTGTATATACATGGTGTTTTAAACACTAAGGACAATGTTTCTTTAAGGGGGAGGGGAATGTAACACCTTGTTTTCCCCCATAGTTGTAATTATGCTTAATACTTTGTATGGTTATGATTATGAAGCTTGTAATCATGTTTCGATTAATGAAAACACCAGATAGCTGACTGAGGTGGAGAAAGCCTTGAAAGTACTATCCATGATATCACATGTGGAATTGATGAAGTGGATAGGTGAGGCGAAGATGAGATGTTTTAGTGAAGAAAATAAGAAGCTTGCGTATACTCGTAAACATGAGCTTACACTTACGAGCGTACCCAGATCGATTTGGGGCCATCTGACTAGTAATTAAATTCAAGGAAATGGTTGGAGTAGTTAATAATTGATGACAATTTTGGTCTCTTAAAAAAGGAAAAATGGGTCAACTAAATGACCCGACAGTAGGACACCACAGAATTACCCCTTAAAAAATTTAGACTCCATACAATAGGTCATGTTTGACAGAAGCCACGAGAGTCCCAAGGATTGGTAGAGGAAGAGACCAAAGGTAAAAAACATCACCAATAGAGGGGAGCAATAGACATGAAAACAGAGACAAAGGAAGATAGACATGGACATCTGTGTAGAAAGGAGAACAACACACAATACATAGAGAAAATACTCTGAGGAAGAGTTGGAGCTACAATCTCACAGGCCGAAGGTGTAAAGAATAGATTTACTCATTGGCATGGGTCGAAGAGGAAGAAGTGGAGAGATTTCCTGAAGAAAACAAGAAGCTTGTCCAATTTAATGATGATCACCCTAAAATAGAGGAGACTTGAATCCATACTAGAGCAATAAAGGGACGTAACTTGGTACCTACAAGACAAAAACCAACACTAGTAAAGGGAGTTCATCGAGGGACTGTATAATAGAGAAGGGGATCCCTTGTGCAGATGAAATCCAATTGAAAAACTACCTAATAAACATGTGGAATCCCTAAGTCCACTGGGAAGGGGGAAACTTCTACTATTGTCAGCGAAGGAAGGAGAGTAATATTCATGGATCACCTGAATTTGAAGACCAGCTGAATAGTTTCCTTGTGATATCATGGCTTGGAACGAGGGTGGCATACTGTAGGACGGTACTATGTAGTATGGCCTAAGGTTGGGAGGAAAGGCAACCTCTCTCGGTCAGTTGGATGTTGATACTTTCTTGAACATATAAGTGTTAATATGGCTTGTTTATTGTTCGATGATATTGTAAATGTGTGGATTCAAGTTTATGGAAAATATGAATTCATTTGAATGTATGAAAGCTATGAATAAAATGGAATGCATGTTTTTATTTCCACTATTGAATTACTAAATTTATGAAGTACAATGAATACTCTGTGGTACTGTGTATTTCTAGAAGTCTTGAAGCATGAGAGGAAATCTTACATGATACATGTAAGGACTTCATCTGGGGAGGTAATGGCTGAATCCCAGTCTCTGAGAAGTTATAGGAAGAGTGAGGAAACCTAAGCCCTGTTAGAACCTCTTATACTTAAGTGGAAAGCTTGCAAGATATGAAAGAAATTCACTTACGATGAAATCGAAAGGACCATAAGGACCTTAGAGTGGTTTGTGAACCCTGAAGACTTGGAAAACCAAAGGGTGTTGGCCTATTAGAACCTAGAACGCGACTAACTCCCAAGTCGGACTGTCTTCCAATGAAGAATATTATGTTTTGAGTTGGAGCGAATCTTAATCGTCGATTCAATGCACTGAACACATTTGAGCCATTCATAGGGGACAAAGTCCTTGAAAATGACTAAGAGTTGGAGTGGGGAACTCCAACGATGAAGAAGAGAGGCCATATGCCTTAGATATATGAAATGATATATCCTCACTGTTAGATCTATGAGATCCATTTTGATGAAGAAAGGGGATGAGAGCATAGTAGTCGTTGATTGGGTGGAGGCCATAAAGGAAAATTTTGGGTCGTTGATGTCGACCCTAGTTTCATCGAAAGGAAAGAAATCAAAAGTCTTGAAGAGGAGATGAGAGCATAGATCCAACAATGACGAAGTACATGTGAGTCGTTGATCTGTTGGAAGAGGTCTAGACATATCACCTCCATTGGATCTCTTTTGATTGGCCACGAAGAAGGGGACCAATAACATTAACCATCACCTAGGTAGAAATCGAGGGTTGGATCCTAAACATTGACAGGTGTGTTGCGATCACGATCAGATCTGTATAAGTGATCGTCAGGACCAGGCAGTCGAGTGTAGGATTTGGAGTTGAAGTGAGTGCACTTAAACAACTATGAAGACCTTTACAATGTTAGACGAGGGTCGTTGATCGATGGACGGGTGAGATGGAGCTTCAACTATAGATTGTCGTAGGCCCCACCTTGTTTCCTTAGAAGAGTTTCAAAGAGAATGTGTTAATCATCATGCAATTCAGAGGCATCAACTCGATCAAAGCCATTGGATGTTAAGACCCAAGATTCGTCAGATCTTAAAATTGGACTAACCCAAGTTCGTCGTCGGAGGTTGGGGTCGTGGGTGACTTATGTCTCCGTGAGAGAAAGAGAACCCTGACGAAAATGAGGAAGGGTCCCAAGAGATCATAAATATTGAGGTAATGATCCATGTGGTAAGCACCATGTGAGTGCCACATCAGATGGTGCAAATGAAAATCAACCATGTGGATGCCACACAACAGAGGGTCAAAAAGAATTAAGAGGTCATAACTCTGGATATCAGGCTCGGATTTGGGAAAGATTATAGTCGTTGGAAAGCTCTCGACGAGCAGAATCCAATAATAGGGTACATTGCTTGGATCGTAGTAAGTCAAAGAAGAGGAAATTGTGACATCCCACCAACCTACGTGAGGGTTAGGGGATTAGGTGTGCTACAAGCTCACACCTCCAAGGTTGCATGACATTTTGGAGTTAGGAAGACAGTTGCCAACTTACAAAGGTATGTGTACTGACACATAATGAAAGAAGATGTAGCACAATATACTAGAGGATGTATACTTTGTTGTGCCAACAAGCCTAGTAACAAAAATCAAGGTCTAAACCATCCCTTACTTATACCCACTCGACCTTGGGAAATCATTTCCATGGACTTTGTGGGAACTTTAACAACAACAAGGAAGGGACATGACTATCTATTTGTGGTAGTTGAAAATTTCAACAAGATGTTCATTATCATGCCTTGTAAAAAGACAACCAAAGGACAAGAAGCAACAAACATTTTCTTTGAACGTCTATGGTTGCACTTTAGGATACCAAGGGGCATTATCTCAAACAGGGATACCATATTTCTCACTAGATTTTGGACTACATTGTGGGAGAATATGGGCACTAAGTTGAAGAGATCTATAGCATTCCATCCAAAGACAAATGGGAAGATAGAAGTAGTAAAAAATACTTTGTTTCATATTTTTAGAGGTTACAATTAGAAGCATAAGAATAAATGGGATAAAAATTTGATCTACATACATCACTCTTATAATAGAGTAATCTGCACTTCTATTGGTAAGTTACATTTTGAAACTTGCTTTGGATATTTTCCACCTTCACCATTGGATGTTGTATATGGACATCAAGGAAGAGTGAGGGAGGAACTCACAGGAGATGCATTGAGAGCAGATAAATTTGTTGAGAAGATTAGGAAAATCCATTTGCAAGTACAAGAGATGTTGAAGAAGTCATGGGAAAAATACAAGGCTAGACATGATCAACACAGAACCAAGAAGTCATTCAAAGTGGGAGACAAAGTTTGGTTACAAATGAATAAGGAAATACTATAGGGGCCTGGTAAGAATATCAAGGCTTTATGGTATGTACCTTTCAAGATATTGCATAAGGTGGGAGATAACACCTACAAACTTAATGTACCCCCATACATGCACATTTACTTAGTAGTGAATATGGAGAATATCGAACTCTATGAACCTTCCATGTTGGATCAGGAGGAGGAGCAAGTCCTACCTTCCATAGAGGACTTAGCACTGGATGCTCAAACATAGTTGGGAAAGGAAACAGTTTTGGAGAAGTGGTTCAGAACTACAAGACAAGGGAAACATGAACTTTGGAATATTGGGTTGAAAGGACAACTTCTAGGCAAAGCAAAGTGGTACTTTAGGGAGAAGGTACAAGAAAAATTTCCTCACCTCATTCAGTAAAGATTTTGGGGACCAAAAGCCTCCCTAAATGGGGATATATGATCTAGATTGGATCATTCTATTATTTTTCATCTATCTCTATGCTTTCAGAGTGGAAAAAATTGGATGAATCGACTTGCAGGGTCATTTTAATGGTTGGTCCCAGTTTGGAAAATTGGGATTTGAAACCTCCCGGAGCCATTTTGTGGTATCAAACAAAACTTATTAGGGTAAAAAAATTCCCAGCTTTAGAATGGGATCCCTTGACACTATTATACACATTGATAACTTTCCAACAATGCAAAAATCATGTTAATCGAAGCTTGTATGCAAAAGTTATGCCTCCCACAAGTTGACCTACCATGTTGACCACCATGGTATGAATGGATGCCACACCAACCTCCATTACTCATGCATATGGGGCTATCCATGTATGGACTTTCAATAATATTTTATGAGGTCCAAATCCCTATCACAATTAAGGGTTGAGGAAATCAAAACCCTACCCCTAGATGGCTATCGAGCGATGTTAAATACCAGGCCGCTAGGAGGAGAAGGGGTTCCATTCTTTAGCATTGTGTTTGTTCCATAGTTGAGAAAAAAACCTAGGAGTGATATTTTGAGAGCATAACAGAGGAGGAGAGATTTTTTAGTAGCCATACATGCCAAAATGTCAAAGGTAACTCCACGGAGAGTGCCTCTTTCTTTGTACTTGTATTTGAATAAAAGAGAGTAGAGCAACCTCACCTTCTAGCTAGGTTTTCTCCCATATTGGGTTTCCAAGTTATATCTTGTTTTTATTTGTGGATGGTGCATGAGTATTTATTTATGTTCTCTATTTTTCTCATTTTATCTATTTCATACATTTTAAGAAAAAAACCAATAATTAAAGAATTTGAGATCTAAAGAAAATTAACCTTCATAGTAAATATTTCAATATTTTATAGATATGTTGTGATGAACTATCCAATGGAATATCCATTGAAATTTACAGATCAATCAGTGGGGTTGTTACAAAAATGGTTATAATCATTACCAAATATCTTTGAGGATTTGGCATGCATGCAAACTTTACAAGTCCTTGCGCGTAGGACAAAATTGGTTTTCACATGCAGTAGAATATTGGTTGGTGCATGTATTGAATCTTGGAGCTACATAGTGAAAACTCATGGCACACACATGGTCTTGCCAAAACCTTAAGGTGCCAACACCACCAACCTCCCCAAAAGGTTCGAACTTGTTTGCTAGAGCCACCATGAGGAGGGCCATGTTGCAAGAGATATCAACAACTTCCTCTTCCAGCCTTGAAAATCTCTCTTCTACTGCATCCGAGTATTGCTATGAACATACTCATTTTCCATGTCTAGGGTTTTGTGACTTCCTTCTTAAGCCAATTCCTAGATCCAACAATTTTCCAAAAATACCCCAAATAAAACTGCTATGATACCAATATGATTTGTAAACTACTATTGATATTCCACTGGAACAGTTCGACATAACAAATCTTGTATTATACTGAAATATTTTATTAATGCATGTTTATTTCCTTATATCTCAAATTTATTATCACTAGATTATTGCTCATATTATGAAAAATATTTGAATATGAAAATGAAAGAACAAGAAAAATAACACACCATCCACACAAGTGAACACAAGATGTATTCTGGGAAAACCAATATGAGAGAAACCCATCTAGAAGGCGAGGCCTATGCTTTGTTCTCCTTTCTTTAGTAATGAAATGCAAATGCAAAGAAAGAGGCATTCATTATGGAGTTTCCTTTAACATTGTGGAGCTTCCTTTAACACCATGACCTAAATGGCCGCTACATAATCTCATTCATCGTTTGTTATGCTCTCAAATCTATGACTAGATGCTATGCTCAACTATGGAACAAGTACAATGCTAAAGAATGAAACCCTTTCTCCTCCTAGCAGCTCGATATTTAACATAGCCTGATAGTCATCTAGGGTTAGGGTTTTTGCATCCTCAACCCTCAATTAGTGATAAGGTTTTGGACCTTCAAAATATTATTAAAATTCCACACATGCTTAGCCCCACATGTGTGAATAATGGGGGTTGACGTGGCATCCACATGTACGATGGTGGTCAATAAGGTAGGTCAACATGAGGGAGGGATAACTTCTGCATATCAGTTCCAATTGAGGTGATTTTCACACTGTTGGAAAGGTCTCAATGTCTAGAACAACATCAAGGGGTTCTACGCTATGCTCACAAAATTTTGACTAAAAATATTCCATTTGATGTCTCAAAATGACTATGGAAGGTTCCAGACTCCAAATATCCAAACTAGGACTTGCCACTAAAATGGGTCTTACAATCCAATTCCTCCAATTTTTCCACCCATAAAGTACCAAGATATGGAAAATTATATAATGATCCAATATGGATCAATTGGCCAAAATAAGATCTTCATTTCTTGCTAAGATATTATGGCATCAACAGGGAGTCCATAGTGAAATCATTGCTACAATTGCATGGTGGTGTGCTACATTGTAGTATACCCTCTTCTTCAAGGGCTTGTTCTTTCAAATATTCCCCTCCAGTGTCCTCCTCAAGAGCATTCATTGTATGGACAAATTGGATATTAATCCATTCTTGAAGTAGAAAGTGCCATAGATTGCTTAGGTCATTCATAGTCTTCAATGTGGTCTCATTTGTCGCTTGAATAAGTTGTGGTCATCAACATTCATTCTTACAAAATGGGTTAAATCTACATGGCCTACAAAGTGGGTTTCTTCAATGTGTTTTTTAAAAACCTAGATAATCATTGCAAGGCCTTGGATGAGGGCCCCTAGTTTTGGTAACAAGTTGGCCTTTCCCTTCAAACTTGGTTTCTAGAGTTCAATCCAATTATTTTGTCTACTACCACTACCCATATCCAAGTTTGTATATCCAAACTACCTATTTTTTGTGGATTCCACCAATCCTAGAGAAAATTGGTAATGGTTTGAGGCAATTTTTGAAGTATGTTAACAACTAAGTCTTCAAGGGCCTCCTTGCATGTGCCTCTATTTGTGTAGAACTTGATTTGAGTCAAGGTCTCATAGAGTAGCTTGTTTTGGAGTGGAATGATTGCACCAAGCTAGTAGCTTTGTCAAAGGTCCCAATGCCTCCTAATGCAGGAAGAGTTCCCTAGCTAATATCATGTAAATCAACTAAAGCCCTCACATGTAGATTAATTTCACAGATAGCCTATCAGAGGAGTTAAAGAGGTCGCTTCATTATGACGTTTTTCATCTAGAATGAGTTATAGTGCTTTTGACCAAGTTAGAGAATTTTTAACTATTAAATTCATTAGAGCCTCCACCAATGTTGCACAATTTGGTTGAGCAAAATATGTCTACAAGAAAAAAAAGGGATAAAAGATAGTCGATGATTGTTCTAAATACCCAAGAAGGAGATACAACCTCATGTAACATATTTGTGGATAAATTTTGCAATGAAGTTTGAATGTAGGCTCAACTAATGATCACTTGATTGAATTTAGTACTCAAGGTGAGCAATTGAATATCAAATCCTTGTTATAAGTCTATGTGTAGTGGACCCAAACATAGTTATTGTTCTATATATACTATCTTATTAGATCAAAATTTTGAAGTTTATATATATATTAAAAAAAAAACTAAATATATAGAGTTAATAAGCGATGTTGAAACTTAATTATTTTTCAAAGAAAGTAAATTGTGCTTACTAAATTAAAACTATTGCAATTATATTAGTGCAACCAAAATAGTGTGGTATTAAAATTGGTATGTTGATAAGAATAAAATATTGGTAGAATTTATTGGAGTTACTATGATCTAAGTTATTGCCATGTCCACATTTCGATCTCAACTCACTATTTAAGATGGATTATTAAGTATTCATTGTCAAAGATATTTCACATTTCTTTAATGCAATTTAGGAAAGTTTTAATGACTTTTAGGAAATCAATGGTCCATTAGTGTGTTATATTTTATTTACATGGTTTGAAAGAGACTCAAAATAGTTTGGCTCCTCAAATGATAAAGCTCGTGATTGGATTAAGCAAGAATATAACCTTGTCTTTTGATAACAAGGGATTGTCCATTATTTTGAGTTAAATAAGTTTTTTTTTTCCTCTGAAAAATTCGTAATTTTATTCATCCAAAGAGAACCAAAATTACATTTTATAGGTGCATGAAGCACTCCCCAATCATGGGTAAAAGAACAGAAAATAAGAAGCCCGAGAGGGCCTAGAGCTAGCTGTTAGAACTTGAAGTCACCCTTAGATTGCATAGAAGGTAAGCCTAGTACCCATCAGTTTTACAGTGAATGTAAATGAGTTTTAGGTGGTCAAATGGAGAAGACTCAATGAAAAATAACGTTCTAACTCAGAAATCTAGACTAGAATGCACTAGCCATCGAGGTATTGGATCAACTTCAGTCAGTAATTTGGATTAAGGGTGAGTAGGAGGAAGATTTAGTGAGAAAGGTGTTGAGGTCCGCTATGAACATCATATTTCCCAACAACCTAAGGAGGAAAAACTTAAACAGAAGGTCCTCTTGGATTCAAATTTCAAGGAAGCTAAAAGAAATCATAACAGTACTATAATCAAACATTTATCATAATACAGTTACAACAATCCATGTGAATCAATCAAACATGAACTCTCTCACTATCAAAGGCAAATAAGATGGAGTAAGAAAGTTGACTTAGATTAACCAAGATGTCTCAAAAAACAAGTACATAACCAAAGAACCAGTTGTTCTCAATTCAAATATTACAATAGTAGGGAACCTGGCTCAACCATTCGACCTTAACAAAATATCAAAACTGCCTATATATACTAAAAATTGTTGCAACTACCAGGAGCGTGATCGGGCCCCTGTATTCAAAGTTTTCGGTCAACACCCGCTCTGTCAGACTGTGCATGCCTTCTCATGTCAAATGCGAGACAGGCACATTTATGCGTTTTATAGGAAAATCCATCTGGGAGCGAGCTTCGGGTGGA
>ML785598.1:274299-294923 GCA_009831015.1 Picea engelmannii | reverse complement strand
TGAGAATTTGGCTTTCAAGAAGTCTATAGAAGATTCCATGGAAGAGGAATATGAAGATCCTAAAGAAGAAAGCATCGGTTTTCCAGAAAGTCGGAATAAAGAACCAGAACAACTTGATCATCCAATGGAACCATGTGGACCTATTGAATCATTCAATATACCTAAAACTAGAAAACGTCCAAATTGGCTTGAAGCTACTCTACAAGAAGCAGAAAGACTCAAAGCTCCAAGTGGCACCTTCAGAGAAAGCAAGAATCCCAAAATATTCTCCAGCTATGCATCATGTATGGAAAAACTTATAAATGAATAACCCACCACATTTGAAGAAGCAGTTCAAAGAAACAATGGAAAGAAGCCATGACAGAAGAATACCAGTCTATCATGAAAAATGACGTCTGGGAAATTGTGCCTAGACCCAAGGAAAAATCAGTGGTAACTTCAAAATGGGTCTATACGATCAAACATGTAGTAGATGGAAGCATATATAAATACAAGGCAAGGTTCGTGGATAAAGGGTTCTCCCAGAATGAGGGAGATGATTATGATGAAACCTTTTCTCATGTTTACATATACACTTCTATTAGAGCGACTTACAATGATGAATAGAGGTGTCATGTTCAAGAGCGACTTACTGCCACTAACAAATATACATTTCTTTCCCAATTTTCTCCCACCATTTATGGCGAGTACCTCTTTATTTTTACGCAAGCTTGAGGAAGATAACATATGCTTGTAATGTAAGCTCATCCTTCGAATTAGTTCCTTGGAGTATTTTTAACAAACCCTAGGAAGGAGTGGTTCGATCCCATATGGGCCTTTTGATCCTTGTTTTATGAGTCCAAAGAAAGCAAACTCAAGGGTTTTTCATGTTTAGAGAGTCTGAAAAACACTTAAAGAAAACTCCAAAAAGTCATTTTTCGTAAGTTATATGACGAGACCAAAAAAAGAGATAATCTATCGCTCATCAAATGTTCTCTTCAAATACTTTTATGAGCGTTAAAAGAACAAGGTCGCTCGGCTATCTTTTCATGTTTAGGGAGCTTGAAAAGAGCTTAAAGGAGACTCCATAGGGTTTATTTTTCGTATTGTCATTACGAGTCCGAAAAAAATGATAAAAGGTTACTCGATTACATTCTCATAGTTTCACGAGTGTGAGAAAGAATTAAGACCATGCTCGGAGTTTTTCCTGAAAAACTCTAAAAGTATATATACATCATAAATACACGCAAAAACGACCAAAAAAGGAGGATCCATATCAAAAGTTTGGTCCTCAGATTTCTCAACCTGCAATATCGACACTTTGCAAAGTTCATTAGGTTTATGACATAGGTAAAAATATTTAAAAATTAATTTAATTTGAAATTAAAATGGTAAAAGTAAATAAAATAGGTCAAAACTAGTTCATTTACCATTTCATTTGCATTTTCACCAAAGTAGTGCCAAAAACCCTCTTTTTCCTCTGATTTTCAAGTGACGATTATGGAGCTTCCAGTGGACGATTTCTCGAGCTGCTTTCGTGAAGTAGGTATTCTTCCTCCCCTCTCTCTTTTCATGGTAAAAATTTTCATTTTTAATGGTTAAATTTTGAGTTATGGGCAATTTTCCAAGAGATATTGCGCTTTGAGATCGTCGCAGGCCCACCCTATCGTTAACTGTGACAATCCTAAATCGACGTAGGGGGTCTACAGTTGGGGTGCAATGACGTCGCACTGGGGGAAAAAGGGCTCCTCCAACGACCGCAACTAAAAAACTAAAAGCAAAGATAAAGCTAGGAAAACTTCCAATTTTGAAATTTTGATGAACCTAATCATCTTTTATTGTTGTTTGGAAGGTTTTCATTGGTCATCATGCTCGAGTGGAGGGAACGATAGCATGAGGAGGAAGATTACTTTGTCGGGAATGATCTGGGCACTGTCATGGCACTCCGGGAGTGTGGCTTGCTAAAAACTTTCAAAGAGCAGGGCTTGAGAGCCCAATTAAGGCTATTGGAATACTTAGTTCGTATGTGGGACATTAATGAGAAAGCATTTCATATCGGGGTGCATACACAAACCTTAGAGATCGATGACATCTACGTCTTGACTGGGTTATCTCGTCGAGGCTCTCAAGTGTCACTATCGGGAAGCAGAGGCAGTGGTGAACCCATGGATTATTATGTAGCACATCACTGCATACCTAGTACATAGAAGCATAGTGGCAAAGTTGCCATAAAGGATGTTCAAGACTTGCCTTTGAGGACTATTCTATATACTATCACTCGGATGGCAGGGAGTGCGGCTCCTCACATGGCTTTACAGAGCCATTTTCAGTATTTTATCGAGTGTATGGAGCCCCGGGTTTTCAATTGGTGTGAGGGTATTCTAAAAAACATGAAGAAACAATTGACAAAGTGTAGGACCAGTCAATTGAAACAATTCGGGTATGGATCTATTTTTGTATCCTTCTTCCTAGATAGGGTCCCCATTTTGCGCCTACATCATGTGGAATGGGGAATCCCGCTCCATATGATCCTCAAATGAAGAGATGGGTAGATTTGATGGCACATCATGGTGGTGTGCCAATCGTTACATATGGTCCAACTTTCTTCCAGTGGCTGAGGTATCACCTTGTCATGGTTGAGGACTATGCATATGTCGGGATTGACTTACGTGGAGATCCCGAGTTGGAATTACCTGAGGGTTCTCAGTGGGGAGAGATAGGTAAGAAGGATTTGTTTCATTATATGTTGTTTTATGATTTTTTTTTTGTCATGTATCCGAGACTAATCAAGTGATCTCAATAATGTGGATGTGGCGCCTTTCAAGCCTCCAGGATCATCTCCTATCTAAAGACGTGGAGAGATAGGTGTAGTGGTGGATCGAGGGGTAGCAGTTGAGGATCTCGAGGAGATCGAACATAACCTTGAGGCATTGACCATGAACATCCTTGACATCACTGTGGACGAGTTACCTCGACACTACCAACGCCATACAGTTGGCATGTCAACATCCATTGGTCGACTGCTTCGTCGAGCAACACGGGCAGTCGTTTGTTATAGCGAGCAACATCCTTAATGCATATGTATATGAAGCTATGTGCTTCACCATTTTGGTCTCAGGACAAAACACTTTTTGTAACTTTTGACGTTATAATATAAAACTTATACCGGCTTACTTGTCTTTTAAATGTGTGTTTGGATTTATAAATGGCGCAAATGTCTATCTAAAACATAATTAGCCAATGCATCTGTCAATGTGTTTAGATATATAGGAATGTATTGATATTCAATGTAATCAAAATGTCTTTCCAAGAGGCAAATTCTCAAGTATACCTGTAATAATGTAGGACTTCGGATGGAATAAATGTTGCTCAATTGCAACACCACTAGTTGCGAATCAAGACGTACAATAAGATGATGGATGCCAAATGAGATGGCGTCAGTTAATAACTCAATAACTACACTATATTTCGCAATATTATTAGTTGCACGACCAAGGCAAACACCATGTAGACTGATCAACTCATCCGTAGGTTCATAGATTGTCCATGCAACACACGCTAGATTTTGAGTACTGTGACTAGCACCATCAGCAAAGCCGATATAGGGTAGCGAAAACACCGACATCTGGAAACCAAGCACAAGGCAAGGTAAGCAGCTTAAAGGCAAAACAAGAAACGAAAAAAACACACTAGAGTATGATACACTAAAATACAAAGCACTCATGCAAAAAATACTTTAAGCATACTACTTCTTTAGGTAAAGCCCATTTCTAGGTTCACCAAAGGGATTCCATCATAATCCACTAGCTCATAATGATCTGGATTTTATGAGAAGAAAGAAATGACTATAGATTATTAACAGGTTCTTAACACAAAATAACAGAGATACCGTAAAACTGGTTTTCTATTCAATAAGGAAATAAGCTGAAACTGTAAAATGCAGCGGAAACAAGCTTGTTGGAATGGTGGCGGCTTATCTCTGAGAAGAGATGTGAAAGTTGTGCTCATTCATAAGAAGATGATTACAGTGAGGCTCTGAAGGCCTTTTTACAATAAATAGGAATGCCCAAAACCCTAGACATCCAAAAACCTAACCCTAAGAAATGAAGCGCCAAAAGCCATGTGGGCCCTGTTTGGGTAAGTTAGTACATCAACTTCCCGAGGTCATAACTTTTGCATACGATCTCCGTTTTAGGCGTATGATAGCCCGTTGGAAAGGTGTCGTCGAGGAGATTCATTTTGGGCACTCAATCATACCTTAGGCCATTATTGAGAAGCTTGATCCTGAAAAACCTTCATTAAGGCCCTCAAAATGGCCCCGGAAGTTAAAACTGCTAAAAATAGTAAATTGCCAAAATTGTCAGAAAATAGTTTTGAGCCAGATGGAAGAGGTGGGTGGCCCCCAACATCCACCTGGATCAATCCTCCCTTATTGGGAAGAAATGGTCTCCATTGCATTGATTTCCCCCATCAAATGAGGAAATTTCTGCTGAATTTGGCCCCAGGTGAGCCACTTGCCTAGGTGCAAGAGTTGCCTTGCTTTGACGACTCGATAAAGATGGATCCTTTGTTGTCGAGTGACCTTGATCTGTGTGTCCACAATATGATCATTGGATTCCTATTGTATGCATTTGGGGTTGAGCTATGTTGGTGTCAGCTGCTCTGCTACGTCTGAGGTGTCCAATAATGGTGAGAAATAAGGGCGAAGGAGATCCACGTTGAACACTGGGTGTAGGCCAAGGAAAGGAAGAATGTTGATATCAAAAGCATTATCCCCCACGGCCTTGGTGATGGTGTACAACCCATAATGGATTTGTAAAAGCTTACGATGGGGTCCTTTAAGGCGTTCTTTTTGCAAGTGCAACCAAACTTTGTCGCCCACCTGAAACTTATGTGGCACCCGATGTTGATCATGGCGTTGCTTGTATTTGTCATTGAACTTCTGTAGGATATCCTCAACCTGTTGGTAGATGTGTTGGATTCACTCAATGAATCGGGTGGCTTTGTCAGCTTCAGTTGGAGAAGAAGATGAGTCGGTCGAGGTGACCGCAAGGGGAAGTGCAACATCTATGGGACCCAATGGTTGGAATCCTAACCCCACCTGAAAGGGGTTGTGGTCAATTGAGATATGTAGGGCTCGGTTGTAGATATGTTGGATATAGGGAAGGCTCTCATCCCATGTGTGAGGGTGATTTGAATTATACATGCGAAGGATATGCACAATCATTCAATTTACGACCTCAGTTTGGCCATCTGTCTAGCGGTGGAATGTCATGGATTTGGTAAGCTTGGTGTCTAGTAGTGACCAGAGGCTCAACCAGAATGTGATGAGAAATCGATTGTCCTGATATGAGACAATGGTTTTTGGGATTCCAAAATGTACCAAGACTCGTTCAAAGAAGAGCTTGGCAGTGGCCTCTGTTGTGATGTTCTTCTTGCAGGCAACCAGAATCGCCATCTTAGAAAAACGATCAACAACCACAAAAACACAGTCATTTCCCCGCTTGGTGGATGGGAGGCCCGACATGTAGTCCATTGAGATAGATTCCCATGGCATTTTAGGAGTAGGAAGAGGGGTGTACAGGCCCTGTTTCTTAGTGGTCAGTTTGGCAATAGCACAGGCAGTGCACCACTTCCCGGTATCTTTCTTTGTCTTTTTGGTGTCCTTCTTTGCTTGCGGCTTGGACTGGTTGTCCTGATACTGTCCATCTTTGCTATGTCCTTTGTTATGTGTGTTGGGGCCACCTTTCCTGGATTTTGTTGTGAGGGGTTCCCAGGCCCAAATTATCACGTCTTTTGTTTGAGCTTCTGCTCGATTTTGACGGCATATCGGTAGGTCGTGCCCAAGGATGAGATGTCCAAAATTCCATTTTGGTCTGGATGTATCTATGCAAAGTGCCACGATACTTGAACACCAGATGTCACTCTGAATCTTTGATACCCAGCTTGGTGTGCAAGGTATGAAAGATATTTTTTAAATCTGGCACTGCTTGGTCTCTTTCTTGCCGCAATGTGGTCCATTTGGTATACAAGTCATCATAACTTCTGACAGGGTAGTATTGTTTCTTAATAGCATCCCTGAAGGAATCCCAGTTGGCTGTGACTATAAATAGTGAGGGTTCCTCTGTTTCCTTTTTCTCACAGAAAGTTTGCCACCAATCTTTGACGTGGGGAACGACTTTGAGGAGCGCAAAAATTCTTTTCTCTATTCGAAAAGTTATGGACAAAAAAATACCCTTCTAGTAGATTCAACCACTTGTCTACAACATTTGCGCCTATCTGACCTTAAAATATAGGAATATCAAAGTTTATTTGTACCTTGAAGGGGGTGGCGCCTCCGCTCGAAGAAGATGTGTCGCTTGTTGGTAGTCGTCGAAGGATTTGTGCGAAATTATCCATCATCTCATTCTTTTGTTGTGTGAGGGCTTCCTCAATCAACAGTTTGAAAGGATCTCTTGTCCCGTCATCTTTCTTTTCTCCTGCCATGAGAGGTCACTTGGGTATGCAAGAGATTTTTTCCTCGAGAGAAATGAGCTCAAGACCCAATTCTTTGTACTCCAACCTTGTTGGGGACATGCATTAAGATGACAAGGAGCAGACCGCTCTGATACCACTAATCCAGATTTTATGAGCAAAAAGAAATGACTATAGATTATTAACAGGTGCTTAACACAAAATAACAGAGATACAGTAAAATTGGTTTTCTATTCAATAAGGAAATAAGTTGAAACTGTAAAATGTAGCGGAAACAAGCTTGTTGGAATGGTGGTTGGTTATCTTTGAGAAGAGATGTTACAGTTGCGCTCATTCATAAGAAGATGATTACAATGAGGCTCTGAAGGTATTTTTACAATAAATAGGAATGCCAAAAACCCTATACATCCAAAAACCTAACCCTAGGAGATGAAGCGCTAAAAGCCATGTGGGCCCCATTTGGGTAAGTCAGTACATCAACTTCTCAAGGTCGTAACTTTTGCATACGATCTCCATTTTAGGCGTATGATAGCCCGTTGGAAAGGTATCATCGAGGAGAATCATTTTAGGGGCTCAATATACCTTCAACTTTCATTCAAAATCTCAATCCCGAAAAACCTTCATTTGGGCCCTCAAAATGGCCCCGAAAGTTAAAACTACTAAAAATAGTAAATTGTCAAAATTGTCAGAAAACTGTTTTGAGCTAGTTGGAAGAGGTGGGTTGCCACCAATATCCACCAGGATCACATAAGCCCCTTTCTCCAACACTCTTTTAATGATATAAGGGCCACGCCACATGGGCTCGAATTTACCGACCCCCATCAAATCACGATCTTGTTCATAAAGGAAAACTAAATCGCCCTCAGAAAAACATGCGGTTTGACATGTTTGTTGTATTGATATTTGACACATTTCTTCTTAGTTTCTATGACTAACGCAGCATCACGATGAGTCTAGTCTAATTGCAATAAATGCAAGAGACGTTCTTCTTCGACTATGCTGTCGGGGAGAAGTTCGACAACTAGTTTCAAAGACAAGATTTCACATTGAATCGACAAAATGGCTTCGATACCATATACTAACTAGAAAGGCGTGAACCCTGTGGCAGATTTGACGGACGTCTGATAGGCCCATAATTCCGAAAAAAGCATTGTGTGCCAGCTTGACTTGTGAATCCCTACCATTTGTCAAAGCATAGTAGTTGGAACTTTGTTGATTGCTTCAACTTGGCCATTGGCATGTGGATAGTAAGGGGTTGAGTTTTCATGTTGTAGAACCAACTTATCGGTAAGCTCGGACATCATGAAATTGTGAAAATGGCTACCATGGTCGGTGACGATGGCTTGAGGGACACCAAACCCAGTGACGATATGATTAAATATGAACAACGTTGCAGTTTTCTCAGTATTATCAAATGTAGGCATTGCCTCGGCCCGTTTAGTGAAATAATCCACAGCTACAATAATGTATCCAAGCCCCCCAGCCAAGTGAGGGTTACATGTCATGAAGTCAATGCCCCATTTAGCGAATGGACCTACAGAAACTACAGGATAAAGAGGAGCAGGATGTGATCGAATCTTATTGTTATACGTTTGACAAGAGTGGCATTTCTGAACCGCTATAATGCAATCCTTAAACATTGAAGGCCATAAGTAACCAGCTCGTAGGATCTTTTGGGTAGTGCCATACCCAGACATATGACCACCACATGCTCCGGAATGACAGTCATTTAAAGCTTTCTTGGTTTCATCATAGGTTAAACATCGTCGAAATACGAAATCAATACCACGACAATAAAGGGTATCACCGAGGATAATATATTGACGGGCTTGATACCGAATACGATGATCTACACGAGAAAGATCAAGCCAGAAAGATTGGGTTTGGAGATAAATGATAAAGTCTCCATACCAGATATCGTCTAAACTGATCAGAAAGAGAGACTCATCAGGAAAATAATCTTCTGCCATAGTTTTTGTCTCAGTGGAGGGAAACTCACATATCAACTCGATAAAAACCAAATATTTCTTTGACTTGGCTCGCTCAAACTCCAAATCAAACTCCCGGAGAATTACTATCCATTGGGAGTATTTGTACGCTAGCAATTGTCGTGTAAGGATATGTTTCATAGTGTTGCAATCAGAAATAATCATAGTTTTGCGCAATAAGATATAATGACGAAAAGGTTGAACAACTTGAGAAACCGCCAAAGCCAATTTCTTTGCATGCATATATTTAGTTTCGGTGGTCGTAAGACTCCGAATCAAATAGTAAATAACATGTTCATCGTGTGAATCATCCTCTTGGACTGGAACCATGACTATGGTAGAGTCTGAAGCTGCCAAGTATAAGAAATAATATCGACAATAATCTAGGGGAAATAAGAGTGGTGTACAGGTTAAGGCAAGTTTCAAAGCTTCAAAGGCTTTGTTGGCAGTGTCGTCCCATACAAAATCAGGACCCTTCTTAAGAAGTCGAGTGAAACCTTTCGTTAGTTTGACATAATTGGGAATGAATCGGCATAAAATGTTTTCCTTCCCTTGAAAACTTTGGAGTTGATGTAAGGTAGAAGGAGGATCTAAATTGATAATAGCTTCAACCTTAAAGGGATCTACCCTAATCCCATGTGTAGAAACGATAAATCTGAGAAGTCGTCTAGACTCCACACAAAAAACGCATTTATGTGGATTCAATCGTATGCGATAATATCGACAACGTAGGAAAACAGCTCGTAAGTGTGTCGAGTGATCTTGGTGACGCATGGAATGCGTCAATAAGTCATCTAGGTAAGGTTGTACAATGTGCTTAATATCATGAAAAGCATAAGACATAGTGCGTTGAAAATTCGCACCAACATTCTTGAGACCAAAAGGGAGTTTATGGTATGCGAAGATACCCCAAGGGCAAATAAAAGTAGTCTTATGTTGATCCGCGGGTAAAATATTGATTTGATTATAGCCAGAGAATCCATCCATCAGAAAGAATATTTCACTCCTAACACAATCGTCAACAATCTAGTTGACGAAATGGGTTGGATAATTATCTTTGGGACAAGCCTTGTTAATATTCCTATAATCAACACAAACACGAATCGTTCCTTGTTTCTTCGTAACCGGAACAAGATTGGACATCCAATCAGTCAATGCTACAGAGTAGACAAAACTAGCTTTAAGAAGTTTTTCAACTTCGAGTTTGATCGCAACAACTTTTCGTGGATGAACTGGCCGAAGTCTTTGTCGAACGAGTTTAGCGTCAGGGTTTGTCTTAATTTCATGTATAACAATCTCTAGATCAATTCAAGGCATTTCTTCGTAACTCCATGCAAAAACTTCACATAATTTTTGGAAAAGGGCCTTGTAAGTTTGGATCTCATCAGGAGAACATGAGGCACTGATATGAACATTTTCCACAATTCCAGGCTTAATCAAAATATCTAGAGGGATGATAGGTGAAATATTTCCCAAGTTCCCTTCATACAAAACATCTTGTGTTGGTTCAGAAACCAGGTGAATAGTAATGACTGTAGACAGATTCAAAATCCGTTGGTAACTCTCAATAGTCTCGAGTTCTAGGAAGAGTATAGAAAGATGATGCCCATCATCTTGTGGGGTGTCTTCCATGGACATAACTGTCATGATAATTTCATCGGTGTGAAATACCATGTGAAACTGATCAAGAGACGTATCTAAGAGAGAATGAGGAGAAGGAGTTGTTGATTGAATAGCTTTATAGGCCAATTCCACCAGACTTAAAAGCATTTGGTCGCCATAACAAAGACATTCGTCCAAGCTAGGCATTATCCAAGGGTCATAAGACTCAGGGATTTCACCGACACTGATCGAAATCATGTTAATAGAAGCGACAAAAGGAGGAGGAGCACCAGGTGGTAGAATGGGGAAAGTACCCATTAACGGTGAATCATTTAAAAGAGCCACACTGACATTCTCATACCCAGGAGGTGTTTTTGTGATAAATGGAACGTTACTAGTGCGTGAATCAGAACTAAAAAAGGCGAGTTGATCTACTGTAACAACTTTACCTTGGTGAGGGAAACGTGTTACATGGAAAAGAGTAGAAACAACTATGCGCATAGCATCGATCCAGTTACGACCAAGTAAAAGGTTGTAATCGAGAGGTGCGTCAAACACCTCAACCGTAACCGCTTTTCCTTCTAACAGAATAGATAACGAAGGAAGAACACCATAAGGTTTGAACCCTGTACCATTAAAAGCTTTTAACGTATTGTGTGACTCGGTAAGGGCGGGAGAGCTAATGGCTTTCCAACAAGTGATAGACATGACGGTCAAAGCTCATTCATCAACAATTGTTCGAAAAATATTCTTATTTTCCACAATGACTTGTATTTGAAATGTTAATTGATGAGGGAGCCTTGGAATGTGATCTTCCAAGTCAAAGATTAAAATTGGTATCGGTAGGATCAATTCCACCAATAGCCTTTAACAGTGCCTTCCGTTGTGTAGGACAACTTTGAAGGACTTCGAGAGCCGACATCGCAGAAGGTTCTTGTGCAAGATCTTCTACAATATTGTAGTTTTGAGTGGCACATGCATGGGGGTTAAATGACGACTTACGAACAACGTCGTTAGGAGACAGACGAAGAATTGTATCTAGACTAGGTCGTTCAAAATGAAGAGGACCATTATGAGGTGAAGTCGATGGAGGAGATTGAACCAATGGAGGAGGTAAATCGTCAACTTTATCTTTATAAGGAGAATAATCTTTGGTTCAAGTAGCGACTGCAACTATGTTCTTCTTGGAGTCACTAGTACACATAAGTACATAAGATGTGGTAGAGGCAGAAGGTTTGTCATTAATAACCAATTGGGCATGTTGTTGAGAATGAAAAGGTTGTGACAAAATGACATGTGTAGGAGGCGTCACGGTTCCTTGAAGGAACTTAGTGACCTCTGCACGTCTCGAACAATCTTTTGTATAATGGTCCTCACCACAGATAAGACAAGGATAACGAGGTTTTCGCTTTTCTTTATCATCAACAGGCCGAGTTTTGGATTTATCATATTGTTGATTATTATTTTTATCCTCTCTATTCTTACCCTTCCCTTTATTTTTATTTTTAGATTTACCGGTAGGTGTAGACTGAACCGTATTGACCTCAGAGGTTTTACTGGGAGAGGGAGTCGGAGGAGGAGCATTTTGTACATTAGCAGTAGTAGATTTGGGATTGGAATGATTGGCTTGTTTGGACCGAGTCTCAGCATGAAAAGTGCCAATCACACCATCAATGACATGAGAAGCTAGTGGATGCGTTGGGGTTGGATTTGTTGACAGGCGAGGAGCATCAGGGATCAAGTCATTTAACATGTATGTTTGTGAATAAACGAGATCCAAGTATTGAGAATGACTAATCGTCTGCTCTTCAGTGACGACATCACCCATGGAAACATCACGGGCTATAGGACCGATGAGTGATTTGGTAAACCACTCAGTCAATAATTGATCAGGAAGGGGAACTTTTATTAATTGTCTTCTCCTCCTCCACTCGTGAATATGATCTGAAATATGAGTAAAAGAGAATTGTTTAAATGAACTCAAAATTTCTATTCATGTTTCATATCGTATCGGTAACTCGTAATGTGTCAAGAAAGCCATAGCTAAGGTGTTAAAGTCATTGAAGAATCCTTGTGGCAATTCAATATACCATTTGGTTATCGAACCCGTAAGAGTGCATTGGAAAAGACGTAATCGAATAAAGTCATCCATCAAGGAGTTGGATGAGCACCAAAGATTAAATGTCATGACGTGATTGTTTGGGTCTTTGCCTAATTGACCGTCAAACTTAGGAATGTCTGATGGTAATTTGGCAGGTATGATCTGCCAATAAGGAGAATGCAAAATATAATCATTCAAAATCCTAGATAAATCCAATAAATCCAAAGTAGTTAGAAACGACTATTGTTTGTTCACTTGAGGAAACTGGTAATTCTGAGGAGGCAATCCCGTAGGTATACCAGTAGGACCATAAGCAGTCTGTAAATATTTAGAGGGTATTTTCAAATTTGGTTGTGGAGGGTTTTGAGTAAAGCAGCCAACATGTGTTGGTTAATTGGGTATGCTACCTTGGAAATGAGCATTAGACTGAAAAGCTTAACCCCAGGTAGGATTTACAGAGCCTGGATATGGTTTCTCGGAATTAGGGGGTACAAAAGAATTTAATTGAGGAGTTTGCCCCCCACGCGGTTGTTGATTTCCTTGGAAAGGAAAATTCCAAGGTTGAGTTTGTAATCCAGGTATATACTGCTCGTAAACTGGGTTATGACCCCCAACTTGGGGTTTCCCCCCAACTTGATGTTGACCTCCAACAGGAAGTTGAAAACCAGAAGTGACTGAATTACTTGTGCCTCCAAGTTGATTGGAGCTACTTGGGCCAGGACGATTACATCCTCCTGGTGGAGGAGGAATGTTAGGCCCTCTGGATAGAACCTGGTTAGGTGTGGGAACAAAACCTCTAGCAGCATTATACTCAGGTGGAACAAAAATATTAGGTCCTTCGGACAGACCCTAGGTAGGATTAGCAATAGAACTAAGAAGAGTGTTATACCCAGGTGGAAGTAATGGATTTTATCTAGGCGGAAGTGGCGTTCCAATAGGATCTTGAGTTATTACCGTACTTCCGATAGAAATAGGTGCAACTTGTGGGACCATGGTAGAGCTAGTGAGTTGGAGAGGAAGGATTGTATGAGTACCAACCAACAACGGGTTTGAAACCGTAACAACATTACTTATCGTGCCAATAAAATGATTTAAAGGCATAGGCTGATTTGGACTCATTCCTAGTTTATCAAAAATATCGTGTCCCGATGAAGTCCTCCAAAAAGAACGGACAGGGATTGAGCTAGGATTAAAAATTCTAGCAGTATGAACTGAAGTTCTAAATGATTCACTCTGAAATGGTGGATCATCCACACCAGACTCTACATAAGGTCCATTAGGTATTCTAGTATAGTCGTCGGCAACAACGTCTCCCGAAGAGTTTTTTCGGAGCAAAATTGGATCTTGTATAACATTCAATAACGGATTTACAGGAAGTGTTGATTCTACCAATGGAGTAGAACTCGGGATCTTAGAGGACACATCGTTATTGACTGCTCCTTCAAGAGAAGGACCCTATGGTGAATTAGGAAGCAAAGGAGCATATTCTTCCGCCTCTTCCGGAAGTAACCCTTGCATCCTACGTGAACGACGAGGGGCAATGTTAGCCACACCAAATAAAGAATGAAATAAATCTATGGCCAACTAGAGAAACAAACAACACTTCACTAATAAAATATAGATAACAAGCATACAAACAAACCTTCTTATTTCAAAATCACTAGTTGGTGATGAAATCCAATGTCGTGAAATCAAGACAAGAAGGGGTTGGGATAAAGTGAGTGGAAAAGTTACATTGACGACCCGCTTAACGGAATTACACCCTGGTGTAAGCTCCCACACATAATCATGGGTATACCCTCCAAGGAGCTCGAGTGAGTTTGGTCAACGTCGATTCCAAGTATCGTGAAGACTTTCCCCTCCACAGTCACCTCATGTAAAGACTCTAAAGAGATAGGCTACTAAGGTTACCAATTACGACAATGATGCCCGGGGAAGCAGTCGACAGTCCGATCCACACGCAAGGGAAGGGTATCTAAGCTCGAAATCACCTCGATAAGGTCGACACATGATTTTCTTCTCAGACCCCCAATAATATGCGCAATCTCTACACTAAGACCAACAAAGCAGGGTAAGTAACTTTGTCGGCCCTAATGCGATCTCGTGATTGACCCTTGTGTTAGAAGGGCTTCCTAGGACAAAATGTAGCAAGTGGATTTAACTCTCCCTATCACAAGATACTATTGTGTGTTTTGATGCTTTGGAGAGTGTTCCTCACAACCTATTCCAAAGCGCTATCCCTAGATAATGTTGGTGTATACGAATTCTAGAAAATAAAAGTTATTAGATAGATTTTAAAATTACGTTGAATTCTAATGGTTGTTGCTTAACTCAAAAAGGAAGCGGAGATGAAACTTATGAAGTGTTTGACCTTGACCCAACAATATGCAAAGAGAGATGAGATGCAATCTTTTCGTTCGGTGAACTCTAATTACATAGGGGAGAAGGTTTCCTTTTCCAGAATACAACAAGTTACAAAACACAATTTCTTCAATCTTCGAATGATCTTGATGCCAAACAATCAAAGCCATCAAAATTTCCAATTTTCTCTTTTTAAACAAATATTTGAATGCAAAAACTTCTTGTATAGACTACCAATAGAAGAATAAACTTCAATTATTTTCTTTTCAAATAAAAATTGAGATCTAATTCAAAAAGAAAAAGTTGTCTAAGAAGATGAATGCACTCACAACACAATTTCCCAAACTAAACTCACAATGCAACCAAAAATGTAAAAGTAAGAAAACTTATTTGTCTAATACAATCAAAAATCGTTTTCCAATCAACAACAATCCAAAACTCAAAAAAGATCAACAACAACTTATCTATCAAGCACTCATGGATGAAGCCTCGAGATTATGCACTTGCAATAAGAAGTGAAATATAAGACTCTGAAGCTTATGAAAAAGACTCTCAATACTTGAGAAATGATCAAATTCAAGCTAAAATATGCAAACCAAGCTGCAAATAATCATTCAACAGGACTAAAAATTCACCCCAAGAAATGATGACAAATCTGGGCAAAGAGGAAAAAATGTCTGTCACTCCAAAAATATTCTACAGGAATCGTCACAGTCTGCAGAAGAGCACAGTGTGACAATCAAGGATCGTCTCAAGTAATGGGAAAAACATAGTGCGATGTCGTTGCTCTGGTTTTCACAAGCAGAGTGTGATGATGACTGAAAATAAGGAAAATTGAATAGAGGACAAAGTTTCTCAATGAACTTTCAGGACCAGGGAGTCAATATGGATCACCTAAAGACTCAGATAATGAAATTAACCAAAAGCAGGCAAGCTAAAAGAAAAAAAGGAAGCAAAAGCCAAAAGAGGATGTTCCCCAGTATGGTTGCCAATTTTGTTATCAGAAAAATTAGTAAGTGCAGACACAAACTAATCTCCCTAGCTTCAACATGAAATTAGAACAAAACAAAGCAGAATACAAGCTTCTCCTTAGATTTAATTGTAATGTAAACTAGTTCAGAGAGGGACAAATGACATACCATTTAAACGACGTTTGATCCTCGCTAGTGTCCTCCTTGCTCCATCTTTGGATTTGTGGGATGTTGAACCTGTTAAGAAGCACAAACCAACAAAGAGAGAGAACAACGATATATATATTCCAATGAATAATATGTATAAGATCAAGGAGTTATACAATAAAAATGGAGACACTTTTATAGGGAAGAAATGTATCACTGCATTATATTGATGAAAGTGGAGAATACAACCTATGCCTTGATGTTGCAAGGTCCCTTCCAATGGCCCTTTGCTTCAACACACACACACCTTTGCTCCAATGCTTTTGATGAAGAGTATTCACAACCTGACTTGGAAAACTAAAGCAAAGTTATCACAAGTACAATCTTCAGCAGAATTCTTCATGCATAAGACAACCTAGCCTTTCCCATGAGAGATCCCTCTTTGTATAGGGATAAAGAGGGATGGAAGAGGAGATTAGGATGATCCCACTAAATTAGAGAAGCGAGTAAGATCCAAACCGATCAGAGACCACCTCATCTTCTAGAAGATTCCCTTATAGAACTTTCGTGAATTTCACTTTTTTCCCTTGTTTGGGCATCGTCACACCCTAAGCACAAGCAGCCTGTGGCGACGCCATAGTCCAATTTTGGTGCAACATGCAATGATCAAGCATCATTGCACCCCAAGAATTTAGTAGGGTGCAACGATCTCCTTTGATATGGTTTTTAAGAAAAGAAAGATGCTTCACTTTCTCATGGAGAAAGTCTTAGTTAGTAGCTTCATGGAACATATAAGTGAGTCATACACATTTTGTCAGTTGATCACAGGGGTGACCAAAATAATGTGTAACAGTTGGGGACTCAAGAGACTTCCCAAGGAGGAAGAGATGATTCATAAGTTCCCATTTTACTCCAAGGAGTATCAATTCGAAGATCAATTTACTTCATATATATCTCCTGTGTTTTCTTTGTGCATTCATTTCAAGTTATTGCTTGCTTAATTTAGATTTATTTCATTGTTTCTTATTTCTTGTTTCTTTATGTTAGTTGAGCCACTAACCAACTAACTCTCTATTACGCTTTTGGATAGCCTAACTAGATAGTTAAGGGACCTCCTTTTGCTCACCCTTATGACAAAAGGAATCCAACACCCACACTATCGCAATAGCCAGCCCTAACACCAATAGATGTTCTAGGTTCCAACACAACAGCCGTGAAAAAACCACAGACACCCCAGAATTAGAAGACGATGAAGAAGAATAGACATTGACGTAGTCAACCTCATTGTCGTCGTTTCCATTAATTCTAGATGATGCTACTATCTCAAGTAAGATGTTCCATGACGTTCTTGCCACTGCATTTCCTCCTAAGAAACCCCATACTAGCTCACCGTCTGCATCCATCCCTAACCCCATTATCATCGATGCCATACCCCTTTATTCACTTCCACCCCACACCCTCACTATTCCCCCTATGCCTGCTTATGTCCCCATTATCACCATCCCAATGACCCCATAGTCCAAATAAAATTCACCCCTATCATTGAGGAAGTTACATGACAACAAGCTAGTTCTATTGTGGGTGCCCCATCCACCACTCCATCATCGCCACCCCACACTCACATTGAAACGGTTGTGAAAGAGTCAAGTGATCCCTTCACTACGACCATTGGAACCACAGTTGACATTCCAACCCCCTTTACCCACATCCTTCAAGTCAATGTCCCACTCGACACCCCACCACAGACTAACCCAAGCCCCGAGCTAGAAAATTTCGTCGAGAGGCACGAGCAGATGGGTTAAGATCCTCCAATTAATCTTACGGACACCTAGGAAGAGGCTACTTCAACTCACAACACCAGCTCCATCAAAGAACAGGTTGTGCCACTACTGCAAGACCCCCAACAATGTTGTGCCATATTAAAAATGTGCCTGGAGTGCACATAAGTGCTTAGAATGATTCCCCTAGATGTCCACAACATGATTACATGTAACTTTCGAGCTACCTCAGCTAGCCCTGATGGCACGAGCACCCCAAGTCTCTCTGAACGATCTTTCGCCAGTGGCCAACCGATTGCCTCATGACTGCCCATGGATCCATCCCTCACTAGCAAAGAGATTACAACATAGTCCACGCCACATCTCTTGAATCTTATGTGTGCCTCCACTTATTGACTGTAACACAAAATTGTCATGACCGAGCACGCTAACGAAGAAATTATATAGCAGACACACCACTTGCGCTAAGAGCTCATTGTTGTAGTAGAGGACACAAACCAAGAGCATCAATTGCGCACACAGGCTGAATCAACTGTCGAGGAAGTATTCGACTAGTTTTCCCAAGTGTGTCCCACCTTCAAGCAAGTGACGTCGGAGTTACTAGAAGACAACACCCTGGTTATGCTAGTGGAAAGAGTTGAACTTGTAGCCAAAGCATGGTCATAGCTCATAGAAAAAGACAGATAGTTGTCAGTAACATATAGAGGCTATTCAGATCCAGGAGCAAGAGCAACCCAAAGTTGTGCGCAAAAATATTACTCATGTTGTTGTTGAGGGGGATACATTCCACTCATCCCTCTGTTTCCAGGACGACAAATGCAGAAAATTGTTTACAATGGTTAACAACTTGGTTGGAAATTGGCCTACTGGAGCAAAGGAAAATCCAGCAGAAGAGCTATGTGTTCAAATCCAATAGATGCACATAGAGGCACAAGCACCAATTGACCCCATTGCACAACAAGTTAAGTTCGCAAAAATTCAGGAAGTCAATGAGGGACTTGATGGGATATACGAGGCTACTCAGGCAACCAAGAAAGAACTCTGGGACTTCCGACTTGTGTTTCAGGATGCCTATGTCAATATACAACAGTTATATTCATCTATGAAAAATGAGTGGCAGACTTTGCTCGCCACTAAGTTGGAGGAGTTGACTGTTGCAATAGCCTAAGAGTTCATTACATGAGCTTCCATTTTGGTGTAGAAGTGACATGATCGAGTGGAGCAGTATGATAGCTTCTGCCAGCGAGCAATGAATGTTGTCTCTGATTTGGGCCCTTTATTTGAAGGAGGCAATCTAACCGAAATATGATGAGCAACGGGAGGAGTCAAAAGTGTCACATGTCGGCTGGAGAATTGCAAGCAGCGGAAACAAACTGCGGGTTAACTGAAAGTATAAAATCAGAAGAAGCAGTCAAAAGTGCCTTGCAACAGTTGGAAAAGCAATGAGAGTATAAAACGCCAATGAAAATCTGATAAAATAGTGGGAGAAAGAATCTAAGAAGCAACAGAGGTAAAAGTATATATAAGAAGGCAAGGCGACAAGGAAGAGGCTAATGAATGAATGAGCGCATAGGAGCGATATATTGCCATTATTGTTGGGACCAAGTTGTCACAATCATAATATTATATTGTAATGGTCCTTGTTGATATTATCATGCTTGCCCAGTAGGGTTTGAGTCTGTAATGGGTATTCGAGACTAGACCTCATCGTGCAAATTATTGCATGAGAAATATACTTATTGTATGACAATTGATGGAGATGTTGTTAATAGAATGGATTGTTTTGGGCCCTAAAAATTATTTTTTTCATTGGTCTGTTATGATGTGCATGGATCCTTGATTGTGTTGCGTAAACTGCTTGCTTGATGTCTATTAAGTATTTTATCATTGTCGCTGTGCTTCTTTAAGTGTTAATAGATGAATCTACAGGGTGTTATGTTAGACCTGATGATGCGTTCTCTTTAACTCACTTCATCACACACGTCTCAGATATGCTTCGGCTGAGACCTCCTTCCCTTGTGGAAGGTTGAATATGTCAGCGTACCTAGACTACAATGGTGCCTTTGCTGGTAACCTCCAAGAACCTTGGTCTCGATTTTGAGCCAACATTAGCTATGTCCTGCAACACCAAGTGGTAGATTAGGGAACTGGGCCAAACCTCCCCCCTCCTATACAACCCAATGATAAAATAAAAAATCTCCTCTATGGGTTGATACGACAGATCGAGATCGATCTTGAATGCATGTCAACCATGATCCCAATGACATATCAATTGTTGTAAAAATGGAGAGTTCCCCTAAGGGATGTACCCTCCTCATAAAACTTGAGGAGGCCAACATCCCTTAAAAGGGCATGTTTCTTAGGTAAAATAAGGTGAGGGTACCTCTCCCTTTGGACCCTCTCTCGGGCCTCCAACTCACATACAAAGACATACATGTTGACCCGCTACTGCTACTGCTCCTCCTCTTGTCGTTGTCGTCTCTGATTCACATACACATTTTTATGCACATATATATATAGATAAAATGAATTGAAATTATAAAACACACATACATATAAATAATTTGTATTTAAAAAAACTAAAATTAATTTATGATTGCAAAAAAATGTGGAAAAGTAATTGATGCACCAAAAATAGTAACTATGCACCATCATCGGTGCGTTATATCAGTAATAAAGCACCTATATGCGGTGTTGTTAGTACAATGCATCAATGATGTGTGGTTATTGGAGCACCAATAAGTCTTTAGCAATGCATTGTGTTATATAACGCACCAAGAATGGGGCATTCCACAAGATGCACCGCTATGCCATTTCAAATATTTTATGTGTTATGCGATGCAATTGGTTATACGTAATGCACTGGTGCTCAATAATAATTGGAGCACCATATGTCTTTAACGATGTGGTCATATTCATGATATCGATCATGGGTCGTTCCATATGATGCATAAATATGTTACATATTAAATGTTTGGCATAGTGTCGTGTTGTGAACAACACTAGTGCATTTAATATACTTGGACACACCGGTAACAGGGTGTCCCATAAGCCACACTGATATGCTAAATATTTAAATATTTGGTCGGTGTTGTGTTATTTAGAGCACTGGTGCATTTGGTAGACCTATGGGCACCATTAGGTTAAATTTTATGTCGCAAATTAGGTGGTGTGATGTGTTAATGTGAAGGCATTGATGCTCTTGTCGTCTTGGAGCATTGAT
>ML785598.1:224000-274249 GCA_009831015.1 Picea engelmannii | reverse complement strand
TGAGAATTTGGCTTTCAAGAAGTCTATAGAAGATTCCATGGAAGAGGAATATGAAGATCCTAAAGAAGAAAGCATCGGTTTTCCAGAAAGTCGGAATAAAGAACCAGAACAACTTGATCATCCAATGGAACCATGTGGACCTATTGAATCATTCAATATACCTAAAACTAGAAAACGTCCAAATTGGCTTGAAGCTACTCTACAAGAAGCAGAAAGACTCAAAGCTCCAAGTGGCACCTTCAGAGAAAGCAAGAATCCCAAAATATTCTCCAGCTATGCATCATGTATGGAAAAACTTATAAATGAATAACCCACCACATTTGAAGAAGCAGTTCAAAGAAACAATGGAAAGAAGCCATGACAGAAGAATACCAGTCTATCATGAAAAATGACGTCTGGGAAATTGTGCCTAGACCCAAGGAAAAATCAGTGGTAACTTCAAAATGGGTCTATACGATCAAACATGTAGTAGATGGAAGCATATATAAATACAAGGCAAGGTTCGTGGATAAAGGGTTCTCCCAGAATGAGGGAGATGATTATGATGAAACCTTTTCTCATGTTTACATATACACTTCTATTAGAGCGACTTACAATGATGAATAGAGGTGTCATGTTCAAGAGCGACTTACTGCCACTAACAAATATACATTTCTTTCCCAATTTTCTCCCACCATTTATGGCGAGTACCTCTTTATTTTTACGCAAGCTTGAGGAAGATAACATATGCTTGTAATGTAAGCTCATCCTTCGAATTAGTTCCTTGGAGTATTTTTAACAAACCCTAGGAAGGAGTGGTTCGATCCCATATGGGCCTTTTGATCCTTGTTTTATGAGTCCAAAGAAAGCAAACTCAAGGGTTTTTCATGTTTAGAGAGTCTGAAAAACACTTAAAGAAAACTCCAAAAAGTCATTTTTCGTAAGTTATATGACGAGACCAAAAAAAGAGATAATCTATCGCTCATCAAATGTTCTCTTCAAATACTTTTATGAGCGTTAAAAGAACAAGGTCGCTCGGCTATCTTTTCATGTTTAGGGAGCTTGAAAAGAGCTTAAAGGAGACTCCATAGGGTTTATTTTTCGTATTGTCATTACGAGTCCGAAAAAAATGATAAAAGGTTACTCGATTACATTCTCATAGTTTCACGAGTGTGAGAAAGAATTAAGACCATGCTCGGAGTTTTTCCTGAAAAACTCTAAAAGTATATATACATCATAAATACACGCAAAAACGACCAAAAAAGGAGGATCCATATCAAAAGTTTGGTCCTCAGATTTCTCAACCTGCAATATCGACACTTTGCAAAGTTCATTAGGTTTATGACATAGGTAAAAATATTTAAAAATTAATTTAATTTGAAATTAAAATGGTAAAAGTAAATAAAATAGGTCAAAACTAGTTCATTTACCATTTCATTTGCATTTTCACCAAAGTAGTGCCAAAAACCCTCTTTTTCCTCTGATTTTCAAGTGACGATTATGGAGCTTCCAGTGGACGATTTCTCGAGCTGCTTTCGTGAAGTAGGTATTCTTCCTCCCCTCTCTCTTTTCATGGTAAAAATTTTCATTTTTAATGGTTAAATTTTGAGTTATGGGCAATTTTCCAAGAGATATTGCGCTTTGAGATCGTCGCAGGCCCACCCTATCGTTAACTGTGACAATCCTAAATCGACGTAGGGGGTCTACAGTTGGGGTGCAATGACGTCGCACTGGGGGAAAAAGGGCTCCTCCAACGACCGCAACTAAAAAACTAAAAGCAAAGATAAAGCTAGGAAAACTTCCAATTTTGAAATTTTGATGAACCTAATCATCTTTTATTGTTGTTTGGAAGGTTTTCATTGGTCATCATGCTCGAGTGGAGGGAACGATAGCATGAGGAGGAAGATTACTTTGTCGGGAATGATCTGGGCACTGTCATGGCACTCCGGGAGTGTGGCTTGCTAAAAACTTTCAAAGAGCAGGGCTTGAGAGCCCAATTAAGGCTATTGGAATACTTAGTTCGTATGTGGGACATTAATGAGAAAGCATTTCATATCGGGGTGCATACACAAACCTTAGAGATCGATGACATCTACGTCTTGACTGGGTTATCTCGTCGAGGCTCTCAAGTGTCACTATCGGGAAGCAGAGGCAGTGGTGAACCCATGGATTATTATGTAGCACATCACTGCATACCTAGTACATAGAAGCATAGTGGCAAAGTTGCCATAAAGGATGTTCAAGACTTGCCTTTGAGGACTATTCTATATACTATCACTCGGATGGCAGGGAGTGCGGCTCCTCACATGGCTTTACAGAGCCATTTTCAGTATTTTATCGAGTGTATGGAGCCCCGGGTTTTCAATTGGTGTGAGGGTATTCTAAAAAACATGAAGAAACAATTGACAAAGTGTAGGACCAGTCAATTGAAACAATTCGGGTATGGATCTATTTTTGTATCCTTCTTCCTAGATAGGGTCCCCATTTTGCGCCTACATCATGTGGAATGGGGAATCCCGCTCCATATGATCCTCAAATGAAGAGATGGGTAGATTTGATGGCACATCATGGTGGTGTGCCAATCGTTACATATGGTCCAACTTTCTTCCAGTGGCTGAGGTATCACCTTGTCATGGTTGAGGACTATGCATATGTCGGGATTGACTTACGTGGAGATCCCGAGTTGGAATTACCTGAGGGTTCTCAGTGGGGAGAGATAGGTAAGAAGGATTTGTTTCATTATATGTTGTTTTATGATTTTTTTTTTGTCATGTATCCGAGACTAATCAAGTGATCTCAATAATGTGGATGTGGCGCCTTTCAAGCCTCCAGGATCATCTCCTATCTAAAGACGTGGAGAGATAGGTGTAGTGGTGGATCGAGGGGTAGCAGTTGAGGATCTCGAGGAGATCGAACATAACCTTGAGGCATTGACCATGAACATCCTTGACATCACTGTGGACGAGTTACCTCGACACTACCAACGCCATACAGTTGGCATGTCAACATCCATTGGTCGACTGCTTCGTCGAGCAACACGGGCAGTCGTTTGTTATAGCGAGCAACATCCTTAATGCATATGTATATGAAGCTATGTGCTTCACCATTTTGGTCTCAGGACAAAACACTTTTTGTAACTTTTGACGTTATAATATAAAACTTATACCGGCTTACTTGTCTTTTAAATGTGTGTTTGGATTTATAAATGGCGCAAATGTCTATCTAAAACATAATTAGCCAATGCATCTGTCAATGTGTTTAGATATATAGGAATGTATTGATATTCAATGTAATCAAAATGTCTTTCCAAGAGGCAAATTCTCAAGTATACCTGTAATAATGTAGGACTTCGGATGGAATAAATGTTGCTCAATTGCAACACCACTAGTTGCGAATCAAGACGTACAATAAGATGATGGATGCCAAATGAGATGGCGTCAGTTAATAACTCAATAACTACACTATATTTCGCAATATTATTAGTTGCACGACCAAGGCAAACACCATGTAGACTGATCAACTCATCCGTAGGTTCATAGATTGTCCATGCAACACACGCTAGATTTTGAGTACTGTGACTAGCACCATCAGCAAAGCCGATATAGGGTAGCGAAAACACCGACATCTGGAAACCAAGCACAAGGCAAGGTAAGCAGCTTAAAGGCAAAACAAGAAACGAAAAAAACACACTAGAGTATGATACACTAAAATACAAAGCACTCATGCAAAAAATACTTTAAGCATACTACTTCTTTAGGTAAAGCCCATTTCTAGGTTCACCAAAGGGATTCCATCATAATCCACTAGCTCATAATGATCTGGATTTTATGAGAAGAAAGAAATGACTATAGATTATTAACAGGTTCTTAACACAAAATAACAGAGATACCGTAAAACTGGTTTTCTATTCAATAAGGAAATAAGCTGAAACTGTAAAATGCAGCGGAAACAAGCTTGTTGGAATGGTGGCGGCTTATCTCTGAGAAGAGATGTGAAAGTTGTGCTCATTCATAAGAAGATGATTACAGTGAGGCTCTGAAGGCCTTTTTACAATAAATAGGAATGCCCAAAACCCTAGACATCCAAAAACCTAACCCTAAGAAATGAAGCGCCAAAAGCCATGTGGGCCCTGTTTGGGTAAGTTAGTACATCAACTTCCCGAGGTCATAACTTTTGCATACGATCTCCGTTTTAGGCGTATGATAGCCCGTTGGAAAGGTGTCGTCGAGGAGATTCATTTTGGGCACTCAATCATACCTTAGGCCATTATTGAGAAGCTTGATCCTGAAAAACCTTCATTAAGGCCCTCAAAATGGCCCCGGAAGTTAAAACTGCTAAAAATAGTAAATTGCCAAAATTGTCAGAAAATAGTTTTGAGCCAGATGGAAGAGGTGGGTGGCCCCCAACATCCACCTGGATCAATCCTCCCTTATTGGGAAGAAATGGTCTCCATTGCATTGATTTCCCCCATCAAATGAGGAAATTTCTGCTGAATTTGGCCCCAGGTGAGCCACTTGCCTAGGTGCAAGAGTTGCCTTGCTTTGACGACTCGATAAAGATGGATCCTTTGTTGTCGAGTGACCTTGATCTGTGTGTCCACAATATGATCATTGGATTCCTATTGTATGCATTTGGGGTTGAGCTATGTTGGTGTCAGCTGCTCTGCTACGTCTGAGGTGTCCAATAATGGTGAGAAATAAGGGCGAAGGAGATCCACGTTGAACACTGGGTGTAGGCCAAGGAAAGGAAGAATGTTGATATCAAAAGCATTATCCCCCACGGCCTTGGTGATGGTGTACAACCCATAATGGATTTGTAAAAGCTTACGATGGGGTCCTTTAAGGCGTTCTTTTTGCAAGTGCAACCAAACTTTGTCGCCCACCTGAAACTTATGTGGCACCCGATGTTGATCATGGCGTTGCTTGTATTTGTCATTGAACTTCTGTAGGATATCCTCAACCTGTTGGTAGATGTGTTGGATTCACTCAATGAATCGGGTGGCTTTGTCAGCTTCAGTTGGAGAAGAAGATGAGTCGGTCGAGGTGACCGCAAGGGGAAGTGCAACATCTATGGGACCCAATGGTTGGAATCCTAACCCCACCTGAAAGGGGTTGTGGTCAATTGAGATATGTAGGGCTCGGTTGTAGATATGTTGGATATAGGGAAGGCTCTCATCCCATGTGTGAGGGTGATTTGAATTATACATGCGAAGGATATGCACAATCATTCAATTTACGACCTCAGTTTGGCCATCTGTCTAGCGGTGGAATGTCATGGATTTGGTAAGCTTGGTGTCTAGTAGTGACCAGAGGCTCAACCAGAATGTGATGAGAAATCGATTGTCCTGATATGAGACAATGGTTTTTGGGATTCCAAAATGTACCAAGACTCGTTCAAAGAAGAGCTTGGCAGTGGCCTCTGTTGTGATGTTCTTCTTGCAGGCAACCAGAATCGCCATCTTAGAAAAACGATCAACAACCACAAAAACACAGTCATTTCCCCGCTTGGTGGATGGGAGGCCCGACATGTAGTCCATTGAGATAGATTCCCATGGCATTTTAGGAGTAGGAAGAGGGGTGTACAGGCCCTGTTTCTTAGTGGTCAGTTTGGCAATAGCACAGGCAGTGCACCACTTCCCGGTATCTTTCTTTGTCTTTTTGGTGTCCTTCTTTGCTTGCGGCTTGGACTGGTTGTCCTGATACTGTCCATCTTTGCTATGTCCTTTGTTATGTGTGTTGGGGCCACCTTTCCTGGATTTTGTTGTGAGGGGTTCCCAGGCCCAAATTATCACGTCTTTTGTTTGAGCTTCTGCTCGATTTTGACGGCATATCGGTAGGTCGTGCCCAAGGATGAGATGTCCAAAATTCCATTTTGGTCTGGATGTATCTATGCAAAGTGCCACGATACTTGAACACCAGATGTCACTCTGAATCTTTGATACCCAGCTTGGTGTGCAAGGTATGAAAGATATTTTTTAAATCTGGCACTGCTTGGTCTCTTTCTTGCCGCAATGTGGTCCATTTGGTATACAAGTCATCATAACTTCTGACAGGGTAGTATTGTTTCTTAATAGCATCCCTGAAGGAATCCCAGTTGGCTGTGACTATAAATAGTGAGGGTTCCTCTGTTTCCTTTTTCTCACAGAAAGTTTGCCACCAATCTTTGACGTGGGGAACGACTTTGAGGAGCGCAAAAATTCTTTTCTCTATTCGAAAAGTTATGGACAAAAAAATACCCTTCTAGTAGATTCAACCACTTGTCTACAACATTTGCGCCTATCTGACCTTAAAATATAGGAATATCAAAGTTTATTTGTACCTTGAAGGGGGTGGCGCCTCCGCTCGAAGAAGATGTGTCGCTTGTTGGTAGTCGTCGAAGGATTTGTGCGAAATTATCCATCATCTCATTCTTTTGTTGTGTGAGGGCTTCCTCAATCAACAGTTTGAAAGGATCTCTTGTCCCGTCATCTTTCTTTTCTCCTGCCATGAGAGGTCACTTGGGTATGCAAGAGATTTTTTCCTCGAGAGAAATGAGCTCAAGACCCAATTCTTTGTACTCCAACCTTGTTGGGGACATGCATTAAGATGACAAGGAGCAGACCGCTCTGATACCACTAATCCAGATTTTATGAGCAAAAAGAAATGACTATAGATTATTAACAGGTGCTTAACACAAAATAACAGAGATACAGTAAAATTGGTTTTCTATTCAATAAGGAAATAAGTTGAAACTGTAAAATGTAGCGGAAACAAGCTTGTTGGAATGGTGGTTGGTTATCTTTGAGAAGAGATGTTACAGTTGCGCTCATTCATAAGAAGATGATTACAATGAGGCTCTGAAGGTATTTTTACAATAAATAGGAATGCCAAAAACCCTATACATCCAAAAACCTAACCCTAGGAGATGAAGCGCTAAAAGCCATGTGGGCCCCATTTGGGTAAGTCAGTACATCAACTTCTCAAGGTCGTAACTTTTGCATACGATCTCCATTTTAGGCGTATGATAGCCCGTTGGAAAGGTATCATCGAGGAGAATCATTTTAGGGGCTCAATATACCTTCAACTTTCATTCAAAATCTCAATCCCGAAAAACCTTCATTTGGGCCCTCAAAATGGCCCCGAAAGTTAAAACTACTAAAAATAGTAAATTGTCAAAATTGTCAGAAAACTGTTTTGAGCTAGTTGGAAGAGGTGGGTTGCCACCAATATCCACCAGGATCACATAAGCCCCTTTCTCCAACACTCTTTTAATGATATAAGGGCCACGCCACATGGGCTCGAATTTACCGACCCCCATCAAATCACGATCTTGTTCATAAAGGAAAACTAAATCGCCCTCAGAAAAACATGCGGTTTGACATGTTTGTTGTATTGATATTTGACACATTTCTTCTTAGTTTCTATGACTAACGCAGCATCACGATGAGTCTAGTCTAATTGCAATAAATGCAAGAGACGTTCTTCTTCGACTATGCTGTCGGGGAGAAGTTCGACAACTAGTTTCAAAGACAAGATTTCACATTGAATCGACAAAATGGCTTCGATACCATATACTAACTAGAAAGGCGTGAACCCTGTGGCAGATTTGACGGACGTCTGATAGGCCCATAATTCCGAAAAAAGCATTGTGTGCCAGCTTGACTTGTGAATCCCTACCATTTGTCAAAGCATAGTAGTTGGAACTTTGTTGATTGCTTCAACTTGGCCATTGGCATGTGGATAGTAAGGGGTTGAGTTTTCATGTTGTAGAACCAACTTATCGGTAAGCTCGGACATCATGAAATTGTGAAAATGGCTACCATGGTCGGTGACGATGGCTTGAGGGACACCAAACCCAGTGACGATATGATTAAATATGAACAACGTTGCAGTTTTCTCAGTATTATCAAATGTAGGCATTGCCTCGGCCCGTTTAGTGAAATAATCCACAGCTACAATAATGTATCCAAGCCCCCCAGCCAAGTGAGGGTTACATGTCATGAAGTCAATGCCCCATTTAGCGAATGGACCTACAGAAACTACAGGATAAAGAGGAGCAGGATGTGATCGAATCTTATTGTTATACGTTTGACAAGAGTGGCATTTCTGAACCGCTATAATGCAATCCTTAAACATTGAAGGCCATAAGTAACCAGCTCGTAGGATCTTTTGGGTAGTGCCATACCCAGACATATGACCACCACATGCTCCGGAATGACAGTCATTTAAAGCTTTCTTGGTTTCATCATAGGTTAAACATCGTCGAAATACGAAATCAATACCACGACAATAAAGGGTATCACCGAGGATAATATATTGACGGGCTTGATACCGAATACGATGATCTACACGAGAAAGATCAAGCCAGAAAGATTGGGTTTGGAGATAAATGATAAAGTCTCCATACCAGATATCGTCTAAACTGATCAGAAAGAGAGACTCATCAGGAAAATAATCTTCTGCCATAGTTTTTGTCTCAGTGGAGGGAAACTCACATATCAACTCGATAAAAACCAAATATTTCTTTGACTTGGCTCGCTCAAACTCCAAATCAAACTCCCGGAGAATTACTATCCATTGGGAGTATTTGTACGCTAGCAATTGTCGTGTAAGGATATGTTTCATAGTGTTGCAATCAGAAATAATCATAGTTTTGCGCAATAAGATATAATGACGAAAAGGTTGAACAACTTGAGAAACCGCCAAAGCCAATTTCTTTGCATGCATATATTTAGTTTCGGTGGTCGTAAGACTCCGAATCAAATAGTAAATAACATGTTCATCGTGTGAATCATCCTCTTGGACTGGAACCATGACTATGGTAGAGTCTGAAGCTGCCAAGTATAAGAAATAATATCGACAATAATCTAGGGGAAATAAGAGTGGTGTACAGGTTAAGGCAAGTTTCAAAGCTTCAAAGGCTTTGTTGGCAGTGTCGTCCCATACAAAATCAGGACCCTTCTTAAGAAGTCGAGTGAAACCTTTCGTTAGTTTGACATAATTGGGAATGAATCGGCATAAAATGTTTTCCTTCCCTTGAAAACTTTGGAGTTGATGTAAGGTAGAAGGAGGATCTAAATTGATAATAGCTTCAACCTTAAAGGGATCTACCCTAATCCCATGTGTAGAAACGATAAATCTGAGAAGTCGTCTAGACTCCACACAAAAAACGCATTTATGTGGATTCAATCGTATGCGATAATATCGACAACGTAGGAAAACAGCTCGTAAGTGTGTCGAGTGATCTTGGTGACGCATGGAATGCGTCAATAAGTCATCTAGGTAAGGTTGTACAATGTGCTTAATATCATGAAAAGCATAAGACATAGTGCGTTGAAAATTCGCACCAACATTCTTGAGACCAAAAGGGAGTTTATGGTATGCGAAGATACCCCAAGGGCAAATAAAAGTAGTCTTATGTTGATCCGCGGGTAAAATATTGATTTGATTATAGCCAGAGAATCCATCCATCAGAAAGAATATTTCACTCCTAACACAATCGTCAACAATCTAGTTGACGAAATGGGTTGGATAATTATCTTTGGGACAAGCCTTGTTAATATTCCTATAATCAACACAAACACGAATCGTTCCTTGTTTCTTCGTAACCGGAACAAGATTGGACATCCAATCAGTCAATGCTACAGAGTAGACAAAACTAGCTTTAAGAAGTTTTTCAACTTCGAGTTTGATCGCAACAACTTTTCGTGGATGAACTGGCCGAAGTCTTTGTCGAACGAGTTTAGCGTCAGGGTTTGTCTTAATTTCATGTATAACAATCTCTAGATCAATTCAAGGCATTTCTTCGTAACTCCATGCAAAAACTTCACATAATTTTTGGAAAAGGGCCTTGTAAGTTTGGATCTCATCAGGAGAACATGAGGCACTGATATGAACATTTTCCACAATTCCAGGCTTAATCAAAATATCTAGAGGGATGATAGGTGAAATATTTCCCAAGTTCCCTTCATACAAAACATCTTGTGTTGGTTCAGAAACCAGGTGAATAGTAATGACTGTAGACAGATTCAAAATCCGTTGGTAACTCTCAATAGTCTCGAGTTCTAGGAAGAGTATAGAAAGATGATGCCCATCATCTTGTGGGGTGTCTTCCATGGACATAACTGTCATGATAATTTCATCGGTGTGAAATACCATGTGAAACTGATCAAGAGACGTATCTAAGAGAGAATGAGGAGAAGGAGTTGTTGATTGAATAGCTTTATAGGCCAATTCCACCAGACTTAAAAGCATTTGGTCGCCATAACAAAGACATTCGTCCAAGCTAGGCATTATCCAAGGGTCATAAGACTCAGGGATTTCACCGACACTGATCGAAATCATGTTAATAGAAGCGACAAAAGGAGGAGGAGCACCAGGTGGTAGAATGGGGAAAGTACCCATTAACGGTGAATCATTTAAAAGAGCCACACTGACATTCTCATACCCAGGAGGTGTTTTTGTGATAAATGGAACGTTACTAGTGCGTGAATCAGAACTAAAAAAGGCGAGTTGATCTACTGTAACAACTTTACCTTGGTGAGGGAAACGTGTTACATGGAAAAGAGTAGAAACAACTATGCGCATAGCATCGATCCAGTTACGACCAAGTAAAAGGTTGTAATCGAGAGGTGCGTCAAACACCTCAACCGTAACCGCTTTTCCTTCTAACAGAATAGATAACGAAGGAAGAACACCATAAGGTTTGAACCCTGTACCATTAAAAGCTTTTAACGTATTGTGTGACTCGGTAAGGGCGGGAGAGCTAATGGCTTTCCAACAAGTGATAGACATGACGGTCAAAGCTCATTCATCAACAATTGTTCGAAAAATATTCTTATTTTCCACAATGACTTGTATTTGAAATGTTAATTGATGAGGGAGCCTTGGAATGTGATCTTCCAAGTCAAAGATTAAAATTGGTATCGGTAGGATCAATTCCACCAATAGCCTTTAACAGTGCCTTCCGTTGTGTAGGACAACTTTGAAGGACTTCGAGAGCCGACATCGCAGAAGGTTCTTGTGCAAGATCTTCTACAATATTGTAGTTTTGAGTGGCACATGCATGGGGGTTAAATGACGACTTACGAACAACGTCGTTAGGAGACAGACGAAGAATTGTATCTAGACTAGGTCGTTCAAAATGAAGAGGACCATTATGAGGTGAAGTCGATGGAGGAGATTGAACCAATGGAGGAGGTAAATCGTCAACTTTATCTTTATAAGGAGAATAATCTTTGGTTCAAGTAGCGACTGCAACTATGTTCTTCTTGGAGTCACTAGTACACATAAGTACATAAGATGTGGTAGAGGCAGAAGGTTTGTCATTAATAACCAATTGGGCATGTTGTTGAGAATGAAAAGGTTGTGACAAAATGACATGTGTAGGAGGCGTCACGGTTCCTTGAAGGAACTTAGTGACCTCTGCACGTCTCGAACAATCTTTTGTATAATGGTCCTCACCACAGATAAGACAAGGATAACGAGGTTTTCGCTTTTCTTTATCATCAACAGGCCGAGTTTTGGATTTATCATATTGTTGATTATTATTTTTATCCTCTCTATTCTTACCCTTCCCTTTATTTTTATTTTTAGATTTACCGGTAGGTGTAGACTGAACCGTATTGACCTCAGAGGTTTTACTGGGAGAGGGAGTCGGAGGAGGAGCATTTTGTACATTAGCAGTAGTAGATTTGGGATTGGAATGATTGGCTTGTTTGGACCGAGTCTCAGCATGAAAAGTGCCAATCACACCATCAATGACATGAGAAGCTAGTGGATGCGTTGGGGTTGGATTTGTTGACAGGCGAGGAGCATCAGGGATCAAGTCATTTAACATGTATGTTTGTGAATAAACGAGATCCAAGTATTGAGAATGACTAATCGTCTGCTCTTCAGTGACGACATCACCCATGGAAACATCACGGGCTATAGGACCGATGAGTGATTTGGTAAACCACTCAGTCAATAATTGATCAGGAAGGGGAACTTTTATTAATTGTCTTCTCCTCCTCCACTCGTGAATATGATCTGAAATATGAGTAAAAGAGAATTGTTTAAATGAACTCAAAATTTCTATTCATGTTTCATATCGTATCGGTAACTCGTAATGTGTCAAGAAAGCCATAGCTAAGGTGTTAAAGTCATTGAAGAATCCTTGTGGCAATTCAATATACCATTTGGTTATCGAACCCGTAAGAGTGCATTGGAAAAGACGTAATCGAATAAAGTCATCCATCAAGGAGTTGGATGAGCACCAAAGATTAAATGTCATGACGTGATTGTTTGGGTCTTTGCCTAATTGACCGTCAAACTTAGGAATGTCTGATGGTAATTTGGCAGGTATGATCTGCCAATAAGGAGAATGCAAAATATAATCATTCAAAATCCTAGATAAATCCAATAAATCCAAAGTAGTTAGAAACGACTATTGTTTGTTCACTTGAGGAAACTGGTAATTCTGAGGAGGCAATCCCGTAGGTATACCAGTAGGACCATAAGCAGTCTGTAAATATTTAGAGGGTATTTTCAAATTTGGTTGTGGAGGGTTTTGAGTAAAGCAGCCAACATGTGTTGGTTAATTGGGTATGCTACCTTGGAAATGAGCATTAGACTGAAAAGCTTAACCCCAGGTAGGATTTACAGAGCCTGGATATGGTTTCTCGGAATTAGGGGGTACAAAAGAATTTAATTGAGGAGTTTGCCCCCCACGCGGTTGTTGATTTCCTTGGAAAGGAAAATTCCAAGGTTGAGTTTGTAATCCAGGTATATACTGCTCGTAAACTGGGTTATGACCCCCAACTTGGGGTTTCCCCCCAACTTGATGTTGACCTCCAACAGGAAGTTGAAAACCAGAAGTGACTGAATTACTTGTGCCTCCAAGTTGATTGGAGCTACTTGGGCCAGGACGATTACATCCTCCTGGTGGAGGAGGAATGTTAGGCCCTCTGGATAGAACCTGGTTAGGTGTGGGAACAAAACCTCTAGCAGCATTATACTCAGGTGGAACAAAAATATTAGGTCCTTCGGACAGACCCTAGGTAGGATTAGCAATAGAACTAAGAAGAGTGTTATACCCAGGTGGAAGTAATGGATTTTATCTAGGCGGAAGTGGCGTTCCAATAGGATCTTGAGTTATTACCGTACTTCCGATAGAAATAGGTGCAACTTGTGGGACCATGGTAGAGCTAGTGAGTTGGAGAGGAAGGATTGTATGAGTACCAACCAACAACGGGTTTGAAACCGTAACAACATTACTTATCGTGCCAATAAAATGATTTAAAGGCATAGGCTGATTTGGACTCATTCCTAGTTTATCAAAAATATCGTGTCCCGATGAAGTCCTCCAAAAAGAACGGACAGGGATTGAGCTAGGATTAAAAATTCTAGCAGTATGAACTGAAGTTCTAAATGATTCACTCTGAAATGGTGGATCATCCACACCAGACTCTACATAAGGTCCATTAGGTATTCTAGTATAGTCGTCGGCAACAACGTCTCCCGAAGAGTTTTTTCGGAGCAAAATTGGATCTTGTATAACATTCAATAACGGATTTACAGGAAGTGTTGATTCTACCAATGGAGTAGAACTCGGGATCTTAGAGGACACATCGTTATTGACTGCTCCTTCAAGAGAAGGACCCTATGGTGAATTAGGAAGCAAAGGAGCATATTCTTCCGCCTCTTCCGGAAGTAACCCTTGCATCCTACGTGAACGACGAGGGGCAATGTTAGCCACACCAAATAAAGAATGAAATAAATCTATGGCCAACTAGAGAAACAAACAACACTTCACTAATAAAATATAGATAACAAGCATACAAACAAACCTTCTTATTTCAAAATCACTAGTTGGTGATGAAATCCAATGTCGTGAAATCAAGACAAGAAGGGGTTGGGATAAAGTGAGTGGAAAAGTTACATTGACGACCCGCTTAACGGAATTACACCCTGGTGTAAGCTCCCACACATAATCATGGGTATACCCTCCAAGGAGCTCGAGTGAGTTTGGTCAACGTCGATTCCAAGTATCGTGAAGACTTTCCCCTCCACAGTCACCTCATGTAAAGACTCTAAAGAGATAGGCTACTAAGGTTACCAATTACGACAATGATGCCCGGGGAAGCAGTCGACAGTCCGATCCACACGCAAGGGAAGGGTATCTAAGCTCGAAATCACCTCGATAAGGTCGACACATGATTTTCTTCTCAGACCCCCAATAATATGCGCAATCTCTACACTAAGACCAACAAAGCAGGGTAAGTAACTTTGTCGGCCCTAATGCGATCTCGTGATTGACCCTTGTGTTAGAAGGGCTTCCTAGGACAAAATGTAGCAAGTGGATTTAACTCTCCCTATCACAAGATACTATTGTGTGTTTTGATGCTTTGGAGAGTGTTCCTCACAACCTATTCCAAAGCGCTATCCCTAGATAATGTTGGTGTATACGAATTCTAGAAAATAAAAGTTATTAGATAGATTTTAAAATTACGTTGAATTCTAATGGTTGTTGCTTAACTCAAAAAGGAAGCGGAGATGAAACTTATGAAGTGTTTGACCTTGACCCAACAATATGCAAAGAGAGATGAGATGCAATCTTTTCGTTCGGTGAACTCTAATTACATAGGGGAGAAGGTTTCCTTTTCCAGAATACAACAAGTTACAAAACACAATTTCTTCAATCTTCGAATGATCTTGATGCCAAACAATCAAAGCCATCAAAATTTCCAATTTTCTCTTTTTAAACAAATATTTGAATGCAAAAACTTCTTGTATAGACTACCAATAGAAGAATAAACTTCAATTATTTTCTTTTCAAATAAAAATTGAGATCTAATTCAAAAAGAAAAAGTTGTCTAAGAAGATGAATGCACTCACAACACAATTTCCCAAACTAAACTCATAATGCAACAAAAAATGTAAAAGTAAGAAAACTTATTTGTCTAATACAATCAAAAATCATTTTCCAATCAACAACAATCCAAAACTCAAAAAAGATCAACAACAACTTATCTATCAAGCACTCATGGATGAAGCCTCGAGATTATGCCCTTGCAATAAGAAGTGAAATATAAGACTCTGAAGCTTATGAAAAAGACTCTCAATACTTGAGAAATGATCAAATTCAAGCTAAAAGATGCAAACCAAGCTGCAAATAATCATTCAACAGGACTAAAAATTCACCCCAAGAAATGATGACAAATCTGGGCAAAGAGGAAAAATTGACTGTCACTCCAAAAATATTCTACAGGAATCGTCACAGGCTGCAGAAGAGCACAGTGTGACAATCAAGGATTGTCGCAGGCAATGGGAAAAACATAGTGCGATGTCGTTGCTCTGGTTTTCACAAGCAAAGTGTGATGATGACTGAAAATAAGGAAAATTGAATAGAGGACAAAGTTTCTCAATGAACTTTTAGGACCAGGGAGTCAATATGGATCACCCAAAGACTTAGAGAATGAAATTAACCAAAAGCAGGCAAGCTAAAAGAAAAAAAGGAAGCAAAAGCCAAAAGAGGATGTTCCCCAGTATGGTTGCCAATTTTGTTATCGGAAAAATCAGTAAGTGCAGACACAAACTAATCTCCCTAGCTTCAACATGAAATTAGAACAAAACAAAGCAGAATACAAGCTTCTCCTTAGATTTCATTGTAATGTAAACTAGTTCAGAGAGGGACAAATGACATACCATTTAAACGACGTTTGATCCTCGCTAGTGTCATCCTTGCTCCATCTTTGGATTTGTGGGATGTTGAACCTGTTAAGAAGCACAAACCAACAAAGAGAGAGAACAATGATATATATATTCCAATGAATAATATGTATAAGATCAAGGAGTTATACAATAAAAATGGAGACACTTTTATAGGGAAGAAATGTATCACTGCATTATATTGATGAAAGTGGAGAATACAACCTATGCCTTGATGTTGCAAGGTCCCTTCCAATGGCCCTTTGCTTCAACACACACACACCTTTGCTCTAATGTTTTTGATGAAGAGTATTCACAACCTGACTTGGAAAACTAAAGCAAAGTTATCACAAGTACAATCTTCAGCAGAATTCTTCATGCATAAGACAACCTAGCCTTTCCCATGAGAGATCCCTCTTTGTATAGGGAGAAAGAGGGATGGAAGAGGAGATTAGGATGATCCCACTAAATTAGAGAAGCGAGTAAGATCCAAACCGATCGGAGGCCACCTCATCTTCTAGAAGATTCCCTTCTAGAACTTTCGTGAATTTCACTTTTTTCCCTTGTTTGGGCGTCGTCACACCCTAAGCACAAGCAGCCTGTGGCGACGCCATAGTCCAGTTTTGGTGCAGCATGCGATGATCAAGCATCATTGCACCCCAATAATTTAGTAGGGTGCGACGATCTCCTTTGATATGGTTTTTAAGAAAAGAAAGATGATTCGCTTTCTCATGGAGAAAGTCTTAGTTAGTAGCTTCAGGGAACATATAAGTGAGTCATACACATTTTTTCAGTTGATCACAGGGTGACCAAAATAATGTGTAACAATTGGGGGCTCAAGAGCCTTCCCAAGGAGGAAGAGAGGATTCATAAGTTCCCATATTACTCCAAGGAGTATCAATTCGAAGATCAATTTACTTCATATATATCTCCTGTGTTTTCTTTGTGCATTCATTTCAAGTTATTGCTTGCTTAATTTAGATTTATTTCATTGTTTCTTATTTCTTGTTTCTTTGTGTTAGTTTAGCCACTAACCAACTAACTCTCTATTGCGCTTTTGGATAGCCTAACTAGATAGTTAAGGGACCTCCTTTTGCTCACCCTTATGACAAAAGGAATCCAACACCCACACTATCGCAATAGCCAGCCCTAACACTGATAGATGTTCCAGGTTCCAACACAACAGCCGTGAAAATACCATAGACACCCCAGAATTAGAAGAGGATGAAGAAGAATAGACATTGACGTAGTCAACCTCGTTGTCGTCGTTTCCATTAATTCTAGATGATGCTACTATCTCAAGTAAGATGTTCCATGACGTTCTTGCCACTGCATTTCCTCCTAAGAAACCTCATACTAGCTCACCGTCTGCATCCATCCGTAACCCCATTATCATCGATGCCATACCCCTTTATTCACTTCCACCCCACACCCTCACTATTCCCCCTATGCCCTCTTATGTCCCCATTATCACCATCCCAATGACCCCATAGTCCAAATAAAATTCACCCCTATCACTGAGGAAGTTACATGACAATAAGTTGGTTCTATTGTGGGTGCCCCATCCACCGCTCCATCATCGCCACCCCACACTCACATTGAAATTGTTGTGAAAGAGTCAAGTGATCCCTTCACTACGACCACTGGAACCACAGTTGACATTCCAACCCCCTTTACCCACATCCTGCAAGTCAATGTCCCACTCGACACCCCACCACAGACTAACCCAAGCCCCGAGCTAGAAAATTTCGTCGAGAGGCACGAGCAGATGGGTTAAGATCCACCAATTAATCTTACGGACACCTAGGAAGAGGCTACTTCAACTCACAACACCAGCTCCATCAAAGAACATGTTGTGCCATTTTAAAAATGTGCCTGGAGTGCACATAAGTGCTTAGCATGATTCCCCTAGATGTCCACAACATGATTACATGTAACTTTCGAGCTACCTCGGCTAGCCCTGATGGCATGAGCACCCCAAGTCTCTCTGAACGATCTTTCGCCAATGGCCAACCGATTGCCTCATGACTGCCCATAAATCCATCCCTCACTAGCAAAGAGATTACAACATAGTCCACGCCACATCTCTTGAATCTTATGTGTGCCTCCACTTATTGACTGGAACACAAAATTGTCACGACCGAGCACGCTAATGAAGAAATTATATAGCAGACACACCACTTGCGCTAAGAGCTCATTGTTGTAGTAGAGGACACAAACCAAGAGCATCAATTGCGCACACAGGCTGAATCAACTGTCGAGGAAGTATTCGACTAGTTTTCCCAAGTGTGTCCCACGTTCAAGCAAGTGACGTCAGAGTTACTAGAAGACAACACCCTGGTTATGCCAGTGGAAAGAGTTGAACTTATAGCCAAAGCATGGTCATAGCTCGCAGAAAAAGACAGATAGTTGTCAGTAACATATAGAGGCTATTCGGATCCAGGAGCAAGAGCAACCCAAAGTTGTGCGCAAAAATATTACTCATGTTGTTGTTGAGGGGGATACATTCCACTCATCCCTCTGTTTCCAGGACGACACATGCAGAAAATTGTTTACAATGGTTAACAACTCGGTTGGCAATTGGCCTACTAGAGCAAAGGAAAATCCAGCAGAAGAGCTCTGTGTTCAAATCCAACAGATGCACATAGAGGCACAAGCACCAATTGACCCCATTGCACAACAAGTTAAGTTCACAAAAATTCAGGAAGTCAATGAGGGACTTGATGGGATATATGAGGCTACTCAGGCAACCAAGAAAGAACTCTGGGACTTCCGACTTGTGTTTCAGGATGCCTATGTCAATATACGATAGTTAGATTCATCTATGAAAAATGAGTGGCAAACTTTGCTCGCCACTAACTTGGAGGAGCTGATTGTTGCAATAGCCTAAGAGTTCATTACAGGACCTTCCATTTTGGTGTAGAAGTGACATGATCGGGTGGAGCAGTATGATAGCTTCTGCCAGCGAGCAATGAATGTTGTCCCTGAGTTGGGCCCTTCGTTTGAAGGAGGCAATCTAACCGAAATATGATGAGCAACGGGAGGAGTCAAAAGTGTCACATGTCGGCTGGAGAATTGCAAGCAACGGAAACAAACTGCGGGTTAACTGAAAGTATAAAATCAGAAGAAGCAGTCAAAAGTGCCTTGCAACAGTTGGAAAAGCAACGAGAGTATAAAACGCCAACGAAAATCTGATAAAATAGTGGGAGAAAGAATCTAAGAAGCAACAGAGGTAAAAGTATAAATAAGAAGGCAAGGCGACAAGGAAGAGGCTAGTGAATGAATGAGCACATAGGAGAGATATATTGTCATTATTGTTGGGACCAAGTTGTCACAATCATAATATTATATTGTAATGGTCCTTGTTGATATTATCGTGCTTGCCCAGTAGGGTTTGAGTCTGTAATGGGTATTTGAGACTAAACCTCATCGTGCTAGTTATTGCATGAGAAATATACTTATTGTATGACAATTGATGGAGATGTTGTTAATAGAATGGATTGTTTTGGGCCCTAAAAATTGTTTTTTTTCATTGGTCTGTTATGATGTGCATGGATCCATGATTGTGTTGCGTAAACTGCTTGCTTGATGTCTATTAAGTATTTTATCGTTGTCGTTGTGCTTCTTTAAGTGTTAATAGATGAATCTACAGGGTGTTATGTTAGACCTGATGATGTGTTCTCTTTAACTCACTTCATCACACACGTCTCAGATATGCTTCGGTTGAGACCTCCTTCCCTTGCGGAAGGTTGAATATGTCAGCGTACCTAGACTACAATGGTGCCTTTGTTGGTAACCTCCAAGAACCTTGGTCTCGATTTTGAGCCAACATTAGTTATGTCCTGCAACACCAAGTGGTAGATTAGGGAACTGGGCCAAACCTCCCCCCTCCTATACAACCCAATGATAAAATAAAAAAATCTCCTCTATGGGTTGATACGACAGATCGAGATCGATCTTGAATGCATGTCAACCATGATCCCAATGACATATCAATTGTTGTAAAAATGGAGAGTTCCCCTAAGGGATGTACCCTCCTCATAAAACTTGAGGAGGCCAACATCCCTTAAAAGGGCATGTTTCTTAGGTAAAATAAGGTGAGGGTACCTCTCCTTTTGGACCCTCTCTCGGGCCTCCAACTCACATACAAAGACATACATGTTGACCCGCTACTGCTACTGCTCCTCCTCTCGTCGTTGTCGTCTTTGATTCACACACACACACACACACACACACACACACATATAGATAAAATGAATTGAAATTATAAAACACACATACATATAAATAATTTGTATTTAAAAAAACTAAAATTAATTTATAATTGCAAAAAAATGTGGAAAAGTAATTGATGCACCAAAAATAGTAACTATGCACCATCATCGGTGCGTTATATCAGTAATAAAGCACCTATATGCGGTGTCGTTAGTAGAATGCATCAATGATGTGTGGTTATTGGAGCACCAATAAGTCTTTAACAATGCGTTGTGTTATATAACGCACCAAGAACGGGGCATTCCACAAGATGCACCGCTATGCCATTTCAAATATTTTATGTGTTATGCGATGCAATTGGTTATACGTAATGCACTGGTGCTCAATAATAATTGGAGCACCATATGTCTTTAACGATGTGGTCATATGCATGATATCGATCATGGGTCGTTCCATATGATGCATAAATATGTTACATATTAAATGTTTGGCATAGTGTCGTGTTGTGAACAACACTAGTGCATTTAATATACTTGGACACACCGGTAATAGGGTGTCCCATAAGCCACACTGATATGCTAAATATTTAAATATTTGATCGGTGTCGTGTTATTTAGAGCACTGGTGCATTTGGTAGACCTATGGGCACCATTAGGTTAAATTTTATGTCGCAAATTAGGTGGTGTGATGTGTTAATGTGAAGGCATTGATGCTCTTGTCGTCTTGGAGCATTGATGTTTTGTTTATTAACACACTGATAACAGGGTGTCCAAGAAGACACACTGCCATGATAAGTTATTAAATATGTGTTCCATTGCGATTATGTGTCTATAGCACCAGTGTGGTTTGTTAACATCGGTGCACCGCTAGGTAATTTTTTTTGTTGAAAATCAATTTTTTTGTTGTTGAAAATCGGGCGATGCAATTCGTTAATTGGAATGCACCGGTGCTCCATATTTTTTGGAGCACTAATGTTATGTTTAGCGGTGCATTGTGTTGTATAACACATCGGCCACGAGGTGTCTAGGAAGATGCACCAATATGGTTGTTTTTAAAATTTGACGCAGTGTTGTTTTGTGCATGGAACCAATGTGTATTGTTATCATATACACACCAGTAACAACACATCTCATAAGATGCACCACTATGATAAATTCTTAAATATTCGACCCAATGTTGTGTTATTTACAGGACCGGTGCGGTTTGTTAACTTTGGTGCACCACTAGGTTAATTTTTATGTTGAAATTTGGGCGGTGCAATTCGTTTATTGGAACACACAGATGCTCCATATTTCTTGGAGCATCGATGTTTTGTTTGGCAGTGTATTGTGTTGTATAATGCATCGGCCATGAGGCTTCCAAGAAAATGCACCGCTGTGCTATTTTTTAAATTTACCGTAGTGTCGTTTTGTAAATGACACCAGTGCATATAGTTATCAAGTACATACTAGTGGCAGTGTTTCTTTTATATTTACAAGAAGCATCAACTTCGAGGTGAGCCTAAGCGTTCAAGCACACCACGCAGAATTGAAAACAAATTCAAAAAAGGACCAAATTTCAGGCCAATTTGACATTTTAATCCTATGAAAATTCAAATAAGAAGGTAATAAACAATTTACCTAGGCTCTTTTGTCCCAAGGAGGCGTTGTTCCACCATAGAGAAGAAATTAAAATTTGAGGTAATTTCCAAAATTTGGAAATGTGTGGAATCTACCAATGGAGCTATCAAACTCATTGTAGAGCATTGCAAACAAGACAATATTATAAGACAAGTGAGCATCGATGCTTGTCAGAGAGTTTGGAAGAACAAAATTAAGTGCAATAATGAAAATCAATTTGGTATTTTTTTATTTTACCCTACCCTGACGTGCTTGATGACAGGGATACACACTGGGGTGTCATATTCACGTGCACTAGGTTGCTTTGTTTGGTGCTTTTATTTTTTGTTTATAACAGATAAGAGTGTGCTTTAATTTTTGAAGCACCGAGGCATATTTACCTCATAGGTGCACTGCTAAAAAAACCTCCGCAAAAACCTTTGGTCACAAACCTCCGCTATAAACAAAGAAGGGATACATTTTTCGGGGAGGTTCTATAAAAACCTCCACTACAAGGTGTTCTCCTTGTAGTGTTCTCTTCCTCTAGCATCCAATCACTTAAGTTCTAATTCTCTTATGACAACAACCAATTTGTTTCATCATCCTTGTAACCTCTTTGAGCCTTCTCCTCTTTGGCAATAACTCTTGTAGTCAATTTTCCCTCATCTTAAAGGTTCAAATTTCCTCCCTCGAAGCTATCTTCTTGAGGACTATTCTTCACCTTCTTCTCAAAGCCAACTTGCCATGTGTAGAAGCCAACCCCATTTCCTTATCATTGTACTGATTTATTCTTCTTGTCCTAGACCTTTGGGCTTCAAACGACCTCAACTAAACCACTGTGAGAATTCATTTTCATTGTTTCTTGGCTAAACATTACCATCACATAAGCACCCTTTTGACTTCTTTCCATTGACTTTCCATCTTCCTTTGCATTCACAATCATCTATCTTCAACGTGCACATACACATCAACACTCTATTAAAACTCTCCAAACTTTATTGTTATTATACACACTCATTAACTATATTTCATGTTGCTAAAACTAAACATCCATCTAAATGCATTTGCATCAATTAGACCCAAAAAAACATAAATATAATTGCGAAATTCTTTATAAATAATTAAACATGTTTTCAATCATCACAAAGGCAAACATTAGCTAACCATTTAGCCAAACAAAGCCTCCAAACTTGGTTGCATTATGAGATTCTTCTAAAGGTGGTCCATGCTTATGATTGATCTTGTGAGTATTCATTCTTCTCCACTTCATGGTATCAATAAACTCTTTGAATGCAAGTAAACTTTTGACTATTTTTAGAAACAAAATTGGAAAATATTTTTCTTTTGTTTTGAATAATTGTTTGAAGTTGGATAACTTGTTAATGATGTAGTTTTTTTTTTAATAATGTTTTGTTGGAATTTGGTGTGTTAATTTCCACATAAATTATTTAGAAAATGGTTGAAATCGGTGTTTTGATTGTATTTATTAATTTAAAAGCATTCAAAACCTCAAAACATTTGGATTATGTAATTTCAACATTTAAAAATCATGATTTCAAAAACAAAAATTATCAAATTTTCATGGAAAAATGTGAATGATAACCTTCATAAAGGGGGCAGGAGTGGAAGTTTACCCCCTTATGGACCATTAACAAGTCATTTTAGATGGTTAAGTTTTGTCTATACACGATGATGGAACTACATATTGGGGTCTTGAGATTTTATTGAGATAAACTAGGCTAGAAACCCTAACTATTGTAAACCTTTTTCCGCTTTGAAACATATATATTTATTGGATAGAAAAAGGCCAAATTGTTCATTGTTTATACTACACTATAAATATTTTCCTTATTAATGGGTTAAAATAATAATAATAATAATCTAATTTTAAAGTCGGGGCGTTAGGAGCGGGTGGGGTTATCTTCTCCCTAGTAGGACATATTAAGTTGCTCTTTTCCTGGAATATAGACCATGCTTCTAATAACCATGTAGAGGCATATACTCTTTTACAAGGATTACAATTGGCATGTCGACAAGGTATAGACTCTCTTTCAATCCTCAAGTATTCAAATGTTGTCATTAATTAGTTGAGAAAGAAGACATTGCCTAGATATATGAAATTGGAGAGAATATTATGAAGAATTCACCATGAACTTGAAGCATTACACACCCTTGTTCCTAACATATCCTCTATCACAACAATACAATTGCCGATAGACAAGCAAAATTGGCAATAAGAGACCCTATCAAAATGCTTAGGGTCAATGAGCACCTCTCTCTGAGTCAAATTCCATGAAAATGCACAAGGTTCCTAACACATTTTGTAATGGTTGATCCATAAAAGTCTCTATTGACGGATATCCCCAGGGCATTTGTTTGAAGGATGGAGATCATTCAGTCACTTCGAAAATGCCTCACATGGTCTTGACACATAGAGGCAATGTTGTGCCACGTTGGGGCCCTTGTCCTCCACACGCAGACACCCCTCACTGTACTTCTTCTTTTCCTCGTCTGAACATAAATTCCCAGACCTCTATTATCTGTCGCATCTTTTCTCGCCCTCCTGGCCTTATCCTTTCCCAACTTTATGGCTCTTGTACTCTCGCTCATGGTTTTCACGTTAGCCTGGTTTGTTTGGACATCACCCACACAAGTTGATGATTGTACTATCTTTCCTAGTCAGCTGATTACTACGAGAGAGAGTTTTTCAGGTTTAATGGAATTGACGGGCATAGATCCTTCCCCTTCATTGTTGTTCTTTCACACATGATGGGAGGTAATTTTAAGTGCACTACCCTAGGCAGTTACACAGGAGGACGAGACGCATTTGAAGAATTTGAAATTGGTTCAGGGTTTGTTGGTGGACACCCTCAAATTGAATTGTGCAGTAGTTGCAACAAGGCACTGAGACATGGCTAGGTGAAGTGCAGGCGTCGCGCGTTGGAGAAGAGAAACATCGAAGGATGAACATGCAGAGTTTGTTCACTCCATTCAAGCTTTGCAAATCCAAGTTCATGGTTTGTTTGCTTGAGTGCTCATTGCATTGGGAATTTTGGCAGAACAACGACAGGGACAACAACAACTCCAGGAAGAATGTGCAACCATTTGGTCATAGGTTGAAGAAATGTGTTTCATACCAAGTCCTCAATCTCCAATCCGCTAAATTATAGTTACTTTAGACACGGCTTCATCTCTATCCCCCTTGCAACACATCCCAGACTTGAACTCGTCGTCGAAATATAAAGAAGATGAGACAGGCAGGAAAGACTTCCCTAGCTAATCTATCTGTAAATGATTTGTTTTTGCATTTTGATATTAGGAATTTTCTATAGACTATATCTTGGGAGCAATTTTGAAATTTTGTATAAGTCTCAGCTAGACACCAACTCTTTGAATTGTTTAACTAGTTATCAGTCTATTTTTGCCACTTTTGCAAAGGTTGTTTTTTGGGTCTATAAGTTCTCACCTTCTGCAAGTTTTCTTGCAGAACTTTTAATAAAAAAATTCTCTAGTTTTCTTTAAAAAATAAAATAATAATAATCTAATTTTAAGGTCACGACCAAGCCAAACACCAAATTGGTGTATGAGACCCCCTTGTTTGTGGGACAAGGGACCCCCTCCGTGCAACGATTTGACTGCTAAAGTTTACGAAGGTATACATACCCTACCCCCCTTTGGATTCAAACTTGTAACCTCTTAAGATGAAACACATGTTCTTAACCTTATATGTATATAAAACCTTTGGACATGTAGGAATCAATCTTTATTTAAGAAAATCACAATGAATTTTTATTCAACATAAATTTTTATTTGCAATTATAATGAAGTTCATAAGGTTGACATGAAAATCTAATTTTGAGATAGTTGTTAATTTCAAAGAGCTTGCACAAAGAGTTTTTACTATTTTCACTATTTACTAACACATTCTCGTCATTGCGAAGATCAAATTTAATATCATAATTACAATGTTATTTGGAATCATCGAGAGATGCCATAGTTGACCTACTCAACCCTTGCTATAACGAGTTTTTGTGACTAACATTGTTCATTTTCAAAGTAAAAAAACTTCATACACATTCTTTTCACTCTAAAAGTCCAGTGTAATATCATGTTAACCATGTTATTTGTGAATGTGAATGTTTTTGAGGTAAAAAAGATTTCTAATTCAAAATATTGTTAGGATGAGTGGGGGTCTATTCTTGAAGCTGGGATGGATACATGAAACTACTCCCCAAAACAAAGATGACCCAAATTATGCTAAATCATACACGCTGACAGTACCACTTAAAAATACAACTTTTAATTGAAATAGAGTTAAAATAAAATTTGAGACTTTTTCAACATAAAATAAAATTAGAATATAATTTGAAACTTGTTCAACATGATAATCAATTGACCAACACAAATATTGAAAGTGACTCTCAAATATCAATTTCTAGATGAATGGATATACCTACCTATAGTTATCCCTTTAACTAATGGTGTCATTTATCTAATTTATAGGTTTTGTTCCCTTTTTCCCCGATTTCCTCTTTTGGGGACTTTCGTAAAACCATCTTTATCCTACCGAGTTTTGAGTTGATCTTGTTGTGTGTTTGCATTTTTGGGGGAATCTCTAAAGAGGTGGCTATGTTCATGGCATTTCTTGCATATGAATGGTATATGTTCATAATCAGGGTCTGGATCGACTCGTTGTCCCAATATGAGATGTTTATTGACTCTAGGAGGGCACCTGCTACATTCATATGAACACAAATCCTCACATAAGATGTGTACCGACTAGCCTTTATTACCTTTGAGACTTTCACAAAGGTGCCTAACATATTATCCATCCCTTCTAGGGTATCTTTCTCCCATAATTATTGGGGTAAGGAATACACTCAAATCCAAACAAGGGCCTCCCTATAGTCCTCCTTCTCTGGTGCGAACCTTTTCATCCAATATCTTATATGTAATCCCATTGAATTGAAAAAGTAGGCCCCCTTTGCAAATATCCGCCCTTGGTCTTTTGTTCAGGCAAAGATTACTATGAAGAAGCCTTTAGATATGAGTTTCAAATCAATCCGTCCTTTAGACTTCCACCTGGTATTCACCCATTCGATCAGTGCTTTTTTCAAGGTCCATATGCCCATAAACTTCTCGATGATCACATGATCCTTCATGTACTGTATGTAGTTGTCGATTTGGAGAGAAGTGACCTCATACCTTGGATTTTCTTGGGTCTTTGTCAGGCATCTGTTTTGCAACCTCTAACTCGCATTATGAGATTTTGCAGGTTGTTTGTCAGGGTTATTGATGCTATTGTGTTCCTTCCCTATGCTCCCCATCTCCGTTTCAACCAAGATCGATCCCTCGTTACCCATGATCTTGTCCTTGTACAACTTGCCCATTATTTGGGCTTGCATCTCCCCCTCTGCCATTTGCTCGTTAAACCTTGTTTGTCTCGGGCTCTGGTCAGAGCTCTGCGTCAAAACTAAAATCCCTAGCCGCTCCAAAACCTAGCTCGTTCCCTTACTCTCCATCGACCTCATCATTTCCTCCATCATGCCCTCTTATATCAAAATAAGACCATTTCTTTGTTAACTTCAACGACTAGGTAACTGATATATAAAATAAACATTTGCAACAAACATAATGGACTATGATTGTGATTAGTAATTATTACAATTTATAATATTATTAATTGATTATTGTTAATTACAATAATTATTATTAATGTAATTTTTAAATATTAATTATAATACTTACTATGAGTAGTTATTATATAATCCTTGATAACAACAAATTATTATTAATTAAATATAACGATTTTTATTGATTATTAATAAATTATTTTCAAACTTGTTTGATTAAATATTATTAAATATTTTTAATGATAATAAAATATTACTAATTAAAATCATGTAACTTTTATTACTTAAAAAATTCTTAATAAAATATTTTTAAGTTTTTATAAAATAAACCAAACATGTGAAAGCATCTTCAAGAACTAATCCCTATATTCAATCCATCCATTCATTAATTATAATAACAACTACGAGCCATTAAGGATAATAGGGCCTTCCTTTCGAGGATCCCCTATAGATAGTAGGGGCCTCCTTTCGAGGATCCCTTGTACATAGTAGGGCCCTCTTTTCAGGGTCCACCCTTGCACTAGCAGTCCTAGATTTCACTTACCTCCCTCTTTTTTAGAGGATAACTCCCCCCGCCCAGGTCTGATATAGACTTGGGCATTAATTACTTGGACCATATTCACAATCTATCTGCATACTAGAATGAACGAGGGTTGGCAGGGTGAGGAACTGTCAATTAGATCAATCCTTTACAAATATTTCCCCAACTATCTCCAAAGATGAAAAATGCTCTTGAAAAATGAGAGAACGATGATATCATATTATATCTCCACATAAAGACCAAGAATTATATGGAGATCATCTCACACAAGAAGGGTGGAGACAATTAGGAAGGGGACAAGAAGGATGAGGGCAAGAAAGAAGGATGGAGAAGAAGGAAGGTGGTGGCAGTAGGGATAAGATGATGGTGGTGGGGAAAAGAAGGATGATGAAGAAAACAAAAAGGGAGGAGGGAGTGATGACAAGAAGGGAAATGATGAATCCAAAGGCGATAGTGAAGACAGGAAGGGTGAAGGCAAGAAAAATTAAGTCCATATTTCAAGATATTCCATTGAGTATGTTTTATCAAGATCTTTTCAAACCCACCAAAATCAAATAAGTTGATAGGGGAGAATTCTTTGCATGAATATAGGCTAGGTGGTATGCGACAACACTAGGTACTTATGAGTATCTTGAATGATGTTTTTTCCTCTTCAATGTATTGTATTAGCATGAACTTTGAAGAGTAGAGATGTGTTTCAAGGAGGATATGTGCTTGCTTAAATAAATAAATATGTGTCTGCAACCTCTTGTTCTATATAGTTCCCTTCATAGTTACTTTATGATTCTTCACATTAGGTTCTACAGATTACACTCTCGTTAATAATTGGTAGGAGCTCCCTAGAAGGATGGTGTTGAAATTGTGTGTAAATATGCAACAATTTCATAATACACAGTTTTTTTATTGAATATAGTTACGATGCTATAATGATGCTATTAAGACACTATATATTTATGAACAAGATGCCACCTCAATGCAACACTATGCAAACATGATGTACTTGACACATGATAGATTATCATGATGCATGCATGACACAATTACAACAAACGATGATGCAAATCACTGCAATAACAACACATGGAAAAATAACAATTTTTTTGAATGTTTTCAACGTTGTTCAAAATTTTGCCTCATCTTAAAGGTTCAACTTCACCCCCCTTGAAGCTATCTTATCAAGGGCTATTCCTTACCTTCTTTTTAAAGCCAATCTACTATGTGTCGAAGACAACCCCATTTCCTTATTGTTGTATTAATTTATTCATCTTATCTTAAACCTTTGACCTTCAAATGACCTTAACTACCCCAATGTGAGAATTCATTTTTATTGTTTCTTGGTTAGACATTATCACCACATAAACACCCTTTCTACTTCTTTCCAATGACTTTTCATCTTCCTTTACATGCACAATAATCTATCTTCACATAAACACCCTTTCTACTTCTTTCCATTAACTTTCCATCTCCTTTGCATGCACAATAATCTATCTTCAATGTGTACATGTACACCAACACTCTCAATTAAACTCTCCAATCTTTATTCTCATTCTACACACTCATCAACCTTGCTTAAACTAAACATCCATCTAAATGCATCCACATCAATTAGATCCCAAAAAAATAAATATAATTGCAAATTTATTAATGAATAATAAAACATGTTTTCAATCATCACAAAGGCAAACATTAACTAACCATTTAGCCCAACAAAACCTCAAAACTTGGTTGCATCATGAGATTCTTCTAAAGGTGGTCCATGCTTATGATTGATTTTGCGAGTATTCATTCTTCTCCACTTCCACTAAGACATGGCATCACTAAAATCTTTGAATGCAAGTAAGTTTTTAACCATTTTTATAAATAAAATTGGAAAACATTTTTTTTCTTTCGAGTATTCATTTTCCCCACTTCCACTTAGACACGGCATCAATAAAATCTTTGAATGCAAGTAAGCTTTAAACTATTTTATAAATAAAATTGGAAAATATTTTTCTTTTCTTTCAAATAATTATAAATAATTATTTGAAGTGGGATAACTTGTTGAAGATTTTGTTTTTTTATAGTGTTTTTGTTGGATTTGGTATTTTTAAATAATGGTTTGTTGGAATTTGATGTGTTAATTTTCACATAAATTATTTAGAAATTGATTGAAATCGATGTTTTGATTGTATATATTAGTTTAAAAGTTTTCAAGATATTAAAATATTTGGATTATATAATATTAATATTTAAAAATCATGATTTTAAAAATTGAAATTATCAAAATTTTATGGAAAAATGTGAATGATATAAAGGGGATAGGAGTGGAAGTCTATTCCTTATAGATCATTAGCATGCTATTTTAGGTGGTTATGTTTTGTCTATACCTAAAGGTTGTTAGGGTTTGTCTATACACAATGATGTAATTACATATTAGAGTCTTGAGATTTTATCAATAGAAACTAGGGTGGTGGTAGGCTTGAGTATCATAAACATTTCCTACTATGATATAAATATATGTGTGTGCGTGAAAAAGTCAAAATGTTCATCGTTTATACTATACTATAAATCTTTTCATAAGAAAAAGAGAAATCATTTAACGTTTTAAAATAGTTTTTTTCTTCCCTTTGGAAACGAATGAATCAATCTTTATTTAAGAAAATCCATAATGAATGTTTTATTCAACATAAATTTTTATTTGCAATTATAATGCAACTTCAGAAAGTTGAGATGAAAATCTAATTTTTAGATAGTTGCTCATTTCAAAGAGCTTGCACAAAGAGTTTTTTTCTAATTTCACTATTTATTGAACACATTCTTGTCAGTGCGAAGGTCAATAATTTTTTTAACTGAAACCAAAGATTGTATTAATATACAAGGGACTGTGTCGCAATAAACAACAATCAAAATTTCGTTACAAAATTCGACTCTTGGCTTGTAGATATTTTTGCTACTAACATAAAACAGGTCTCAAACATTTCCTTATAATATTTCGAGACAGATTGACAACATACTTCTTTTACATACCAACCCAACAAAAAGACTATTTTAAAAAACATTTAATGATGCACAAATTTATTATCTTGAACCCCCTGCTCTCCACCAGGTGATGGTGAGTCTTCTTCAACGTTCATGGGCACTAAATCACAAACCTCGAGTTCTCCTTCTGAATTTCCTCCAAGGTGGGACATCATTGAAGCTTGGTTGATTGAGGCCGAATGAGAACACTGTGATAAACCAAGGACCTAAGATATTGACACTCTATTTCAAGTTCATCAATTTGTTTTACTTGAACCTTGAGCATATTTGAAATGGATGCAATTGCTTGCTCCATATTCCCCAATTTATATGAGATTTGCTGAAGCGCTAAGTAGTTAGCCTGAGAAATTTCTTTGTGTTGTCGCATACTTTCTTTAATCTCACTCCAATTGGGTTCCATCTCCATCCAAAAAAGGTGACAACCAAGGTTCCCAAACCAAATACACTCATGCAAAATTCCAATTCCAGTTTTAATAGAGGCAGGGATAAGGAAAGAACCTTCAGAATTGAAGTCCCAAATAACTAAAGCGTGGAATCTTTCACAATTGACAGTAAAGGAAATAAACTTGTGGACCAAGGGAGACTTGGTCGTAGTCCTATCCGAATCCAGCATTGAGTGAAGAGTAGCTCCCATGGACACCTGACCCCAACAACGTCTGACCATAAACACATCGATACAAAACCTCCTAACACTCAGAGAGCATCTTCGAGCCACACTTCCAGTAGAAGAAACAAAGTTCCTCAACAGGGTCTTCCCACAAATGAATCCTCCTTCACACATTTTGATATGAATGCGCTCGTCAAATCCCCTGTTGATCATATGTGCGAGCTGTTTGACAACACGACCACTCAAACCATCACTCCGCCACATGTCCTTGTCCATTAATGCCAAAACATTCAGATTATGGTATGGGGGAGAACCCCCCTGACCCCATTTACAATGCAATTGCCCTCGCTTAACCTTGATCCAAGTTTGGCCCAATAATCAACACTCGTGTTTAACACACTTTTAATGTGAAATATTTTGAATTCTTCAAATTTTGCAAGAAGAGCGAAAAAGAGGAATAAGATAAGATGCATAATCTTGATTCCTTTCCATATAGCATAAGCCTTAACAACGCTGTTTGTGATATTTTCCAATCCCCAAGTGTAAGAAGCTATTTGAATTCCTTTGAGATCGCCAAGACTCCCCCGCACATACCACCCCTAAGTGCGAAGATGAAATTTAATATCATAATAACAATGTTATTCAAGACTCCCCACCTGCCACCCTTAAGTGCGAAATCAAACTTAATATCATAATAATGTTATTATTTGTAAACTCCCCCACTTGCCACCCTTAAGTGCAAAAATCAAACTTAATATCATAATAATGTTATTATTTGTAGACATTAAGAAAGGTGCCATAATTGACCTACTCAACCGTTAGACTAACAAGTTTTTGAGACTGACATAATGTTCATTTTCAAAGTTGAAAAATTTCCTCCACATTCTTGTCACAGTCTAAAAGTCTAGTGTAATATCATGTTAACCATATTATTTGTGAAAGTGAATTTTCTTTTAGGTCAAAAAGCTTTTCAAGTCAAAATAGTGTCAGGATGAGTGGGCGTCTATTCGTGACGCTCGGATGGATACACGAAACTACTCCCAGAAACAATGATGACCCATCGCTTCATCTTAACATGATTTTTGTTATTCCAAGATGATTATGTTAAATTATACACGTTGACAGTACAATTTAAAGATAAAACTTTTACTTTTTAATTTAAATAAAATTAAAATTGTAATTTAAATAAAATTAAAATGGCTATTTCATTTAAATTAAAAATGTTATTTTAAGATGATTATGTTAAATTATATAAATTTTTAATTAAAAGGGAAATAAAATGGCTATTCCAAGATGATTATGTTAAATTATACACGTTGATAGTACAACTTAAAGAAAAAACTTTTAATTAAAATAAAATTAAAATTGTTATTTCAAAAAGATTATGTTAAAATTATATAAATTTTTAAATTTTAGATAAAATAAAATTAAAATTATCATTCTAAAATGATTATATTAAATTATACATATTGATATATAACTTATTTTTTTTAAATTTTTTAATTAAAATAGAAATAAAAGATAAAAATAATTATGTTAAATTATATAGATTGATAATACAAGATAAAAATAAAACTAAAATTTTAATTTTTAATTAAAATAGAATTATTTCTAAATAGTTATGTATGATTAATCATGTTAAATCATACATGTTGATAGCACAACTTAAAGATAAAACTTTGAATTTTTAATTAAATAGAATTTGAGTGTTGTTAATAAATAAAATAAAATAAGAATAGAATTCCAAACTTGTTCGACCTGATAATGAATTTGGCCAACAAAAACATTGAAAGTGACTCTCAGATATCAATTTGTAGATGAATGGATATACCTACCTATAGTTATCCCGTTAACTTTTAGTTGTAGTTGGTGGAAAATTGTGATTCTACTTTTATCATTCAAAGCGAAAGCGAAAGAGAAAGATCAACGGCTGTGCAGCGAAGCCAAATTTAAAAAACCAACAAAAAGCGGACCGCCAGAGATTATCTATTGGCCGTCACTTTTTCTGTCTGTTGACAGAAAGTGAAAAAGAGGATACGGTAGGGTATGGTTTGTCGGTTAAGTAACTGCTACAGGACAGCACGGGGTAAATTTGGCAAGTGATGTTATTCTTCTTTTCACCAGAACTCCCTGCCATGCTTGATAAAGATATGGGAACGGGGAGGAATCTGGGCCGTCCACTAGAAGATGCCGATCTGAGGGCCGAAATTCCCGCTGCGATTAGGCAGAGATAACCAAGCAACTTGCGGGGCAGACGTGGCGTCACTGCAGGCTTCCAAGGCGTAACCTCCTAGTCAACTCCTCGCGTTAATTTCAGGCCAGTAAAATTAACCCTGGGTTAGCCATTGTGCGTGCGTGCGTCCGTCCAAGGTTTCGCTTCCGGTCGTCTCTTCCCGTCTCGGTTGTTGCAGAGCGAAGCAAGTAGTCAGATCGATTTTTCTTTCGTATTTTCGTTCAATTCTTCACAGATCGGCTGTATCTGCACAGTACATCGTTGCCTCTAATGTTGTTTTTGGCCTTAGATCCATCTTTTTCGGCTTTTCTTCAACTGTTGGGGTTTTTTGGGGTCAAATTCGGTCGTCCAGAAGCCTGATTTGGAAATCTCATGATTTTGTGGAAAGCATGTAGTCCGGCTCTCTCTGCTGAAGTTTTGCTTGTTGTTTAGGCAAGGCCGCACAGAATTCATGAGGAGCTTTTCGTTGTGAGGATGAAATCTTGGCTTCGGCGGGGTTTTCGTCGGCACTGGGCGTTTCTTGTGGGTTTTGGTAGTGTTGTGTCACTGCATGTCTAAAAGAACTTGAAACCCTGATTCTTTGGTATTGAGGCGTTAGTGTTTGGTTCCCTCAGGGTTTGTTGTCTAAATCGTATGCTGTTTAAATGATTGGGGAGGCGAAACACCTTTCTTTAGCAGAATCGCTTCAATCTGGCGAAGCATAAGTTTACCATGAAGAAAAAACTCGATACTCGATTTCCTGCGGTATGTTAACTCTTTTTTGCCCTTTCTTTAATTTTATTACCCCCCACAAAGATGTGCTGTAAGTCGATATATTATATCTTTCTTGTTTCATTAGTGTTCCTTTCGGACATATTATTTTCTTTTGGTAACTATGGTCAAATGCTTTAATTTCCGCGAATTAGTGTCACTCCCTTTCTCAACACTTAACATTTACCTGGATCATGGATTGATCTAGTTAGGGTTGGTTMTATCTGGTCGCTTCAGATAATTTATCTTTTATACAAAAAGCTGATGATTTTTTTTAATTTTSAGTCATGCTTACAAACGGATTGGCTTTGCATGCAMTTGGTAGGGATTTGTGAACTAGGTCTGTTACAGAGCTTTCAGGGTTTCCTTCTCGTTAGGCTGTTTGTAGGTCGCTTGCCACTAAGAGAAGGTATACCTGGCTTAGTTTTAGTGAACCGTAGGTTAGTGCTCGTACCTTTTGTCAGTTGATGGCCCCTAGTTAAATGTTCTTGGTCTTAGGCCAATTTGATAGTAAGTATATTTTTGCCAGGCATAAATCTTTTTCGTCAACCAGGATTCAAAGTTTACAACTCATGTTATTGTTGGACAGCATAAGTCCAAAACAATTTTGATGGCTTATAGATGAGTTGTGTTTTTTCATAAATAGACATTTTACTTTTTGAGTGCTGACATAGAATTTTGCTATTTGGAGTTCACTTTTGGTGTTTTTTTCCTTAATAAGTTGTTACTGGGTCTATATCTGTGCAGTACAGATACTATTGCCACAGTCAGATTTCAATGGAGTTTGTTTGTGGTACAGGTGTCTTGTATGGACTTATTTCAATCAATTTGGTAGTTTAATATTAGCATTCAAAGGTCGGTCCTAATAGCATCAGTAGATCTGTTCAGAATTAGTTTGGTAGTTTGATTGCCATTAAGAGTTATCATTATAACATTCAATGTAAACTACTAGGCCCTAATGCCATCAGAAGATCTATCTAGAATTGGTTTGTCCATTCAGCATAGTATTCCTTCTTATAAGGATGCACGTCTGTAATTTACATCATGAGAGCAGTCATCTCTCATCAACAAACTATAATGAGTGCACAGACCTTAATGTGATTTGTAGGAGATGGCCCTCTCAAAGGGAATTTTGGGGGCACTTATCACTCATGAGTGAATTTAACTTAAACATGAAATATTTGCTTGGATTTTTGTCTGTTTCAAAGTAGCCAGACTCAGCTCAGAAAACGACTTGGAGAGACCTGAGAGGAGTATGACCTCAGACTCACTATAAATCTCCAAAACCCTGGCAAATAAAATATTTAAAAAATACACAAAATTTCACACAAAAAGTTTTCTTAAATTTTTGTGAGTCGAGTTCTCCAGGTCTCAAAAACTCCTGAATTTGATCTGAGTTGACTTACAAGTTTTTGCACCAGTGAGCTTTTAATGGGCCAGGTTTGACTAAATGCCGGTTCTTAAAAGTTAAAAGTACCTGAAGGTCTACAATAAATCGCAAGGCCTTGTTATAGTGATTTATTGGCCACAACAGTAAGTGCTACGTGGCTTTACAGTATTTAGTTGTTAATCATTCAAAGTTTTTTAATTGCAATTCATTGGCCATAACAGTAAGTGGGATGTGGCCCTTCATAATTTAGTTGTCTCAGCCATCTGTTGCTTTCTTCATTCTGACTGATAATTGATTTGGAATTTACGAAGTATACACTGCAATGGAGTATTACATGCCTCTATTTTTCACTTTTTTCAAATAAAGGGTTTGCCTCTCTGAATATGAGGGAATCTTTATCCACAAGTAACGGGTTTACCATTTTTATTTATTTTTAAAGATGTTCATGCTGATCTGTTCTTTCATAACATACTGGAGACCAAATTAAAAATGTTTGAAAAATATGTTGACAATTAGTAGTACATATCCTATAAGTTATAAGAAATGCGTTGCAAACAAAGTACCTATTATCACAGAATACTATGTTGCTAAACAAAAGTAATTTCAATATGGTGTTTCCAAATAATGTTGTGTTCTCAAGCTTGATAGATTGTAGGCAAATAATAATAGAATGTTGCCTTCTGATTTAATATTTATCGACATCAACATCAACATTTTTGTTTTCTGTGCAGTCTCGGATTAAAAAGATAATGCAAGCTGATGAGGACATCGGCAAGATTGCACAGGCAGTGCCTCTTTTAGTATGTGAGTACAAGATACAACATATGCTTATCTACAAGATATTTCGTGTCACATTTAGCTGTTTAAGCCTCTTTACTAGATTTATATGATTATTTTGTGGCATTCAGAGGATTTGGTAATCTGTCTGGACTCTAGAAACATGTCTAGAAAATTTTAAGAACACAGAATTTCAGCTTTGTAAAACAATTGTTCAAGTTTTCTAAATTCCCTTTGTGGTCAATTTGTCAATTGCAACCAACCAATGGTAGGATCAGAATGTGAAATGTATTTTCTTTCAAAATGCATTCCAAGAGTACATATATATACATATATTGGTTCAAGTTTTTTTGCATGAAATATTAAATTCAAGTTGATTTGCCGTTGCAAGTTAAGTTTATAAATAATTAGAACTGATTAGCTAGATAAGGCATCTGAGGTTATACTTAGTAAGGGAATTTCAATTAATAGATAGGATTTTGTATATTTTTAAAGTTAGATTAGTTGAGTGTCTTCTAAAAGTTTTTTATTGCTTGAAAAATTTACCCCTAATTGAAATATATCTGAAGCATAATTTAAGTGTTTAGAAGGTAACGTAGGCATAATTGATTTTTTATTGCTTGAAAAATTTACCCCTATGATGAGGTTTAGAAGGTAACCTAGGCATAGTGAGAGGACATAAAGCATTTAATAGAAAAATGGATTTAAAATCTAATGGAAAACCATTTTTCATAAAAGTTCAAAAAGACAAATCTTTGATCTTTAAGGTCTGGAGGCTTCTTAGGACTTCTGTGAAAGGTTGAGCTTGTCTCATGATGTTTTCTTTGGGCTAAAAAATAATGATTTATCTTTAAATCTATGTTGCACTGGGGCTGCTCTTCATCTTGGGGCTACCTTCTTCAGTGTTGGGGATGGGGGGATGGTAGGGGATGTTCCCTTTTCCATTGGGATGTCCCCCTATTGGCTAAACATTTCCTGGAAAAAAGGATGTTTGTGGGATCTCTTCAACGTCACCTGGGATGGCCAGCCAGAGTTCAAACTTCAGACATCCTTCAATCGCCCCAGAGATGTCTTGGCTTATCCCCTGTCTAAATCAGTGCATCTTAGGTGCCTGTCTAGTTAAATAATGCAGTTCCTTATCTGTTGGAGTCCCATGCTGAGATTGTTTAATTAAAATTTCTGCACCTCTTTGTAAAGTATGTTTCTATTTCCATAAAGAGTTTTAACTATTTATACAAGAATGGTCAAAGAAACAAAAAAGAGGGAGAATATAGAGATTGAAGGAAATTGGGTGAATTTTTTTGACAAAGAACCTTGATAAAGAAACTTGGATAAAAAACCTCCTACTTTACTTGAACAATTCTTAAACTTATATAAAGGAATCAATACATGACACACCTTGATAAAGCAACAAAAAAGGTGAATATTTGACTGGACTGTGTCTAACTGATGTGCGTAGCCATTTTTACTCGTATACATATCAATCATCATTTACTTCTACTGTACAGGACTTCAGCATCCCTTGTTTACTTTGTTTATTCAACAATGTCATTGTTTTAGGTTATGTAGGTTATTACATATTTATTATTTAATAACCATATAATAATGTACTGATCATTTACTACCACTGTACAGGGCTTCAGCATGCCTCGTTTACTTTGTCTATCCAACAATTTCATTGTTTTAGGCTTATACATATTTAATTCCCAACGACATTTCAATTTTTTTTAATGTAAGTTTGGCTGTCTCCATAACTCCAAATTGGGGGTACCTCCTAGTCATCTCCCAAAATCATCTCCCTATTGCTTGGTCCCTGAAGTTAGGTGCATCAACATATATAATAACATAATATATTTCAAAATTTTAATCATCCCAGGGTCTTTGGACCTCTAGATCTGTCTCTATTTCTGTGTACAGTCAACTTCTTAAACTTATCATCATCATATAAGAAGATGCCAAAGATGCCAAAGCTAACACAATAGAGAGGAAATTGAGGCTGCAAGGATTTATTCACCACCATCATGGAACCAGCTTCCCAACAAATAATTGATATTGTCCTTTTTGAGTCAGTCCTAGACCTTTGAGTCAAAGAGTCTGATCTTGTTATTCCTGTTCATCATTTCAACCTCAGTATAGCTATCAGCCTGTCAGCTTACTGATTCCAGCTTGATCTCTCCCATCCTCATCTCGAGTATTGCCACTTGCTGCTCCAGAGTCATCCTTCTACAGTGAACCAGGATATCATCTTTTTGCATTATGGTATCATGCTTATTAGAAAGTAGTCAAGTGCCGTCATTGTTTTGGACAAACTCTTTGTTTGCATCTCCAACACATCTTCGTTCAGCTGTCATGCCATGTTTGTATTGCCTCTCAAGAATGTCTGGAGATTGCCATCCTCTTTGGTGGCTGAAATTGGTTCGTTTCTTCTTGTCATGTTTATAAAGCAATTTAGTAGAGCTTCTGACCACTATGAATTAAGGATATATCCAGTATCCACTCCCTACCAGGTTAACACTTTGGGTTCTTCTTGCATGATGGGGTAGCTTTACTTAGCCTGTATTTATTAACATCATCTCACTTATTATATTTGCAACATTGTGATCCATGACTGTAGCCTTGAATGTACTAAGTTTAGGTGCAAATTGTTGTAAGTGATTTCGCTTAATTTGTTGTTCATTGCTAAAAAGGCTTTTCCAAACATCCCCACAATTTTTGTTTCTCTCATTTTTCTTGAAGTAGGACAATCCTGTTTGCCATCAGATCTGAGACATAATAGACATTTAAAATCAGCCTTGGCAGAGCATTCACACCACACCAGTCACCACATCTGTTTAGAGAATGATAGAATCATTGCCAAGATTGGTAACTATACCAAGAGAAAAGTAAGAGAAAGGATAGAGATTGAGCTAACCCTAGAAAATTTAAACAGAGATGAAGGTGGAAAGTTGAGTGAAACATGGAAACCAGTGCTGCAAATTCTTCAAACTTCCTGCCAACAAAACTCCTCTCGTGAATAAAAAGGCTTTCTAGGTTCCTCCTTAGGTTGCTCCTCATATTAATAAGTTGTGGCAATGAGTTGGTTCTCCTTATTTCTTGGTCTATCCTATTGTGAGCCGACTCACGATGACAACGCATCAAGAAACTTAGGGTTACCTTTGGCTTATTAATAAGATGGGAGAAATTAGCTTCCTTTGAGCTTATTAAAAGCTCCTGAAGATGATCCCTGGGTAGGATCAAAACGTCGAGAGATTGTTTAGTTAAAAAACACAGGTTCCCATTATCTTTCCACATGCTTACTGCGTGAAAAAATGGTTTACAATCAGATCTGTGTTTTAATTGTTTGACACACAGGATATCCCTTGTTCCATACCTGGGAAAGACACTACTCTAATATTTGGCTTCATGGACAAAATCTATCAAAACTAGGATTGGCATGTTTCCAAAGGGCTTTAACTGGTATGCTTACAATTGAATCTTCTTCTGTTCTAAATACAGTGTTGTGAGCTTTATTAAAAGCTCCTGAAGATGATCCCTGGGTATCAAAATGTCGAGAGATTGTTTAGTTAAAAAAACACAGTTTCCCATTATCTTTCCACATGCTTACTGCGTGAAGAAATGATTTACAATCAGATCTGTGTTTTAATTGTTTGACAGACAGGATATCCCTTGTTCCATACCTGGGAAAGACAGTACTCTAATATTTGGCTTCATGGACAAAATCTATCAAAACTAGGATTGGCATGTTTCCAAAGGCCTTTAACTGGTATGCTTACAATTGGATCTTCTTCTGTTCTAAATACAGTGTTGCTGGTTGAACTCAAATTGAGAAATTGCAGACAAAAAATGGAATTTTATGAGAAACTCCATGAATTCATAATTTATTGAAAAAAATTGCAAGTCAGACAAGTTGTTCTCGATTTTCTTTCTAAAAGCTCATCTGACAGGGCACAAATCTGTTTAAAATTTGACTTTTTGAAAGTTCATTCTGCTCATTTTTTCTTGCAGCTTTAGTTTCTGTGAGTGATAACTTTGCTTCTGTGCCAGTTGAGGGGGATTATCATGTTAAATCTGTGACATAGATACTTTTTTGGATTTGACAATAATTTAGTTTTTTTCACTCTCTCAAATGTTTGCTAAATTTTTGCAGAGTTTACCTATTTTTATCCCAAGTTTGCTGATTTTTTCCTGAGTTCCTTCCAAGTCAGCAATTGAGGACCCCAGCTGAGTTATTCCCGAGTCCGAGTTCTGCAACATTGATTAAACTCTACTTCCCTCATCAATCTTAACATCATTACTTGGGTTGATAGTTGATCTAATTAGTTGAGCTTTCTTATGCAGTACTTGCCTAAGATATTTATCGTCGACTGAGAAAATTGATATTCTGATTATAAAGGATTTCTTGGATTTTCCATCAAGCTGCACTTTATCAAAGCTTAATTCCCTATCAAGAGTTGGTTTTTGGACTCTTGAATGCGGTCCATTTACATTTGTTGTGTCATCCTTTAATTCATCTCATCAAGCTAATGTAAGTCCTTGCATTGAGACCAACTAGTTGGACTTCATTATGCAATATTTGTCCAACCTTCTTTGTCATTGGTTAAGATAATTGTTTTTTTTGAAGGACTCCGACATCTGCTTTTCCAGGATTTTTCTTGGAGGTCACATACACACTGCAATTGATCCATGCCTTATTCCCTGTTAAGAGTTGGTTTTTGGATTCTTGAAGTCTCTCCTTTTACAGTGGTTGTGTCATCATTCATGTGTGTTGTCCAAAGATATCTTACATCAGTTCATTTTTTCTTGTATAGAGAAGGACTAGCCTGACTTCAGAAAGCATGACTCCATAGCATGTTTCATGTCCATATAGTTTAGATCCACTTTTTTTCAGAAGAATGACCAGTGCAAGATATATCTCTCTTCCCATATATTTTATAATAGAGGGACTTTCAGACTTTTGCTTGAAGTTCCTTTTTGTTATTCTCTCATCTCTATTCCAATGTTTTTTTCAGTGTTATTTCTTTGTGCAACAAAAAGAGATTTTTTTGGAAATATTTATCTTTGTTGAGTCTGTTCTTTCTGTTATTATTTTGAATTGAACAGAACTCTTAAAATAGTTCTATTTTATTTCAAGACTATTTTGGAATGCTAAGTGTTTTTCATCTACCTTTCTTTTGCAGCAAAATCTTTGGAGCTATTTTTACAAGACCTCTGTGATCGAACTTATGAAATAACTCTTCAGAGGGGTGCTAAGACTGTGAGTGCTTCACATTTGTAAGTGTCTCATATTCCCATGATAAATATATTGTCTTACCAATGGATTTGTAAGACAATATGATAAATATATTGTCTTACCTATGGATTTGTGAAAGTAGTCTGCAAGATTTTCTAGGTTGCTTTCAAGGAAATAAAGAAGACTTCACTGCAGCTTATTCCTGCAGGGATGGGTCTATTTTATTTTTCCTTCAACCAAACTTCTTTAGGTGGTTTACTAGTTTCACATCCTGTAAATAAGTTGATTAAGCCTTAAGCCTTTTAAGCTATTGGCTATAGATTCTGTTTAATATGGTTTATAATATATATATTATATACTAATAATTTTCTTTTTTGTTAATGGTTGACAGGAAACAATGTGTGCACAGGTACAATGTTTTTGATTTTTTACGAGAGATAGTGAATAAGGTCCCAGACATGGGGGGTTCAGATGCTGCTACCGGTGAAGAGAGGAATGGTGGTCGGAGAAGGTAAATATAGATATTTATTTCCTGGTGATTGTGAAGAGGTCTAGGAAAGTTTAAATTTGTGCATTTTGAAAAATTTCAAGAGATCAGATTGTACTTCATATATACTTTGCCTTTGCTTATCATGACTCTATGCTTTTTCATTTGCTTCAGAAAAGCTCAAGAAGGAGATGAAAATGACAGTGACGAGGATGACGTTAAAAGGGCTAGGATGGTAATGACCTAATTAATGTTCTTAATAAAACATTAATTATTTGCAAGGAACGGAGTTATCCATATGCATTGCTATTTGTCTTTTCTATGCTTCTAAATTCTCAATTTGCTCTGGGTTCTGAAACAGTAATTGCTAGCTATTTGGCCTTTTCTAAAATAGGGTGCACACCATGGAAGCGGAAGAGGACGGGGAAGAAGAGGTAGAGGCAGAGGGTCAAGAGGTGGGAGAAATGGCATCACAGTTGAGAAGTTTGAGGATGAAGACCTAGATTTGTCATCTGAGCACAGCGAGAAACAGGAGAAAGCTTCAGAAATATTTACTGATGTTAACACTGAGACAAGAGAGACTAAGGTAGCAGTGAATTTGGGGAGCACTCCTGTGGTAAGAGACTTTGATCTTAACATGGAGCTGGATGAGAGTGGGGTTGTTGCAAGCATGCCAATTCAACCTGCTGTCAAACCGGAACATCATCCTAGTGACGTTGCAAATGTGCATGTTGCTGTTAAAGAGGCTGATGAACTTCCTAGTGATGTTCCAAGTGTGCAACATCCTATTAAACAGGAAGAGCAATATCCTAGTTGGTCTCATTCTGAGGTAGATAATGTAGCCATAGATTCCATGCAGTTTCATGTGCGCTCAGATAGAATTGTTGATCAGTATGAAGATGACTATGACAACGAGGATGGATAATGTGTTGCCAAGCGGGGATTTGTTTCTGCAAGAGTTTTAGCAAGGTTGCAGTGTAAAATTTGGCAAATATTTCACATGCAACATAGATTAACATCATTGCCTCACTGACTGTCAGAGAAAGGGCACTAAAAGATCTCACCAACTGTAATGGGTTTTTGTACATACTATTTTGTCAAGGAGGGTAAGAAATCCTTATTGATTTGAACGCTTATTTTTCAGGCATTGAAGAATTCAGCCAAGTGGAGTTCCTTCAATCTTTGTTATCTCTCTGGATGGTTGTCTCCTCATGTGCTCAAAGGAAAGATTTTGTATTCACCTTTCGGTCACTGAAGAATTTACAACCAGCTAGGTGGTCTTTTTCTCTTTATTTCCCTTGTATGGTTGAGTACATCCACAGGTGCCCAAATAGAAATATTCCTGTATAAAAATTATAATTATATGCATATCATGGATAATTTCTTGTCAAGTGTCTTTTGATGCTTCCCAATTTCCATGTGGTAGAAATTTTCATCCCATTCCCATGTGCTCAATCCATCTTTATGCTTGTTGCTTGGAGAATTTTATAAGCCTTGTCTGAAAGGTTTTTCCAGAGGCTGCAAAAATGGTATTTTATTTTGAGAGATTCTCTAGAAGCTGGAAATGTCTTTTGCTATTTTTTTGTAAAAGAGGTGCGATTGAAATTATTTCTTTTTGTTGTTTGTAGCACCGCTTGCTGCATTTCAATGACGGTTAAGTTTCTCAGCCTTTTAAATTGTTTGCAAAAGATCATGGACATGTACTGAAGCTCTGACGGTGCATGTGAGCACAGACCAAGGTGGTTCTTCTCTGTTCACTCATCTTAGTTATGTGAGTCTAAAGTTGATGGTTCTACTTATTTGACTTGAACTAGCTATATTGGTCTTGAGTTAGAATTATTGTTTGGGACCATTCTAATTTGGTTGATTCTAAAGAGAGCTTGAGGCAACAGGTGATCAAGAGAGGGAAACATATTGCATTATGCTGCTAAGTGATGGACAGTAGGCAAGGAAAATGATAATGCAACAAGTTAAGAAATAGTGGGGGGCAATGAGTGACTGGAAAATGGAGTTGTAAAATAAAAATGTGAAGTCAATAAATAACAGTTAGTAAGAGTAAAGTTAGTGGTAATTGGGCTATGTAGCACTAAAATTGGACTATGTATAATGTTAAAAACTGGAACAAAATCCCACCATATGGATTATGCCACTTTAGTCATCACATAGATAACAACCACAATCTAGAGAGGGGTCCACAAGGCATGACACTAATACTGTCAGTGATGTCAGTACTAGAGTGAGCAAAGATGCTTTTACATTAAACCTAGGACTTGCGCCTTGAAGCTAGCTTCCGGATTGGTGAAGCTTTTGGTGCACAAGTCTCATAAACCACCTTTTGTCTCACAATTGTTATCCATATGGGGTTTATACACACCACACAAACCCCACAAGCATGCACATGGAAAGGGTAGAGTAAGAGTAACGTGGAACAAAATCCCACCACAGGGAATGCCACTTTAGTAATAGCTTGTAATACATCACATATATAAGAACCACAAGCCAAGGGGGATCCACAAGGCGTGGCACTATTATCGGTAGCGATGTTGATACTAGAGTGAGGGAGGATGCTATGACATCAACCTGAGGACTTGCACCCCAAAGGAAACTTCTACACTAGCAAAGCTTTTGGTGTGGGTGATGCATAATAGTGCTGCACAATAAACCTCTTTTGTCTTACAATTGTTATCCATGTGGGATTATTCAAACACACATATGGTAAGAAAAGAGTTACTATTAATGTGGAACAAAAACTCCTTTTTTTTTCCAAGGAAAAAAGTCAAGTAATTTTATTAAAGTTAACAAAATTACTAGTAGATACTGAGGGATATTCCAGACTACCTCACGAGGCCTAATACAAAAAGACTTAAACAATCTTCACCAGATGCTTGCATTGTTTGAATATATAACGGCAAGAATAGAGCTTGCTCATCTGTATACAGTTTCAAAACTTTTTTTTTGGCTTTTAGTACTAGCCTCTATTCTTTACATAGAAACTTCAATTTTTTTTTTTGCGCTAATTTTCCTCAAAGATATATATACATACAGTCTTCCCAAGAATATTCAGAAAATTGCAGTTTCAAGGATCATTGTTCCATAATCTATGAGAAAGTGAAGAAATTAAAACTAGGGTTCATGAAAATAAGAAGAAGATTGTCCTTGAGTGGATTCAGGGATTTCCCAAGTGCCCACTTGCAGCTCCAGTCCTTTGGAAAGCTTGTTTTCTTTGTTTTTGTCCCTGTAGACATGAGCAAAAGAAAGATGAGTGAAGCTTGATTTCTTATTCTTGACGTCAAGAGATAATGGTTGCAAGGTTAAATTTCTCAAGCTGAAGTCTCCTTTCATCCATTGAATGATTAGAAGTGAGCCTCCAAAAATTTGAATTTGCATAACTCCTCTTTCCTGAGCCATCATAAGAACTAACGTCTGAAAGCTTCTTCAATTGTCCCCTTCCCGAGTATTATGAAGACTTGTTAATCATTCTATCTCTTTCCATACTTGTTTCGATTATGGACAAGAAATGATGAGATGGAAATTGGATTATATATTAGCCTCACAAAGACAACATCTACCAAGTCCTTCGAAGCTTCGTTTCTGCAGAATGTCCCAAGTTCRGGCCCTATTGTTGAGAAGGAGCCACATAAATTTCTTAGATTTAGCAGGAYATTTCGACTTCCAAATTGGTTTCCACGACCAGATTGGTGGGTTCTCATTGCCTTATGATGCAAGAGTCTTGTAACCAACTTTTGGTTCGTAACCCCCAAAGGGGTTAACAGACCAAATAAGATTATCTTCCTTTTCAATTAGTTTGATAAAGAAATTTCTAAGGATATTGGTATAGGCCTTCCAACTATCTGCATATTCTTCCTTAAGGCCCAATTCCCACTAGGTGAGCGATTGCTGTTGTCGATTAGTTGCAAAGGGCCGCATTGCTATATGGCTTAAGAGTGTTGTAACCTCCGAAGCTGAGATCTTGTATGAGGGGAGCTGGCTGTTTGTAGGAGTTTGCTTCCAATCCTTGGGTCCAATCCTACTTGAACTTTGTGTTTCTTTCCAACCYRCCATACCAACCAGCTTTCAATCAAGGGGAAAGACAACRTAGTTGCTTTCTAAATGATCCAGGCATTCAACGATTTTTTGATGGGTGTCCTTACCTAGTCCTCAATGGAATTTGGGGCTAGGTATTTGTCCTTTATGACTTGCACCCATAGACCAGCACCATGCAAAAGCCTTCAAACTTTTTTTGCAACAAGTGCCTTTGATAACATGAAGATATTCTTGAGACCCCATCCTTGACATTTTGGAATTGCAAATTTCCTCTAGGAGACCAGAGCCATTTCTTTCTTCTCTCTAACTCTAGGCCAAGTGAAGTGATAACATAACTGTTTGATTCGCTCTAGGACACCTTTGGGAATCCAGGTGAGGGACATCCAATAGACTGGGACAACCTCGAGGACTGATTTAAGTAGAACCAGTCTTCCACCATGGGAGAGCCATCTGTTGCACCAGGTATTGATCTTTTTTCAACCTTGGCAATTAGCTAATGTCAGTCACATTTAAGATAGAGATTAGCCTTTACATGGAAACCTAAGTATTTGAAACCAGCATCAAAGTCGATCACAGGATAGGAGAAAAGTTAATATAACTTTTCCTCCTCTAAGAGACCTCAGAAAGAGATCATCAACTTGGTCAGATTGATATTCATGCTAGTCAATTTGAGCTTCACATAAGGGATCCAAGATCTATTTGAGCTTGTCAACCATTCTTTTGGTGCTATCACAAAAAATAAGGATATCATCAACAAAGAGAAAATGAAAGACATTACAAGAGTTGCATACAAGAATACCTTTGAAGTCGCGGCTAAGGCTGCTTCGAGGGATCTATTAAGCCTTTCTGTTACCAGAAGAAAGAGAAGTGGGGATAATGGACATCCCTGCTTGATTCATCTTTTTGGTTTGAAGAAGGGGGAGGCTGCTCTGTTCATAAGAACAATGAAAGGGACCAAACTGATGCAACTCATGATCCACATAACAAATTGAAGACTGAACCCCAGGTGGATGACGATTAGCCTTAAGAAGAGCCCATTCACTCTGTCGAAAGCTTTGGAGAGGTCTACTTTTACAGTCATCACACTTATATTCTAATTTCTTGGTATTTATTGAGTGGAGGCCTTCCTGGGCAACCCACTGCTTCATGGATTTGTTGCCCTTCCAGGAAGCCAAACTGCTCAGGGGAGATTTGGCGAGAAAGAATGTCTTTCAATCTTCTTGAGATAATCTTTGAGATGATTTTATAGATACGGTTATACAGGGAAATAGGGCAAAAGTTTTGAAAGGCAGAGGGATTATCAACCTTAGGAATAAGTGCCATAAAGATGGTGTTGAAGGCTGCCAAAGTTCTCCCAATGGATCTTTAGGCCTCCACTATTCTATGATCTTCTTCAAGAAAATTATAACCACTGAGAAAGAATTCAATAGGGAGGCCATCTGACCTAGGACTTTTGTCCTTTTGGAGGCTTCGGAGGGTTCTGAGGAGCTCTTCTTTCCCCACCTTTGCCATAAGGTCTTGATTGTCCTCTGGTTCAACAAATTAGGGGAAGAAGCTAGATAATCGGGTAATTGCTGCAATGGTAGCTCAGGAGTAATCTTTGAATAAGGATTGAAAATACTTTACCCCTTTAGAAGCAATTTTAGGGAAGTTTGTTGCCCAGGATCCATCATCTTTTTCAATCTTCTAGACAGAGTTTATGTTTTTCCTATAGTTGGCAAATCTGTGGAATTTTTTTGTGTTATCATCTCTCCTGCTTGAAGCCAAATTGCCCTGCTTTTCAAGCGCCATTCTTTCTCCCTGTCCAGAAGTATTTTTCTTCATTTGTTTTCAGGCTGGCTTATTTTAGATTTTTGATTTTCCATCAAGAAACCAAATCCATTCTTGGTGTAGCTGGAGGCTAAAAGCTCTTCACCCTCTTTTAAAGTTCTGTCATCCTTTTCTTTTTTCTCCTTGGACTATAAGATTGCCACTTGCTTGACCTTTTTCAAGTTTTGGTGAAATTGGATGGGTACTGATTCATTAAGAATGTCATCAAAGGGTTTCCGAGAGTCTCTGATTTTTTGCACAAAGCCCCCTTCCTTCAGCCATTCAGGGTTCATCATGAAGGGGTTGGGTGGCTTCCCTTGGGCAGGGGCCGCCTCCAAGATCAGTCGTCCCGAGGAAACCCATTGTCGGATTGTGAGTTCCTCTTCAAGGAAATCTTTTGAAACCAGAAAGCGATCCAACCTCTTTGCTATTCTTGCTTCGCCTGTCCTCCTATTGGTCCAAGTCAGGGTGAGTTAATGTGGAACAAAATCTCACCACAGGGATATGCCAATTTAGTAATAGCTTGTAATACATCATATAGATAACAACCGCAATCCAAAGAGGGGTCTACAAGGAATGACACTGATACCACTAGTGATGTTCGCACCAGAGAGAGAGGATGCTATCACATGGCCTTGACATTTCTTTCGACCGATGCAGCACGGTGGAACTTCCCTCAATTGTTTTAGTCTCGGAAGGTAGAGGAGAAAGGGGATGGAAGGACTTTGCACTCCAAAACCAGCTTTTGGATTGCCCAAGCTTTTGTTGTGGGTAATGCCTCATAAGAGAGAAACATGATAGTAGCTGTAAGTTTTAATGAAATTTTTAACTTTTGTTTGGGATGTTTTCAGGAACTTGGAGGTTTGAATACTGGTCAAATGTACAGGAAATTATACACTAGATTTGGAATATTGCAGAAAGGGATAATAAAAACACTGAAATGCAATGGAAATTGAATAACACACAATACAAAGATATAAACTAAAGAGCTAAAGCACAGGCACCTTGAAAAATCACGATCTGCAGCAACAAAAATGATCTAGGAAGCAAAGAAACTGAACCGAAGAACAATATAAATGCCGAAAGATTTGGTATTCACGTGCGTTCAATTGCCAACTTTAGGGAATGTTTTCTTTTGAACAAACTTTGCATATTGTGTAATGATGATAAATTTGAACTGGATAAATAACTAAGAGAGTTTATTGCACCGAGAGTAGCAAGGTGCTCTACACCACAGTATGATAGAGATATTGTCATGTACGTGGGTAATGCTTACATGTTGGTCTATAAAATAGTAACAAATAGTAGTAATAAACGATAGTAATATAATATGTTAGTCATATATATATATATATATATATATATATATATTCTGAATCTCTCATTTTCTCTCTATATAGCAGTTTTTATATTAGGTGAACATATCAAATCTCTCTTTCATATATATAGATATTTTTATATGAAAGAGAGATTTGATCTGTACACCTAATACAAAAAATGCTATATAGAGAGAAAATGAGAGATTCAGATACACAAAAATACTATAAATATGATATTTACATTTAAATATTGTTACCCTTCTCTTCATCTTAACCTAGATCCATTTTAGATGATCAAAAATTTTACACCTCGAGATTTGATCTCTCTCGGTAATTGATAGATCTGGACTGAAGATGGATCTATGCTGGTAATAAGAGTAGAGGTCCTAATATGCTTATTTATTAAATTCACAAATTTAATAAGTAGTTCTAAGTTCTAACCAGCCTTTGAAGATGGTGGAAGGAAAGTTGCTAGTAGCTGATTATATTTCTATTGACTTTGTCAGGCCTTGTCTACAATCTGCTTGTCTTGTTGACATTTTTTGTTATGTATTTTTCCATACTGTGGGAATTTGAGTTTGACAGGGTGGAAGTTTGGACATTTTTTTGCCTATGTCAAAATATTAGAAATAACTTGTCATAATGATGGGCAAATACGAAAATGCAAAATTTTGCATAAAATCCTTTTTTTGAAAGGCCAGAAATTATATGTAAGTAGTTGAACCTACTATCATATTCATGCATCCATCCAAAATTGCAAAATGAGCAAATTATATTTTTCCTTTATTTCTTGTCGGGGCAAAGTTGCTTGATCTTATCCTAAATTTGTCCTCTGCTGTTGCTTATTGCATCTCTATCCTGTTACTCTGTTTCTCGTTTTCTTCTGCTCAAGATGTTTTCCAGTTTGGTGTTTTTTGTTAAATAAATTAACACCATTTTGCTTCCAATATT